>BRKX01000014.1:25581193-26181193 GCA_026008535.1 Perilla frutescens | reverse complement strand
AATCAAGTTATGATTTTTGAAGATTATTACGATTCTTACTCTCTCTAATCTCCGTTTCAACAATAAATTATTTGTTGCAATATCGAAAGTTAGAGATTCTTTTGAGAATTTGGAATTTTTTTAAAGTTTTGTTGACATCGTGCGTGTTGTTTTTTGCGGCAATAAGGTATATGATATTTACGGATTTGCACTCTTTTTATCGATCTAGATATTTAAGTTTTTTGAATCTGTCTTTGGAATGAGTGAAAAAAAATGAATGTTCTTTAGTGCACGAATCAATTTCTTTCGGTACACGAATATTGGAGTTTATTCGTGCAACAATTTATTTGTAAACTCGTGCAATATCTCATTTTTAATTATTACACGAGAGCACAAATTAGCAAATTCATGCACTCATGTATCTATACATTTTTTTAACTCGTGCACGAGTACACGAATAGGCATACTCATGCAGTCGTGTATCAATTTAATGATCAATTGTTGCATATGTACAGAAACGATCCTATAATCGTGTTTTCATGTATGAGCTATTTTTGAACTGCCATATTGAACTAATCGTGTACTCGTGTATTCATTATGAGGATGCGATTGTTTGAAATCATCGTCCATATTTGTTCGCCGATGAGGGCGTTTGAACCTTGGCAGAGACGGCGGTTGAATCTTGTGATTTTTATCTCTAACAACATCAGTGACAGAAGACGGCAACAACATCAAGACGATAACTACAACAATAGCAAGACGACAACAAAAAATCGGCAGTATGACTTCTAAGACTTTGATGTAGAACAGCGGTGAAAGATATATATATATATTTTTAAGGTGCAAAAGATAGATTTTGAAATTATCACCTATATTTTTTTGTTAATATATTAGGGTGTTTTTATGTTAGGAAATAATTAATGTTAAAAATTATTTATTATTATTAAGAGTACTGATGTATATTTTCATCCTAAAACACTAGAAACATTATATTTTTAAAAAGTGGCTATTTACATTATTTACTAAGTAATAATGACTATTTTCTCGTATTAACACAAATAAAAAAAAGGGTTTGATTTGTTTCAATTTGGAAAAAAATTAATTGAAACAAATTTGTGTGCTTCACCGCCTTCAATTATAATCTCCAACGACGATGGTATAGCCGGGAAAAGGGTAGTTTTGGGTTATTTTGAAACTCTCAGGGACAAATATATCATAACAACTTCAATTAAATTACTAAAAAAAAACCATCCTCCTCCAAAGGTGAAAGGTAGGGCTATAAATTAATCAAATAGTTCGTGATACACTCGGATATCGATTCGAAAAAGTTCGATCGAAACTCGATTATTTAATAAATAAACCAAACTCAAACTTTTTTTTAGCTCGACAGAACAAACGAGCCGAACTCGAACCTAAGGGTGTTTGGCTCGCTGAGTTCGTGAATAGTTTGAATTCGAATATAAATGAGCCCGTTCGCGAACTTGCTCATGAACATGTTCGCGAACTTCTATTAACAAATATGTTCGTGAACCCCTAATCGACTATGATCACGAACATGTTCGCGAATATGATCACAAACTAATTCGCGAACCTATAATCGAACCCTAATCGAGCTTATGTTAAAAAAAGCTAAAAATATAGATTCATCAAGAAGGATAAAATCCTAGTCAAAATCAAAATAAATTTAAAAATCACCCACATCACCCCTTAACCACTAGGCTAGATCACAATTTTATAAGTCTAGAATTCATTTTTTTATTTTATAATCTCGATCAATATATATTTATAATTATTTAAGCATAATATATTAATATATATATATTCTCAACATATTACACACACACACACCCACCTAGTATCACTCAATAATTGATAAAAATAATAAAATGTGTTTTATAACTTTATTAGCTCATTTATATGTTTACTATTATTACTTATTATCCATGATTCATCAAGTGCAATTATTTGACCAAGATTAAATTTTCTATTAATATGATTCATATTTACCTAGATTTAGTTAGACTAGTGATTAAATTTTCTATTACGAAAAATTTACTAATTTGAATATCAATATATAATCTCAACAAAAAAAAATTATATAAATCAAAGTAAAAAACATAATATAAATATATATTCTCAACACAATATATATATATATACACACACACACACGCACCTAATTTGACATGATAATTGATAACAATAATATTTTATAGCTATGATATAGTTGATAGTCAAAGAAAAATTCAACAATGCACCAATATTAAACATAAAATTGTGTGTAATAGCTTTATTAACACAATTAATATGTTTACTACTTACTACTAGCTTATTAGTTATTGATTCATAAAGTACTATAATTCGACCAAGAATAATGGACTATACAAACTTCACACAAATTAAGATTATCATAAATAAATTAATTATATTTACTAAGATTGAGTTATACTTATGATTAACTCAGTTAATATGTTTACTACTTATTACTAGCTTATTACTCACTAGTAATGATTCATGAAGTACTATAATTCGACCAAGAATAATGAACTATACAAACTTTACAAAAATTAGCATTATCATAAATAAATTAATTACCAATTTACCAAGATTGAGTATCTAAGTTATACTTATGATTAATTATTGAACTTGTAGTGAATATTATTGAACTATTTGTGTAAAAAACTATCGAGCTTTTATCGAACCGTTTATCGAATTCTTTGTCAAACTGAATATCAAACTCTTTATCGAGTCGATCTCGAGCCGAACTCGAATCAAACTCGATCATAGTTTTTTTATTCGAATCGTCTTCGAACATGAAACTAAAGCTCGAGTTGAATTCAAACTCGAATTCGATCCCAATATGAATAAACGAACTCGAATTCGAACTTGAAGATATTCGACTCGATTCGGTTCATTTACCGCCCTAGTGAAAGGTTGGGGTGGGACGATAATGTATACCTTACTTTTTTCACCATACATTTACCTTACCTTACTTGTACGGTGTGGAGAAAATTCATACCATTACCTTACCTTAACATTCGATATACCTACCTACGTTATACCTTAATTTCGGTATGAAACAAATGAAATACTTTTACTGTACCTTTATTTCGGTATATCTTACCGATATCAGTATACCTTACCAATATCGGTATACCTTACATGTCAGTATATCTTATTTATTGTATTATTAATTTCTTATGTTATGATTTATGTGTTTAATTAAGCGATGTAACTATATTAGATTCTTTAATTAATTAATGTTACTATATTACAAATTTTAAATCGTTTACTTAGAAATCGTAAGAATTATTTACTAAGTATTAAATAAGAACACATTTATCATTACTATGCATTAAGTATAACATTAGATTAATTATAAGTGTTAAATATTGTAAATTTACTAGATATTTATATACGTACGTATATCATATTTACTAAGTATTTTATATCAATCATATTTTTATAATTAATATAAATTGTATAAAATATTATAAACTTACTAAATATTATAAATTTTAAATCATTTATTTAGAAATAGTAAGAATTATTTACTAAGTATTAAATAAGAACACATTTATTATTACTATGCATTAAGTATAACATAAGATTAATTATAAATGTTAAATATTGTAAATTTACTAGATATTTATATATGTATAGCATATTTACTAAGTATTATATATCAGTCATGTTTTTATAATTAATATAAATTGTATAAAATATTATAAACTTACTAAATATTACAAATTTTAAATCGTTTACTTAGAAATCGTAAAAATTATTTACTAAGTATTAATTAAAAACGTATTTATCATTACTATGCATTAAGTATAACATAAGATTAATTATAAGTGTTAAATATTGTAAATTTACTATATATTTATATATGTATAGAATATTTACTAAGTATTATATATCAATCATGTTTTTATAATTAATATAAATTGTATAAAATATTATAAACTTACTAAATATTACAAATTTTAAATCGTTTACTTAGAAATCGTAAGAATTATTTACTAAGTATTAATTAAGAAACATTTAGCATTACTATGCATTAAGTATAATATAAGATTAATTATAAGTGTTAGATATTGTAAATTTGCTAGATATTTATGTATGTATAGCATATTTACTAAGTATTATTATTTATCAATCATGTTCTTATAATTAATATAAATTTTATAAAATATTATAAACTTACTAAATATTATAAATTTTAAATTATTTACTTAGAAATTGTAAGAATTATTTACTAAGTATTGAATAAGAACATAATTATCATTTCTATGCATTAAGCATAACATAAAATTAATTGTTTACTAAGCATTAAAGAATAATATATTTATTATTACTTTGTATTAAATATAACATATGATTATATGTATTATATATCGTCAATCTACTAATAATAATGTAATAAATAATAAAGTAGATAAGATATCAAAAAGTTACTATAATATATATATATATATGTATAATATTTATACTAAGTATTACATATTTACATAATAATCATTTATTATTCTCTCTCACACATATATAATAATTTAAATGTACAAGTACATGAATTAATATACCTGCTAAATATAATATTATTATTTGTGTTCTTATTTCTCATTTCTATTTATCTAATTATAATTAAATTGTAATTGTAATTTGAATCTAAGGTTGAGGAAAAAATTAATATTAATTATTTCATGTAATTTAAATTATCATTATTTAATTATAATTCATATATAAATTAGGTATGGTAAATTTTCTTTATTAACATATATACATTTACTTCGGCATACCGGTATATAGCGTTAATTCGGCATATATTATTGTACCGGTATATACCGTTGGTGCGGTATATACTGATATACCGTTATACCTGCATGTATCGCACCAACGGTATATGTCGAATTAGCGGTATACATCGAAAAAATTCAATATATCGTCAGTATCAGTATACGCTAGTATACTTCGGTTTTTAAAATTTCATACTGTTACTTTACCGAAAAATCTCAGTATGATATTATACCTTACCGAAAATATCGATATACCTAAAAGTTCGATATTTCGATATTTTTTTCGATACGGTAAGTACGGTAAGACGGCATTTCCCCCCAGCCCTAAAGGTGCTGAAAATGGGTTACTGTTGGAGCACTTTTGAAGCAGAAGCAAGCCTCATGTACAAAATTATTCTTTCCTTTTGTCAATATTGTCATTATCTGATTATTTAAAAAATCATGGAATCCTTAGACGATAAATCATTGTATTGTACTAGAGATCCAAGCAATAGAGACGTGTGTAAAAGGGGGAGGCTATACCAAAGATTTAATTGGTTGCCTTTGTTTTGTTTTGTAAGTTTTGGTTGAAATATAGTGTCATTTTAATTGCAAATATATATGCGGCTTCCAAGTAAAAATGAAATAAAGGTATTTAAATCTCTTTTTAAGGAGAATGCATGATTGAGATGGAAATGGTTTTTTTTTAATGAATTTTATCATAACGAAGGGATTTATCTTTAGACGATTTACTAAACATATATATATATATATATATATATATATATATATATATATATATATATATATATATATATATATATATATATATATATATAGGGATGGGATCTGGTGAGAACCGGTCGCTAGGTGAGAACCGGGAACCGATCCCATCCGTCCATCCTGTAAAATCGACGCCCCAGATCCATCTAGATTTTCGGTTGAATTTTTGTAATTATCACGAAAATCTTCAATTCGCGCGTCTCATTAAGGGTAAAATCGGAACTGAACTCAGAAATTGTCCAGATTCAATTTTAGCATCCGACTTCGCACATTTTAGCCTCATGGATTTCTCATTTTAGCATGTATTAATAAACAAAAATAAAACGATGATTTCATTGGAATGAAATGCAATACACCCTATTTGGGGACAGTGAACCCTAATGGGAATCTCATAATTACTAGTTGGGATCAGGAACTTAATAAACCCTAATTGGGAACGGTGAACCCTAGTGGAAAATGTCACATCAATTTTAGCCTCCTACTTCGATAATTTTAGCATTATGCGATTCTCATTTTAGCCTCATGCAATTCTCATTTTAGCCTCAGAACAAAAGGAAAGAATTATTAAATTACTATATTACCCCTCCGTCTAGAAAGTTGCCGAAAATTACAAGAATGCCACCGCCCATCCATTTAAATCTGATTTAATCTGGACCGTCCAGATTGAGTCAAACAAAGGCTAGGATTGGTTCCTAGTTCTCACCTGGGGCGAGGGTTCTCATTTGATCATTTCCCTATATATATATATATGTATATATATGCGGTAAACAGTGGGTGTTATATGAATTCTTCCCAAATTAAAATACAAATCCTTCATCCATGCACTTAGACTTTTTGCACAAAAAATAAATAAATTGAAAAAGCATAAATGCTTGCAAAATTGATGAAAATTCATAAAATTAGTCTCACACAAGTGAATGGAGTATATTTACCACAAAAAAACTGAAAATAAGTTACTAGTATTTAATATAACGTTAGGTAGGGTTTCAATCATAAAAAATTTCAAGGGCTGTCAACAAAAATTGATGCTTAATTATGAATTTAACTCAAATTCAAACGTTTCAATATTCATAGTGCTCACTGATAGGCAGCTGAAGTGCTCTTTTTCTTGCATATTTATTATTTCCCTAAAAAGAAATTAATCGATTGGAAGGCGTGTTCTCGATGCTGAGATAAAAGGAAAAATAAAAAAATCGATTGGAAGGCGTGAATTTTGTTTGAGAAAACTTTGAAGTAACAATGATTGAGGTTTGTTCATGTTTGGAATTTGGAGAAAAAGCTTGTATAATTCAACCCAGTTTCAAAATTTCCCGAAAAAGAAGTGCTACTATATATGATTGGACTTTTTTAAGAAAATTGAAATTGAAAAGTTTTTATGAACTTTGATGATTTATGAGTGTCTTCCATGCATGTTTGTCACACATCTTTTTTTATGGAATTTGCATTCAAAATCACTTTGGTGCTAACTTTTATGGCGTTGGCAAGTCAATTCAAATTCATTCTTAATTCCTTTTTTAAAATGGGTCAATTCAAATTTTCGCAACCATTTTGTAACCTTTTTTTGGTCAAATTCAAATATATACCCTATAATTATTTTTAGTATTTAATTTTAGAATGTTAATTAATAATTGATTATTAGTGTTAGTTATTTCATAATTATGGTTTTTTATTTTATTTTTTTGTTGATATATTTAAAATAGTGGTAATATATAAAACTAGCCGGTCAAACTTGAAAAAAATTTATTTTAGCCACTAACTTTTAAACATATTTATTTTAGCCAGAATGACATTTTTACCCCCGCGTGTTGCGCGCATTACCAGCGTGCACCCCTAGCGCGCATGCGCGCAACCCTAGCGCGCAGTGTTTTGCGCGCAATGCCAGCGCGCAGAGGGACATTTTCGTTCAAAGTGACTAAAATAAATATGTTTTAAAGTTAGTGGCTAAAATAAATCTTTTAAAAGTTCAAGTGGCTAAAATAATTATTGCCTCTTTAAAATAAGGCTCATTATATTATAATTAATTTTAATTTTTATAATAATTATTATGAAATTATGAATTTTAAATATAAAATATGAAAAGTCTAACATGAAATTCGGAGTGGATAAAATGTTCGAGAACATAAACAAGCGGTAATGGAAAGGTCTTGTTGGCGAAAAATGAAATACGAAATAGCCCAAGGACGACTTTTCGTAAAAATAACATAATATTTTAACAGTTATAAAATAAATTACACAATTAACAAACAAAAAAAGATTTGACCAAAATTCCGGCAATCATAGTATGATAGTAATGACGTGGCATGCTATGATCTAATGTGGGATTTGTCTTAGAAAAAAAAATAAAAAAAAAGGGTTTGATTTGTTTCAATTTGGAATAAAATTGTGTGCTTCATTCTGCTTTAATTGGAGCACTATTGAAGCAGAAGCAAGCCTTTACAAACACTCCTTCTGCTTTAATTAGGCGACATTCACTTAAATAATTTCTTACAAAACATTTTCTTAGGGAATTTTATTATCTGATTATTTAAGAAAGGCAAAAACTACCATATATCAAGTATAAATAAGGTTTATTTGAGATAGATGGGGTCAAATTGCGGGTCAATCTGCTTTGACCCAGGTCAACGCGTGTCAACCCGTAAAAAAAAAACTTCGGCAAAATCAGTATCAACTGTAACACTAAAAAGTATCACTCAAAATTTAAAAAGTATCATCTGTATTATTAAAAAGTAAGACGTCTGGTAGTTATATCTTATACTGGTTTGAAGTTTTGGAATTTAGGATTTTTTTGGGATTCATGGTTTTTAAGGTTCAAGATTTTTTTACTACAAAAAATTGAATTTTTAATCACACATAATTTAGCCACACATAATTATATATATAATGTGTGGGTGAATATACTTGACACTTCTAGTTCTATATACCTTTTCACATTTAATGTGTGGTTAAAACATTTTAATCACATTTTTTCTATTTTGGCGAAATGAATTCCAGATTCCTTCCAACTTTGTTATATCTATGTGGCATTTTAAGATATATATTGTTTTTTATAAAATTTTGAAAATAAATTAGTAACCACACATAATTACAAGTTATGTATATGTGTGGGTAAATGGTACATCTAAATTTTTGACTCCATATCCATTAAAAAAATTAATACGTATATGGCATTTTTAAATAACTAAAATTTTTAATATAATTTTTAAAATAAATAAATAACCACACAAAATTACTATTTATGTTTTTGTGTGGGTAAAGACACATGTATATTTTCTTTGGGGGGGGGGGGGGGAGGGGGGCATGGATCCCGATTCCTTTTAATTTTTTTAACCTACATGGCATTTTTTAAAAAATTAATTAATTTGATAATTTTTTTTAAATGATTAATCAGTACTAATTATGTATATTTTTTGTAAAAGACACATATGATTTGGTTTAATTGTTTGATTACCTCCACATGACAATAAATTATGTATATATATTTCAAAAAAATTGGGTTGCCACATATTTGATGATTTCGGATCAAAATAATCGAAATAGTTTACATTTAAATTAACTTTAACTTTTTAAAAAAGTAAATATTTAAATATTTTTCACTATTTTTTTTCCACCAACATTATATAATCATAAAATTTGTTGAGATCTTTTCTCCAACGGTGATCTTCTTTGATTCATATCAGTCACCCAAGTTAATTAATTTCTTTTGGGTCAAATTTATATGTAGGCAAAATTATATTAAAATTGGTAAAAAAAGTAAGATTTAAAACTAGGGTCTTATTTGGGCAAGGTGTACTTTATCTTACACAATTTCCTTTCATTTGGACCCACAAAATCTGAAAAGTTATGACTATATGTACTTGACAATAAAATACACGATTGAATCACAACTACCATCATAGTCAGGGAATAAATTGAGTAACTGTCATATCATATCTATTTATGATTAGGATTTTGAATCAAAAGCACCATATCTCTCTCTCTCTCTCTCTCTCTCTCTCTCTCTCTCTCTCTCTCTCTCTCTCTCTCTCTCTCTCTCTCTCTCTCTCTCTTATCTTCACGATTTTAATCAATCGAGTCCCGTGACTCGATTATTTGAAGACATCCAATATTACTTCTCTCTCTTTATCTCTCTCTCTCTCTACTACTTCTCTCTCTATTTTGGACGACCAAATTTGAAAAAAAAAAACACAGTTCGGCTGCATCTCTCTCTCTCTTCCACCGACGATGGAGCAAGGAACGACACCGGAGACGTCGGCTTCTCAAGTAGGTTTTCGGCCCTTTTCTCATTAAACTTGTCGTATATCTATTCCTGGATTTAATTACCATATTTCGCAATTGGTTTTTGTACGTTTATGTTTGCAATGGTTGGTTGTGTTATAGGTTTTGAACTAATCGTTGACCTTAAGCAAGAGGACTAGGTTTATAAATTAATCGAGGCTAGGCTTATTATGTTAATTGTGAATTTTTATATTAATCGTGACTTATTATGTTAATCGAGGCTTATATTATGTTAATCGTGACTTTTGAATTTAATCGAGCCTTCAATTATGTTAATCGTGGCTTTTATAATTAATCGAGGCTTATTATGTTAGCCGTGGATTATTGAAATTAATAATGGCTTATTATGTTAATTGAGGCTTATATTATGTTAATCGTGACTTATTATATTAATAGAGGCTTGTATTATGTTAATCGTGACTTTTGAATTTCATCGAGGCTCTTTAAAATTAATTGAGACTCTTCAAAATCAATCAAGGCAATTGTTTAAATTAATTGAGGCATTTTAAAAATTAATCGAGGTCTTTAAAATTAATTGAGGCAATTTATTAAATTAATCAAGCTCTTTTTAAAATTAATCGAGGCTCTTTAAAATCAATCGAGACAATTGTTTAAATTAATCGAGACATTTTAAAAATTAATTGAGGCAATTTGTTAAATTAATCGAGGTCTTTTAAAATTAATCGAGACTCTTTAAAATCAATCGAGACAATTGTTTAAATTAATCGAGGCATTTTAAAAATTAATCGAGGTCTTTAAAATTAATCGAGGTAATTTGTTTAATTAATCGAGGTCTTTTTAAAATTAATCGAGACTCTTTAAAATCAATCGAGATAATTATTTAAATTAATCGAGGCATTTTAAAAATTAATCAAGGTCTTTAAAATTAATCAAGGTAATTTGTTAAATTAATCAAGATCTTTTTAAAATTAATGGAGGTCTTTCTAAAATTAATCGAGGTCTTTTTAAAATCAATCGAGGCTCATTTTAAAATTACCTCGATTGATTTTAAAAATTGCCTCGATTAATTTAAACATGAGCCTCGATTATTTTTAAAATCAATCGAGACACATTTTAAAAATTAATCGAGGCTCATTTTAAATGAGCCTTGATTACTTTAAAAAACCACGATTATTATGATTAATTTTAACAATCCACGATTAAATTTTAATAATCCACGATTAATTTGCATTTCCTCGATTAAAACATTTCCAAGATTAATTTAAATTTTACAAATTTTCAATTTATATGAACTATTAAAAGTATTTAATTTAATTGTAATTTTGTAAATGTTGTTAGATTGATTGGGTTGGACAGCCGCTACAACACCTGAGGCCTTCGGTCATAGTGTATGCCATACTGGAGGTACTTGACACGATCAGAGCCATACTACATACGATAGGTGGTGATGCAGCCCTGTAGTCGTTTAGATCCGGATGCTTCGGCCATTTTCTGGGCTATAGGACTAATGACGTCCAGAAGAAGACGATTCACACTTTGATGAGTCATGAGGTGTGCGTGTCGGATCGTGCATTCGAGGGACGGGAGACATGGTTTCAGATTCATCGCTCCCAGCTGTGCTTTGGTCTAACTAAGTATAACCTGGTGTCAGGTTTATGATTCGGCAGCTCGAGCTTCGATCCGAATACCGAGTTGTATGTTGTTCCGCAGAGATCCATCTTCCATCACCTATTTCAAGGGCAATGCACGATCGTAAAGCAGATGGAGCATAGGTTCAAAGTGATGATGATGGCCAGAGATGCTCCGAATTATTGAAGGTTGCGAACATATTATTCGTATACCGGATGATCTTATGCCTGGATCAGAAACGAGTCGTGGATCCATGGGTGTGGGCACTGGTGGAGGATGTGGAGAGGTGGAATTCATTTTCATGAGGGGCATACTCTTACCAGATGCTGATGCACTTCATTAGTATCCTCCCCTGTAGGCGAGAGGCTATGGGCGGGAAAGGCCACGAGCAATATCATTTATATGGGCCGATCTAGACACTCCAGGTATTTAGTTTTAATCTTGTTGTTCTAAATTAGTGAGCATAGTTAAATCAAGTCAGAATCTAACTAATCAATCCGTATATTTTATAGATATGGGCTTGTAAGGTGATACCTGACTTGGCCCGTGAGATTGGTGTGCATACTGGACAGCTCACTCTTCCTCGAGCTTTGAGGTGGACATCCAATTGCCCTACCGCTGACCCGAGGACCTTATTGCGGGGATCAGTACGTTTTTAGTTTTCTTTCATAATTTAGAATGTGAAATTTATATTTTTTTTAATTAATCTTAATGATATTATTAATTTCATGCAGTTACGGGTGGTGTCGTTTGTACCATCTCCGGAGGAGATGGCGACTCGGTATTTCAGGAGCATGCAGCTGAAGGCCAGTGCTCAGAGCGTGAGATTTGTTCCCCCTCAATCGGGGAACAAAAAGAAGATGCTTGCAAATACAGTATCCTGTTGTTCCAGTTTCGCAGTGGATGCTGTGGGGCCATCAGCCTGAGGTACTAGAGCTGCTCGGACACCACATAAGGGTCGACAAGCAAGCCGGGCATTAAGGGATGAGTCAGCTGATGAGATACTTGGTCTCCGGCCCCCTCTGATGAAACAACAGAGCACACAATAGATTTGAATCATAGATTGAGCCCTCATCAAGCATGGGGAACAAAGCATTCGAGGAGGGATTGATCTTCGAATAGTGGGGAGCATGAATGGTCTAGACGAGGTACCTTAAAGCCCTCAGATAGTTTTATAGAGCGCTGACTCCAAAAGGTTGTGGCAGCTGTGACGGAGGAGATAATGCCCCGTGTGAAGGAGTACGTAGACCAAGCTATTGAGAGAGCTGTAGCCGGCCTGCGGAGTGGCCATTGGAGGTCACCCACGCTTGATATGGGCCACCACAGCCCAAAGTCGAGCGCCCAGCCCACCTCTCTAGAGTGGCCCTTGGGCGCCCACTCCACCCTCCAGAGTGCTCTACAGCCCACTTTAGTGCAAGAGGGTACCAGCACATCAGCTCTATGCCCTGCTAGATATAGCTCGACCGTGCAGCTCATGAATGCTCATGACGATGCCATCCTCACAAAATTCTACTCACGATTTAGACTCCTGGGTCCCGGAGCGAATATTCATATTTATGTCAATAATTTGAAATTATGGCAAGATTGGTTTGATGAGCTTAAGGATATGAGGAAGGAGATGCGTGAGATTCAGATTAGCTACTTCTTGACCGCGACCAGTCGACAAGTCAAGAGAGACCCCAGGTATCTGATAGTGGTGGCTAATACTGGTCTATATGTGAGTTCAAATACTTATTTGAACTTTTTTTTTTTGCAAAACATTGTTAGTTAGTGTTTTTTACACCACGATTAATTATAATTGATTTTTGCAGGAGGTCCTCGTCGGAGAATGGAAGAGACTTCATCCTCTCGACCCTGATTGCTTACATACATACGAGGATGATGACTACTGATGGTGGATACCTTCAGTAGGACTGATAGATCGGATCCATGGCAGTGATGGACAGTATCAGGTGTCATGGATGGGGCGTGATTATGTAAGTTAACTTCATGAGAAATTAACATTGTCATATATCATTTGCTAACATTGTTCTTGAACTGATCCCTATATTACGTTGTAGACAATCGTGGTATGTGACATTCTGGAGAAGCACTTGGTAGTTGTAATGCCCCAGATTGTTGAATCATGATTAGAGAATTCTTAAGCGTAATTAAGAAATTAAGAAAGATATTTTAATAAGGTTTATAGGAAGTCGGATGTAAGTCACGACTTTAGGGGTCATTTTTCGTGAAATTATCTTTTCAAAAATTTTGATCCTAGCTTTGTTATGACCGATTTTAGTCTTGTTATAAAGGTGTCGACCTAAGGAGTGTGTCGGTATTTTTGAAATTTTAATCTGGGATTATTTGAGGTCCCGGTAGTGGAAAACGTGTTTAAAGGACAAATAAATAGTAATTTTCGCGTGCTTTCATGTTTTGAAAAATTTATGAAATCCTTCTCGTTGATTCGAGACTTGTTCTGTTAAGCCTATTTTATAAGAATCGACCTAAGAAATCCATCTGCGTTTACGAATTACTAATCCGAGGTCAATCGAATACTTGGGAGCAAAATATGTCAGTCTGAATGAATAGTAACAATAATTTTTGAAAAGAGAATCTTTTCTCATTTCTCTTCACACGACCTCTTCTTTGTCCCGAGTTGGGTTGGTTCAATAGTACTCGAGCCAACGAGTCTCTCGATATTTTCAGATTTCGTGTCTGAGGTCGTTTGGATCTCGCCATTGATTAAAGTAACTTTTAACCAAGTCCGGAATTACTTTAGCAGAATTTTTCTACTGCAGTGGCTTTTGGGGGAAGCCAAATCTCCACCTATAAATACCCCCTACCCCTTCACAATTTTTGCACCATTCCTCATTTATTTCTTCAATCTAGAGAGAGAGAAAAGATAGGGAGTTGAGAGAGGAGCTTGGAGTCGAGAGATGAGTATTCTTCTTGAGTGTTCCTCCGAGGCGATGAGCATAGTGGTGGAGAAGAGAGGCGGTAGAGGAAGGTGCTATCAGATGGCCAGTGGCCAAACCAATCTTCAGCTTGTGCCGGAGGACAAGGGCGCCGTCAAGCAGCAGTAGAGAGCCGCAGCTATAACTCGTTGAGACATTGATGCTAGCCACCTTCTTTCGACGTACTCGACTCCATCCATTCTTTTTCATCGACCTCGGTTTCCATTTCCTTATAGTATTTAATTCCATATTTTATTTCATTCTTTGTTGTTGTTGTATTTTGATTCATGTTGTTATTTATCGTTGATCTTGTTTAATTTCATTCAAATCCTGTTTAAGTTTCGTATATGAAGTTCCATTGTAATTTCCAAGTGTTCGAAAGAGTTAATAGAGTTGTGTCATTATAATGTTGATTTCAAGTGTTCAAGCATGCTCATTTTACAAGTGTTGGGTGATTATCGATCTTCGTTAAAAATTATTTTGAAATAAAGCAAAAATCAGAACCACAGTTGAGCAAGAGGCCAGCCGTTGTGGGGGACCCGGCCGGCGCTGGAATGCCCTCTCGGCCAGGACCGCTCCGCGGGCGCGGGCGCACTGCTGGCACCGGGCACCCTTACCCAGACGGCACTGAGTACTCCACCGGTATGGAAGTGTTTGGTTCGAGCCCCACTGGCGCTGGGTTGCTCCGCCGGCGCTGGGTGTCTTATTTCCAAGTCTATTTTCAGAAATTTTAGATTTTTAAAATCCATCCAACCTTTAATTCTCGTGTTTTGTAGAAGTTCTAAAGTTGTGCAATCTGTAATAAGGTCTTAGTTAAGGGAAGAAGGGTTTAATCTCGATTTAAGTTTCCGTTAGAACTTAGGATCTTCGAATAGATCGCTAAGTCGATAATTAGCTTTTGTAGGAAAAGACGAACCCCGAGGAAACTCTGAAAAGGAATTGCATCTCGTTGCTTCATCATCCGCTCCGTGATCTAGGTGGGTGATTCTAAACCTAATCTATGGTTTGAGCTAATAAGCTATAGAAGCATGATAGGGCAAGATGAAATATCCAATTAAATATTTTGCTCTGCCTGATTAGTCTCTGTACAAAGGAAGGAAGAAAGTTATTATGTGACATGATTATGTTGATTGTTGTTTGAGCTCTTGAGTTGTATTAAATAATATGATTTCATATCACATCATATAACCGATTGATATGAGGTATAGATGATCATGATCATAAGTTAAGTTTGGTATTGTTATATTTGATGAGGGAAGCTATTTAGATGAATGATGCATTGTAGGTTGATTATAGTATCCCTCATAGGCATTAAGACTATAATATCGATTGAAGAATACGACCTAGATGATTCATTCTAGGTTGCGATCTATGCTAGCAAGATTAAACATAGAGGATTGAATGTTGAGAATTGAATGATGAGATTCAATCAAAGTTAAGGAAGGAATGATTGTATCATTTGATCCCTTATAAGCTATAAGATCACATTGATGATTGAAGGATTAGTTGTAGATGTTTTTCTCTAGGCTTTAATTATGCTAGCAAGTTAAGGAAGGAATGAAGGATTGTATTATTTGATTAATCAGGATGTTGAGCTCAAGGAACAATGTTATTACATTATCATGTTGTGACTTTCGAGTCACTAAAGGTGAAACATTGATGAGTTAAAGAGAGTCACTGCTGGGTAATCCCCTCACATACTCATATTTATTGATTGTAACCTTTAGATTATCAGGTTGTGATCTTTTGATCACCAGGGAGTCACTGCTGGGTAACCTCCTCGCATACTCAGTGGGATATTTGAGGCAACCCCTCTCTTATCCTAAGGTATGTGTAAGGGTGCAGTAGACATCAGGTTTGAGCCAGGATGGGCCCAGATGAAGTAAAATGTTTTGCAGATATGGGAAGGGCTTTTGCGATTTGCTTCTCATATGCTGCCAGTTAAATTTGGATATTTCTAAATTTTTACAGAGCTTTCTCATAAAATCCCACTGAGTGCATTAGTACTCACGCCCTCTTTTTCAAATATTTTTCAGGTTGAGATGGAGATGTGGATGGTGGCTGTGGAGTGGGTTGGCTGCTGAGGTTATGAGATAATACCATTATTCCCACTATGTTTCTTGCCACTCTGATGAATTTTGGTATTTTGTTGTTTTGAGTTTTCATAAGATTCCTCTATTCTGATTATGAACAATTGTTGACTTCCTAGTTAGCATGATTCATATGCTTAACTATACAATTAATCTAAGGAAAAGTCCTACCTTTTAATATGCATGCTTGTTAATTTGTTATTCGCCTATGAAGAGGCTTTACTTTTCAAGCATGTTGATTCTGCTTACTTTCAGTTGACTTATAACAAATCCTAAGTTGTTTGCTTGTTTTCATCCTATGAATGGGACCGTATGATTTATTTACCTCTGACCTACTGATGGGTCTTAGTTGTTGTGACCTATGAAGAGGTCTTGTTTCTTTAAAGATTCGGATTCCTATTTGTTAGTTATTGGATTCTGTTTAAATTCTGATTGGCCTATGAATAGGCATTCCATTGACTCGATTGAACCATTTGACTTCTTTGGTTCATTAAAAAACGTAGATTTCTTTCAGTTATAAAGTTATGCTACCTACATTTTTGAGGCGCTAACTTAGTTCGATTCTAAAAACAACCCCTGAATTTTCAATTAAACTACTTTTTTCCTTCTATTTTTCCACATAACATCCCCGTTCTAATTCTCGGGACCGGGCTGTTACAGTAGTGGTCCGCATTCACCTTACAGACTGGGTAGTGGAGTTGTATGACTCCTTTCTATATCACATGGACGATCTGAGTGATCGTGTGCTCTACACGAGGCAAGATAGAGAGTTGATGCCCCTACTTCATCTACTTCCACGTCTACTCATTTGTTCCGGATTTTGGCAAGGTCGTCAAATACGATCCTGATGTGTTTTTACGATGACCTTGGATAGGTCTATACCAAATCAGTATATGCAGATGGATGGCACCAGCTGTGGAGTATATGCATGTATGTACGTGGATCATCTACTGGGTGGAGGTCCCCCGTCGACTATAACGGAGGAGAAAGTACATGCGTATCGGAGGCTTATAGGGGCTAGGTTATACTCGTTGAATTATAGATGTATGCCTACCCAATGAGCATGTGCCATTGACATGATGTTTTTATGGATGTACTTTTGATATTATATTATCATTTGCTATTATATTATGATTGCTTACATACATTTATCAATATTAGTTCAATAGATTTCACATAAACCCCAAATATCAAGAAATTCAATAAACTTTACATAAATCCTAAATAATCAGTCGATATCTGTCGCCAAATAGATCAGACAGGTCAGGTGAGAATGCGCCGTACTACCACATATGCTGCATTTCTCAAGCACTCTCATGCTTACAGACACGTCATCTGCTGAAGTATTTAGATCCACACCAGAAATAGGTAGATAGGCTGTGCATGCACGTCTGTTGTGCCTTGATCCATGACATCTAGTGCAAAATTGTCTGCGTGCACTGGAGGATGCCTCGAATGGTGCTCGAGCTCGGGACATAAATAGATGACCATCACAATGAGTAATCTTTGACGCCATCACCACTCGATCTCTGTACGCATCGGGTACAACCCAGTCTTCTGGATGAGGTAATCCCATGATGACCGAGTCATACATGCCTACTAAGCTCTCCACCTTGTAATATTTGTCCACATAATCATATATGACCCCATCAGTGCAACTGCGAAAGGGAAAAATAAAGTTAAAAATAGGTGACTAGGTTCATGTAAAAAGGTGAGAACAAAAAGGGAAAATGAAATGCAATACCAGATGACCGCAACCAAGTGAGAACAGGGTATCAAATCTAACTCAAACTCACGACAATCATAGGTGCGGTGCTAGAGATCGACCATGTAACTATCCATCTTGACTTCTATTTTCCATAAATAAGCTAATGTCGTGGGCCGCATGGCATAACATCGTCCTTGCTTAACATTCCACAACAGCTTTTTTGCGGCTTCATTAGTCAACACATGATTCGAGCTAGTGCAGCCGCACGTCGCTTGACAAACCAGTGCTCAACAATTGATCTAAAGATCTCAAGCAGTGAGCAAATATGCAACCTCCTAGCCCACAATAGGCTAGCATTGAGACTCTCTGCCGCATTAGACGTCATGAAACCGTAATGCGGTACAGGACACTGTGAACGGGACTTATGCACTGGGCTGATATTACATAGTTTCTGGTACGCATTTGGACACACCTGCTCCACACTGACATGCTCGCCTGAAATGCATCTGTCCAATAGTTGTAGGCAACATCCTCAAATAGTGCGGTCATGTATTTTCCTCTCTTCGTCATCTTATTCTTCAAATGATAATAACACAATACGTGCATTGCTCTCGGGAAAACGACCTCTACAACATTTTGAATGCTCTTATGCTAATCCGATACGATGAGAAGGTCATTTATATCACCCAGAGCCATGTGCACTTGACCTAAGAACCACAACCAAGATTCGTCATTCTCTATTGGTCAAAGCCTTACTGCAACAGGTAAGAGTTGTTCGTTACCGTCCTTCGTCACAGCAACAAACATAACTCTCTTGTTCTTACCCTTAAGGTGTGTTCCCATCAATCACAAGTATTAGACGCGCATAATGGAGAAATGCCTTGACACATGATCTGAGAGCAAGAAACATATGCTTCAACCTATCCTCACTCGTGATCTGCATGTCAATCAAAGTCCCTGGATTCAGCAATTGTAAAGTGTGCAGAAATGCGGGCAACTACTCGTAGGACTTGTCACAATCTCCATATATCATCTCGATGGTAATGTTTCTCACACGTAGAGTGAAGCTGTAATCGATATGGATGCCGAACTTATGGACAAGCTCCGATATCATCTCTTTCGGCTTTAGAACCGTCCTCTCGTTCACCAATTTATGCGCAAAATATTTTGCAAGCACTTGTGCAGGAACCTGACGCGGAGTAATTCGACTCATATCAAGATGGCATGTGTGAGTCTTGTTGAACTTGTAAATTCTCCACATATGTCCATCAACAATGGCAAAGCACCTGAGCGGATAATCACTACTACGATTGCAGATATAGCCCAGTTGTGTCCTGTTTGATCGATACACAGCGTACTCAACTCAATTTTGCATGTGATAAATTTTAATGGCCAGAGCCAGATCATCCTTCATACGGAAAATGGCTCCCTCATGCCATGTATCTGTCTGTGCTGCTGGTCACTTATCCCAAGACAGTGGGCCCGCAATGTCTAAATCTGCAAGAGGATCCACCCAATTACTCGAAGCCCCGTCAGCTCTATATAGAAGATCGGTAGTAGATGATGATACAGCTCCCGTCAGTCCTAACAATCTATCTATGTGATCAGAAGAATGAATCCATCCACAGAATTCTGTCAACAATGATTCTATCAACATCGTTCTAGCATTCTCCTCTTCTTGTTCTTGTTTTTCTTCCTTTTCTTCTCTTTCTACTTCTTCTTCTCTGTTAGCAGCTTCTTCCTCTGCTTGTTCTTCTTCGTCAGTAGGTGTCTCATCTGCTTCTTCATGCTGGAAGAGACCGCAATAAACAGGGTTACTCGGTCCCTCATAGTACTGTGGGAAGTAGGGAACATAGTCATCCTTACACGAATTTCTATATTCAGTGCCAATAGATGGCCCGACTCCAGAACTATTCAGATGTCTTGAAATCACGTACATGGCTATCTCGGTAATCTGTTCGTGATGGAGATTTGCTGGATCTACTTCATACTCCATTGTGCCTGGGTCAGTCCGCAACAACTTGTGAACCTCTCTCACCAGTGAGCTAAAACACAGCTTATCGGATGTCATCATCATGAGGTGCTCATCCCCATCTACATATTCTGATCTCTCTCATCCTCCACTGTGTCGTACAATAATGCGATGTCTAACCATCTGCAAAAACAGTGCTACGAGTTATTATATGAGACCACGATTAAAACCCAAACCTAATTACTAAACCCTACCCTAATTTTAAAAGAAGTCACGATTAATAAAGGTCATGATTAAATCCTAAACCCTAAAAGCTAAAAGTCATGATTAATTTAAAACGATGTCAGGATTAATAAAAAAAGTCAAGACTAACATTTTATAAAGGCTGATAAATTAGATTTTTGCACTTATTTAGAGTTTATTTTGGATTGGTTTTGAATATTTAATAGGTGCTTTAATTCATGTTTTATTCGGATTTCACTTGTTTGGAAGAGATTGGGTTTTGATGTAATTCTATAGGAATTCGGACTAAAAATCTATTAGAGTTGGTGAAATCCTATTCCTAGCCTTTGTGGTTCGAGTTGAGGCTTGATCAAGATGAGAAAGCGTAAAAAACATACACAATGGGAGTGCAGTGGGTTAGCACGGACCGTGCAATGCTTGCACGACCCGTGCTAAGGAGTGAAATCGAGGCAGAACACACTGGAGGGACTGCACGGATAGTGCTAAGCTAGCACGACCCGTGCTATGGTGGACTGCACGGACCGTGCTATTATTTGGCTTTTTCCGCGGATTTTCCTTTTCGGCCCAGTTTGTTTCCATCTCGGGCTTGGACATTTCCCCAGCTATTTAAGGGTTGTTTTACATGAAATTATCATCACTTTTTACACTATAGACACAGCAGAGACATCCCGGAGAAGCCAGAGAAGAAACCATCGAGAGATGGAAGAAGCACATCATAAGACTAAGTTTTATTTTATGCTTTATTTATTCCGGATTATCATGACAGTTATTTATTTGTATTTAGTTTCTTTGGATTTTGAATACAATATGAGTAGCTAAACTATTAGCGATCCTAGGATTGTGGATGTTTTATGGATTTATGATTTGAAGTAATTTATTGTTCCTTTCTATTTCTTGTTTATGCATCCTTGTTTATGGTTGTCTTTTGTGAATAAATTCATCAGCATTTACAATTGTGTAGTTAATTTATTATTCACTCGAGAGAGGTTAATAGGCTAACAGATTAGGATTGCATAACACGAATCTGCTAGATCGAGAGATTGGTAGGTATCGTGATGAGAATAAATCTGAGGTACTAATTGGAGTTAGATAATAATTCGAGATTGAGAGATAATAATTAGAATCTAATCTACTTTCATAACTTACTCGAGAGAGAGACTGTGATTAATTTAGTGATTCTCCTACAAGATTTAGAATTAAATTGGTTTAATAAATTATTTGAGATTCGATAAATTCATTTAGCAGTAACATCCTAGGATCCGTCTTTTTATTTTTTTATCCAGTTATCTCTGTTTGCTTTATTTATTTTATTTTCAGTATTTTAGTTAATTAAATACAGAATTTTAATTTGGTTCTCTAGATAAAGTAGGACAAAAGAATTGGGTAATTAGCTGCTTTACATTGCCAGTCTCTGTGGATACGACCTTGCTCACCATTATTTTGCTATAAATTACCTCGTACACTTGTGAGTAGTATTTTAGGTGAAATAAAATACCGATCAAGTTTTTAGCGCCGTTGCCGGGGACTGGCGTAATTTATGGCTAATATTTGATTTAATTATTTATCTTTAATTTAGAGTGTACTTTATTTTATTTCAAGTATTTTTTTTATTTTTACTTCTCTCTACTGTGTTTGATTTGTATTTTGTGTTTGGCAGATAGTGTATGAATTTGAGGTCTAGAGGTGCAACGGACCTAGTACAAATAGTTCCTGAGATCGAGGCTTCTGCAAGACACAGAAACGCAGAGAGAATCATAGCTGAGAAGATGACAGCTAATCCAGAAGAAGAGATGGCAGCCATGCGAAGAGAAATGGAGGAGTTGCGAGCTTTGTTGCAGCGACAAGCACCAGCACCAGCAGTGGCTTACCCACCGATTCGAAAGGCTTTGGAGCCTCAAGTAACTGACAATTTTGGTGGAGTTCAGCTGCCGGCTATTGAGGCAAATAATTTTGAGCTTAAGTCCGGTTTAATTCTGATGGTTCAGCAGAACCAATTCGGTAGAGGCGCATTGGAAGACCCACATGCGTATTTGGCGTAATTCCTTGAGGTTTGTGGGTGACGCGCGGTCGTTTCGCGCTCAAAAATATATTTGTAAACTCCTGTGCCCACAGCGAGCGTAGCTAGCCAATGAGTACGGGTCGATCCCATAGAGAGCTGTTGCAATTCTATCCTCAACTAACCAATCACAAAGGGGGTTTTGGTGTTGTCACTATACTGAATTTAAATCTGCAAAAGAAACTAAAGAAAATATCAAATAACAAAAGGTTCTGGCATTTGAATTAGAATTTGGGTTAAATATAAAACAACTCGATCATGGGCACACCGATTTTTATACATGATAGGTCATCTAGTTATGGTGATCGGATTCCTCTCTGCGTCTCCTTATCCATCCTTTCATTTTAGGTTTAAAAGTGATTTCTCTTCGATTAAACCCCTAACCAGTTACCTACCTCCCGATTCCTCTAAGAGATGTAAGCAAACAAGCAGCAGTGTGCCCTAGACGAACCCAAATCTGTTGTGTTCAACTGATTCCTCTTGTGCCCGCAACACCCCATTAATTCCCTTATTACTATATGAACTGACACACAGTCACGATTCGCCAATTCAATTAATAGTGAAGTGCCCTCTTTACCTAACGAGTGATTAGACACATTGGGCACTTCAGACACACACTCACGTGGAACAAGGCACAAGAATTAATGAAAACTAATCATGTATTACTATGCCCATTTTGGCCTCACGAGTCCAGATTTATGCTCAAACCAATTTCATCGTTCAAATGCCAGAATTAAAGATCTAGCCGAAAAGGCTAGACATAATTAAAATTGCAAAATTTAAAGACATAAAAATAAACAAGAACTTACTGAATTAATTAAGCAAAAACTCGACTCCAACGTCGGAAAACATGAACATAACCTAAGTCCCGAAGGTTTAAGACCTTTCGGATTGTTTGGCTGCCTAAGAAGCGTGCGAAAATTAAAATGCAGAAAATATAAACTGTAGAAATGTTTCCGAGTGTCTAAAACTACTTTTTCCAGAGACTAAACTTGTTTAAATAACTACATTTCCGAATGGAGTTTCCCCCACAGGCGAGGGTCTTCTGCTGAAATTCCGGAACGACGTGCCCTCTCTGACCTTGACTGGATAAGCTTCAGTTTTAACAAATCCCTATTTTTTAGGGATTGTTCTTATCTTCTTTGATTGAGCTTATCTCTTCGGCTGAGCTTATCCTTTTGTTGCAGCGCCTTCTAGGAATCCAGATTAGCTCCAACTCTCCTTCGGATATGTAGCTATCTTTCACCAGCTTCCTTTCAACTGAATCCCGAGTTTCACTGGAATGCCCATTCTGACTTGTGGTCGAGTCTGTGCGAGTACTGTGGGCACGGCATCATCTGTCAGTTCTATCCGTATCTGATATGCCCACTTCACCGACCGAATGTGGGATGGATACTGAAGAAGTCCCCTGTGTCTCTAATGAACATATGTGTGAGATATACGTGAATAACTGGGCATAAAATGCCCCTTCCGCCAGACTCGACTCTTGGAATGCCCTTTGACCGCAACCTGGTTCTTTTCGACTCAAAACACACTAAAAAGGACATTTATAGAGGATAAAATGCCCATAAAAACACGAAATAAATGGACTTATCACACCCACACACTTTAAGCATGATTGTCCTCAAGCATGGGGTGCAATGCATCCAGAAAAACAAAAGAAAAGAAAGGAGAAAAGAAAGAGACTCAAGACACAAGCATGCAAACTATTACTCAGTGTGGGCACATCAGAAATAATCCAACAAAAATACAAAGTTTTAGCATACCTAAAATAGGTAAAAAATGAGTTTTAACTTGATGTTCCTCACAGACTCTCTTCACTCAGTGTATACTCTCAATTCGACTGTAATCCTATGCAAATTCGTCCCATAAGTTTGCCAAAGTTCTGCTGTTCATCCTCCAGAAACCATGATGCATTAGTATCAATAGGGCTTTTTAGGGTACAGTTGGACATTTTAAGTGGGAGGGGTTTTTATTGATTGTACAGACCCCTCCCCAGCTCCTTTCTATTCACTACCCTCCTGTGCCCTGTTCAGGCACTGAATTTTTCTTATTTTGGGCATTCTAAACACTTAGAACTCGGGGGGTTTTATTCGGACTCCTTTTTATATATATATATATATTTTCTTTTTTTTATGTTTTATTTTCCCCTGGCCCTTCATACATATGCCTTCCTAACAACAACTCTGTCTTCCCCATTTTTTTCTTTACAGGTTTTATAATGCCCTGGCTAAGTATAAACCATCCCGAAACAAAATCGACCAGGGCATTTTATAGGCTCAAAGAGGCTGCAAGGGCTGTGTCATTGGTGGGAGTTAATTTATTTCAGTGGCTCAGCAAAACATGGCCTATCTCATCTACATGTGCATCAATAATTCCAAGAGTTCAACACAGAACAGAGGCAAATTCTAGAACATCCTAAGCACAGAATTATTCACACTCATGAATGAAAGAAAACTGTAAAATTGAAGCATACAGCATATAGGCTAAAGTCTCACAGGGCACGCTAAAACTTGTTCATCATCCCTATCTTAATTGGGCATGCTGATTTTTCTGTAAAGCAATTAAAGTTGGATCATTACGTGAAATGCCCACACAGACTCACAGAATAGCATGCTTTGACTCAACTACCCACCTACACACTTTGCAACTTGCAAAGTGTGGACATAGACTCAAACAACAAAAATAAAGAAAACAGAAGAACAACAAAAATAAAGCAAAACAAAACCTAATCTAAAAGGACAGAAAGAACCAGGTCAATTGGTTGCAGGCGTTGGGTAGGAGAACCCAACATGCTTGAAATAGGCCTTCAGGGCTGCTTCGATTCGGGTCAGTTTCTCATTGGTTTGGAACTGGGCATTCTCGATCAACTCAAGTTTCCTCATGATCACTGCGACTGGGTGCTCCCTCTGCAGTGCCTTCCCTGCTAGTGGTTTCTTCGATGTACCTGCCATAGCTAAAAGCATGCTCGAGGGGTCTGCCCCCGACACAAAGAAAATAAGCTTTCCATCCTCCTCGTCAACCACATCTTGCATTCTTCTCAAGCAATTAAGATCAAAGTACTCACGGGGAAGGGGGGGTTAAATCAGTATCATGTAAGTCAAGGAGCCTATATCTAACCGCAATCTGGATGATCAATTGGGCACAAGAGATACGATGCCTAGGGTGTGTTTTAATTTCCCGAAAATGTGCAATGGCCATAGAACCAAAATTGATTTTAATTTTATGAACCATGCACCATAAAATAAACAGCTCCTGATTGGTGATTGAATTAGAGCTATCCTTACGGCCGATAAAATTGTAGGCCAACACCCTATAGCAGAATCTCAAAGCATCATTATTTAAGCAATATCCTTTTGTGGATCCGCTTTGAAAAACAGATCCATCCCCAATATCTACCCATTTTTCGTCGACTCCTTCTGCAGAGTCGGGCACTACAGTCACGGCATTGACATACTCTTCCTCCTGGAGGTCCAAGTATGTCACGATGCCCAGTAACATGTTCAAGTCATCAGCAGAGATAGAATAATTCCTACCCATCAGTTTAAAAGATAAGACCCTAGTGAAAGTAGTAGGCTTGTTCACAGCTTTAATTTTCAAGTTTTGGATAAAATTACGAGACAATGATGGAAAAATAACACATTCCATATCTAAATAGCATTCCCACCCAATTGCAGAAAATAAATCCCTTACCTCATGCTCTATACCAAGAGCTGCAAGTGTCTCACGGTGGACTCCTTTTGAGTTGATGATGCCCCTGACTGGTGGCGGGCCACTGCTGGGCTTACTTGGTGTGGGGTTTCCCACCCCTCTGCCTCTTTTAGGCACAGGGATTGAAGTGCCCTCTTCAGCTTTCCTCTTCCGTGAAGAGGCCTCTACAGCCAGCTTGGCTCCGGCTTTCACACTAACAGATTTCCCCACCCTTTGCCTGGGTGAGGAGTCCTCCGAGGGCTCTTCAGAGCCTACTTGCATTTGGGAGGGCGCACTGGGCTCCTGCTGCTCCTTCTCTTCGTCAGTATCCCCTTGCTGGGACACCTCTGGCTTGGTTGGCTCTGGAATGGGCTCTCCAATCTTCCTTTTTCCTTTTACTTTCTCTAGTGCCCGCTTCTTGATGTCAGCGGGTGTCTCGTCCTCCTCCTCGAACAGTGGCACCTTCTCCGGTGGGGCTTCAGCTTCAATATCCTCTATTTCAGTTAAGTATTTATCCAGCTCAATGTCTCTGTCTCCTTCCCCTTCAACTTTCTCTCCTTCTTCGTCTTCCATGTCTTCGATTTCCACCGACGGCACAAGAGTCGGAACCTTAACGGGCTTCTTAGCTTTCCTCTTCTCAGCCCCTTTCTTCGGCTTTGGCTCAGGCTCTTCAGTAGCCTCTTCCTCCTACATGCCTTCTGCAGTCGCCTCATCATCTTGCTGCTCCGTTTGAGTCGGGGTTGCGGAGCTTTCTTCCGTCGCCTCAACCTCAGGCGCAGCTTCCTTTTTCAGCGGAGTTTCCTTGGCATTTTTGCTCGAAGCGGCTGCTTCAGACGCATCTTTCCCCTTGGGTTTCGTAGAAGGTTTCTTCACGATCTTGGTCGGAGAGGGCTCTTCAGAGACAACGGGGGTCTCGAAGTCCAGGCGTGCCTTAGGTCCAGCCTTTGGTGCGACCTTCTTACCTTTTGTCTTCGCCATTGTTAGATTTTGAAGGTTTTCAGGAATTAGGGTTTCAGAAAAATCGAGAGAGAGAAGAATCTGAATTTTGTAAAAGGTGAGTGAAAGTGATGGTAGAGATTTTGTGAGGTAAGACTTTTATATTAAGGGGATCACTATTCATGATTTGAATTGTGACTCTTCAAATTCCTTAAGAGTCTCCCAGATTAGTATGCCCTATGTTAATGGATAAGCCTTATCCCTGAAAAATCGGAACAGATTTTATCTCTCCAGAGTGCCTCACTTCAGAATCCCTATTTTTGGGGGATTTATTTTATCTTCATCTTGCTCTTTTCTTATCTAAACCTGCAAACACCATGCTTATCCAAAACAAGCGTAAAATTGCTCCATAAACTAGTTTAATTAATTGGAAAACTTATTAAAAATAAATAAAAACAGATTAAGACAAGAAAACACCTGGGTTGCCTCCCAGTAGCGCCCCAGTTATTGTCGTGGGCTCGACATCACCTCAGATCAGGCGTAAGCGGGCTCCGCGAGCCAGATCACTGTGACATCTTTATCAGAGTGCCCCAGGTAAGCTTTCACATGGTGGCCATTCACTTTGAAGCGCCCTCCAGTATCGGGATTTATCAGCTTAATTGCCCCATTCGGGCATTCTGCATATACTTCAAATGGACCAACCCACTTGGTCCTCAGTCCTCCTCCCATAAGCTTGAACCTTGAGTGGTACAAAAGTACCTTCTGTCCTGGACTGAATTTCTTTCTCCGAATTACTTGATCATGGAGCCTTTTCATTTTTTCCTTATACAGCACCGAATTATCATAGGCCTCTATTCTCATTTCTTCCAGCTCTTGAATTTGAAATTTCCTGAAATGCCCAGCGGCGTCAGGGTCCATATTCAGCTTTTGAAGTGCCTATCGTGCTTTGTTTTCTAACTCGACTGACAGATGGCAACACTTTCCAAATAACATCCTGTATGGGGACATCCCAATTGGAGTCTTGAATGCAGTTCGGTATGCCCACAGGGCATCTTTCAGATGACCACTCCAATCTTTTCGGTTCGGAGCCACAACCTTTCCGAGAATGGCTTTAATTTCTCGATTTGACACTTCAGCTTGGCCATTTCCTTGAGGATGGTAAGGTGTGGTGACCCTATGGTGAACCCCATATTTCTTCAACAATCTTTCCAGCGTTTGGTTGCAAAAATGGGTCCCTTGATCACTGATGATGGACCTGGGCACACCAAACCGACTGAAAATATGGGATTTCAGAAATGCAGCTACCACCCTTGCATCATTGGTAGAAGTGGCCTTTGCTTCTACCCATTTGGACACATAATCAACTGCCAGGATAATGTATTGGTTCCCTCTCGAATTTGGAAAGGGTCCCATAAAATCCATTCCCCAAATGTCAAAAATCTCCACTGGCATGATTGGCATCATGGGCATTTCATTTCTTCTTGTAATGTTCCCTATCCTCTGGCATTGGTCACACCTTTTGCAGATGTTGTGGGCATCCTTGAATATTGTGGGCCAAAAGAACCCACAATCCAAAATTCTCCTTGCTGTTCGGTTTCATCCGAAATGCCCTCCGCAAACATAACTGTGACAATGCTTTAGAATTTCATCTATCTCTTCATCAGGGACACATCTTCTGATGATTTGATCAGTGCATCTTCTCCATAGAATAGGGCAATCCCATGCATAGAACCTGCTCTCATACCTCAGTTTATTTTTCTGGTACCTTGAGTACCCAATTGGCATTTCTCCAGACTCGAGGTAGTTCACTATGTCTGTATACCAGGGTGCTAGTGTGCCCTTTGCTGAATATAAATGCTCATCAGGAAAGTGATCGGCAATGGGCATTTCGTTGCCTTTCTCATTCAGCACCCGGCTCAGATGGTCAGCCATCAAGTTCTGTGCTCCACTCTTATCTTTTATTTCGACATCAAACTCTTGTAAAAGCAGGATCCACCTAATTAGTCTTTGTTTCGTCTCCTTCTTGGCCATCAAGTGCCTCAGTGCACCATGATCTGTATAGACAATGCTCTTTGCTCCCAAGAGATAAGAGCGAAACTTCTCAAATGCAAACACTACTGCCAATAGCTCCTTTTCAGT
Source organism: Perilla frutescens (assembly GCA_026008535.1). NCBI lineage: Eukaryota > Viridiplantae > Streptophyta > Magnoliopsida > Lamiales > Lamiaceae > Perilla > Perilla frutescens. The sequence goes on along the minus strand of BRKX01000014.1, from coordinate 26,152,021 downwards.
AGTGGTGTAATTACACTGTGCCCCATTCAGAGTCTTGGAGGCATAGTAAATTACATGACTTTCTTTTTCTCTCTTTTGACCTAGTACCGCGCCCACAGCGTAGCCGCTGGCGTCACACATAATCTCAAAGGGCATCCCTCAATCTGGTGGTTGAATGACTGGTGCCGTGACCAGTTGCTTCTTCAGAAAATTGAATGCCTTCTTACACTCTTCATCGAATTCAAATGGAACATCTTGCTGTAATAAGTGAGTAATAGGCTGGGCAATTTTTGCAAAATCCTTGATAAACCTCCTGTAGAATCTAGCGTGCCCTAGAAAGCCTCCCACTTGTTTTACTGAAGTGGGGTATGGTAATTTCTCAATTATATCCATTTTAGCTTTATCGACCTCAATGCCCCTTTCTAAAATCACATGTCCCAGTACAATGCCCTCTCTGACCATGAAATGACATATTTCATAGTTCAACACTAGGCATTTGTCCACACAATGCTGCAACACTTTCTCCAGATTATCTAAACATCGATCAAAGCAGCTCCCGTACACTGTGAAATCATCCATGAACACTTCAATGCAGTTCTCGAGCAAATCAGAGAATATGCTCATCATACAACGCTAAAATGTGCCCGGAGCATTGCAGAGGCCAAAGGGCATTCTGCGATAGGCAAATGTGCTGAATGGGCACGTGAATGTTGTTTTCTCCTGGTCCTCTTGACTTACTGCAATCTGCATGTATCCTGAGTATCCATCCAAGAAATAAAAGAACTTTTTCCTGCGAGTCTTTCCAGCATCTGGTCAATGAACGGAAGTGGGAAATGATCCTTTCGCGTGACCATGTTCAGCTTTCGGTAGTCGATGCAAACTCTCCAAACAGTTTGCAGTCGTGTGGGCACAAACTCTCATTTCTCATTTTTCACAACTTGAATGCCCGACTTCTTGGGCACAACATGGATTGGACTGATCCACTTGCTGTCTGAAATTGGGTATATAATGCCCTGGTCCAGAAGCTTAATTATCTCTTTTAGCACCACATCCTTCATCACTGGATTGAGCTTTCTTTGTGGATCACGAACAGGTTTTGCATCATCTTCCAACAATATTTTATGCATGCAAACCGCTGGGCTAATGCCCTGTATATCTGCCAAAGTCCATCTGAGTGCCTCTTTGTACAGCCTCAACAATCTCAAAAGGCGATCCTCATCAGCTTGATTCAACCCCGCACTTATGATTACTGGGAGTGTCTCATTATCTCCCAAGTAGGCATACTTCAAATGCCTTGACAATGCCTTCAACTCCAGCATGGGCACTTTGACAATAGAAAGCATCAGCTTGTCATCATTTCTTCGAATGGGCACACCATAGTCCACACATCCGTGTGGCATTTCTTCTAATGAATACATCATCATAATTCCATCCCTTATGTCATCATCCTCGTCTAGGGCATCCTAATCAATCAGTCCATCCCACAATGCCCACTCCAGTGGTTCTCTGTTGCTCACCATGGATAAAGTAGAACGGCCCGGGGAATGAAATGTGTTCACAAAATTACAATTTTCTGTATCCGGGGGGTGCTTCATGGCTTCAAAAATATTGAACGTCACCTTCTCCCCATTAAACTCACATGTCAGTGTGCCCTTGTCTACATCAATCTTAGTTCGAGCTGTCTTCATGAAGGGCCTTCCCAGCAATAAAACTGAAGATTTTGAAGTCGCTGTGCCCATGTCAAGCACATAAAAATCTGCTAGGAAAATAAGCTCGTCCACCTTGACCAATACATCTTCAATGAGGCCTTCTGGATATACATTGGACCTGTCAGCAAGCTGAATGACCACACGGGTCTCCTTCAAAGGTCCAATCCTCAATTCTTTGAACACCGACAGGGGCATTACATTAATTGATGCCCCCAAATCCAGCATGGCCTTTTCAACTTTCTTGTTTCCTATGATGCAAGGAATCATGAACATCCCTGGATCATCACACTTCTTGGGTAGCTTTCTCTGTATCACCGCCGATACATTCTCCCTAACTAGGAACCTCGCATCATCATTAAAGTGCATCTTTCTGGTGCAGAGTTCTTTTAAAAACCGGGCATACCGCGGTACTTGCTTGATTGCTTCGATCAGTGGAATGTTGATCTCGACTTTACTAAATACTTTTAGCATCTTCCTGGTTTCCTCTTCTTTTCTATTTTGTGCCAATCTCCCTGGAAAGGGAGGTTTCCGTCTCTCTGGAATGGGCACTTTGGCAGGCTGTTTTACTTCCGGAATGGGCACAACATCAGTCTGCTCAGCTTCTTGTGCCTTGTCTTCTGTGGGAATTTTTTCCACTTCTTCCTCCAAGGGCACATCATCCTTTTCTTCTCTCGGTCTGACCATCTCCGGAAGCTCCTTCCCACTCTTCAATGCTACCGTATTCACTTGTTCTCTTGGATTCTCAACCTGTGAGGGTAATTTTCCATTTTTCTCCTCCATCTTGTGCATGGCTTGAGCCAGCTGATTGATTTGCTTGCTCATGTGTGAGAGACCAGCTCGAGTCTCTTGCTTAAACTTCTCATTCTCCTCAACCATAACAAATACAAGATCTTCTAGTCTTTGCTTCCTTTTCTCCTCTGGTGGTGGCAATGGGCGTGTAGGATGCCCATCCTCTAGCCTTCTCCATCTAAAATTTGCATGGTCCCTCCAGCCAGGATTATAAGTCTGGGTATGTGGATCATATCTTCTGGAATGCCCATTCTGACCACCTACAGCGTTCACTTCTTCCATTTCATCTTGTAGAGTAGGGCATTCATCCGTGAAATGAGATATGCTTTTGCATACCCCACAAGGTCTGGGCTTCCTCACCATGCTTGCACCGGACAAGATTTTTTCGATCTTGTCGCACAATCTATCAATCCTACTGTCCTGGTCTGGTGCCTTTTCTGATTCACTTACAACCCGAATGCATTCTCCACCGAAATCTCGGTTATCTTCAACCATTTCTGTGAGAATTCTGAATGCTTCAACAGGCTGTTTGTTCAAAATGGATCATCCACATGAGGCATTCACGATCGTCCTCTCATTTGGTCTCAATCCTCTGACAAAATACTGAATCAAATCGTGTTGAGTAATCTGGTGCTGTGGGCATTTCGCCAGCATCGCCTGGAATCTTCCCCAATAGTTATAGAAACTTTCGTTAGTTCCCATCTTCAGGCTTCCTATCCTTCTTCTCATTTCTTGCACTCTGGATGCTGGGAAATATTTCTCCAAAAACTTCTGTTGAAGTTGTCTCCATGTGGTCACAGCGCCAGTGGGTAGTGTGTACAGCCAGTCCCGTGCCCCATTTTGAAGAGTAAAAGGAAACGAGACCAACCGCACATACTCTTCTCGTCCATGGTCGGATGGTTGAGTCTGGAAAACCATCTCAAAATCTTGCAAATGCCTTTGTGGATCCTCTCTAGGCATTCCGTGGAACTTCGGCAAGATCTGGATAAAGTTTGCGTGAATATCCCAGTTCTGAGTCACAGCTGGGAGTGTAATGCCCATTGGGCGCAAGTTCATGTTGGTCGGGACGACCAACTGCCTTAAAGTCCTATTATCATCCGCATTTCCATTTGCAGCATTTCCATTTGCGGCCATGTTGATGTTGTGGCCGTTCTCGAACTGTCCTTCCTCCTCGTGCCCTTCGTCTCCTTGATCTTCTTGATCCTCTGGTAGTGGTGGGGGCTCACGAGGTCTATTTGCTGCTTGGCGTGCCCTCTTCATTGCTGCCCTGTTTTTCCTCGAAGTCTTCTCTATCTCCGGATCGTACAATAGAGTCTCCTCTGAAGAGCCCCTGGGCATCAACTTCTAGGCTCGCCAATTGTGGAAGATAAAATCACTAGAAATCAGCTCCCCGACAACGGCGCCAATTTTGACGCGCGGTCGTTTCGCGCTCAAAAATATATTTGTAAAGTCCTGTGCCCACAGCGAACGTAGCTAGCCAATGAGTATGGTTCGATCCCACAGAGAGCTGTTGCGATTCTATCCTCAAGTAATCAATCACAAAGGGGGTTTTGATGTTGTCACTATACTGAATTTAAATCTGCAAAAGAAACTAAAGAAAATATCAAATAACAAAAGGTTCTGGCATTTGAATTAGAATTTGGGTTAAACATAAAACAACTCGATCATGGGCACACCGATTTTTATACATGATAGGTCATCTAGTTATGGTGACCGGATTCCTCTCTGCGTCTCCTTATCCATCCTTTCATTTTAGGTTTAAAAGTGATTCCTCTTCGATTAAACCCCTAACCAGTTACCCACCTCCCGATTCCTCTAAGAGATGTAAGCAAACAAGCAGCAGTGTGCCCTAGACGGACCCAGATCTGTTGTGTTCAACTGATTCCTCTTGTGCCCGCAACACCCCATCAATTCCCTTATTACTATATGAACTGACACACAGTCACGATTCACCAATTCAATTAATAGTGGAGTGCCCTCTTTACCTAACGAGTGATTAGCCATATTGGGCACTTCAGACACACACTCACGTGGAACAAGGCACAAGAATTAATGAAAACTAATCATGCATTACTATGCCCATTTTGGCCTCACGAGTCCAGATTTATGCTCAAACCAATTTCATCGTTCAATTGCCAGAATTAAAGATCTAGCCGAGAAGGCTAGACATAATTAAAATTGCAAAATTTAAAGACATAAAAATAAACAAGAACTTACTGAATTAATTAAGCAAAAACTCGACTCCAACGTCGGAAAACATGAACATAACCTATGTCCCGAAGGTTTAAGACCTTTCGGATTGTTTGGCTGCCTAAGAAGCGTGCGAAAATTAAAATGCAGAAAATATAAACTGTAGAAATGTTTTCGAGTGTCTAAAACTACTTTTTCCAGAGACTAAACTTGTTTAAATAACTAGATTTTCGATTGGAGTTTCCCCCACAGGCGAGGGTCTTCTGCTGAAATTCTGGAACGGCGTGCCCTCTCTGACCTTGACTGGATAAGCTTCAGTTTTAACAAATCCCTATTTTTTAGGGATTGTTCTTGATGAGTGCATAAATTGCACTCATTTGGACTCATTTTAAGTGCATTTGCACTTGGTTATCATGTATATATTTGGTAAATAATGTTAATAATGTTTGACTCTCTTGTTTGGTATAATGTGACCAATTTAGGGAGTTTTTGGGGAAAACAAATGCCAAAAGGAGTCAGGTTGGGAGTCGATCGATCAACGCGTGCACAAAGATGAGAAAAGACAAGAATAACTTAATTTGGGCCAAAACGCGACCATGAAGTGCGAGCACCTTGGGGTCGCGCCACAGACGTTCTACAGTGCGACCCAGAAACGCGACCCGTTAGGTCGCGCTTCGGCACTTCAGAGACGGTGTTTTCTCCAGCTGGAACGCGACACCCTAGCGCGAGCTCCTGAGGTCGCGCTTCAAAAGCAAAGGAAAGCGTGACCCAGAAACGCGACTACCTCAGGTTGAACTTCCAAGGCAGAAACAAGCGCGATCCAAAAGCGCGACCCCTTTCGGTCGCTCTGTACAAGCTTCAGAGAGCTGTTTTATTCAGTCCAAACCCGACCCCAAAGCGCGATCAACTGGAGTCGCGTTTCGCTCTGACGGATGTCAAAAAGTGACTTTTGGTATTCAATTTTTGGGCCATTCATATTTATATCATTTGGGCATTTCAAAGAAAAAAACCAATCAACCCTAGAACGAAAATATACACAAGAGAAACATCAAAAAGAGAATTTTTGAAGATCAAGAACAAGATTGAAGATTCAACCATCCACTTGAGAATTCAAGCCATAGAATTGAAGAAGGAGGATTCTACATTGGGTTCTATCACCTCTTCTCTCTTCTTTGATTTGTATTTAGAATGGGTTATTGTTCTTCATTTTGTAATCTTGATTTTATTGTGAATATGGTTGGCTAGAGCCTTAGGGCTCTAGGATGTGGTGAAACAATGTGAATATTGATCATTGGTTTGGGATGTATATATGTGTTGTTGCTTTGTCAAGGTTTTGATCTATGCTAGGGCTTGAATGATGTTGTTTGGTTGGCCATCTCACTAACATCACATGTATGAATCACTTGCATCTAGTCAATCCCGTGATCATAAGCATGCTTAGATCAAATCTATATATTTGTCTTCTTAGTCGAATGTCATTATGTGGAAGGAAATGTGACCTTTAGATCCTTTTGTAGGTGCGACCTTAGAATGCGTTAGAGATAGCTATCTTTATCGCATTCGCAATTTAAGAGATATTCGAGAGAAGATCTTATTATATTTGTGGTCTTCCTATCTATGAACTTTGCAACAATGTATGTGTAATCCCACATTGTAGGTCAATATGAGTATTGTGTAGCCATGTCCTAGAGTTTCGCCTTATTTCCTCTCGTTTGTTTGGTATTTCCTCTTGAGTGAAAAATATATTGATAATTATAGGTGTTTATACTTTTACGTCTTTTATTCTTGTCCGACAGTTTGATTGAGTAAAATACGCCCTCTCCTTATTATTCGTCTAGATATTTCACTCATCTTCCGTCGTGGTAATTGCATCGTCTAATTTCTATTCCATTTCCCTGCGGATCGATCTCGTATCATCATATCTACAATCACATACTTGTACACTTGTAGGCATTGACACGAGTTATAAATTTTGAAACAAATCACAGTAGGTTTTAAGGTAAACTGAGCTGCTGTCAAGTTTTTGGCGCCGTTGCCGGGGAAGACGGAATTAATTTGATAAATGCAATATTGTGATAACGATTGAGTGGTTTACTTTAGACTTTTTTACTTGTTTTATTTGAAAGAATTGTTCTTGATTTGTTTGTCCTTTTGATAGGAAGTGTATGTACACTCGTTCTCAAGGGGAACCACCTATTGCATTGGACTTAGAGATTGAAGCAACGGTTCGTCACAACAACACACGTAGACGGAGAAGAATGGTGGATCTACCTCCACACGTTCAAGACCCGATGATTGCCTAAATGCAAAGGCAATTGGAGGTGATGCAAGAGCAATTGAGAGCCCAAGAGGAGGCTCGTAATAGAAATGTGGAGGCATCAATCCGGAATCTTTTCCAACCTGTCGTTGATCAAGGGGTGGCAAATGGACCACCCATTCAAGCCAACAACTTCGAGTTGAAGACCTCTCTCATACTAATGATCCAATAGAACCAATTTTGAGGGACGCCAATGGAGGATCCCCATGAGCATATCCGAAAATTTCTCAATGTTAGTGGGACAATGAAGATGAATGGAGTCCCGGATAATGTAATCTGCATCCGACTCTTTCCATTCTCATTGATCAACAAGGCGGAAACATGGTGGTTAAGCCATGCTCAAGGAACATTTCAAACTTGGGATCAATTGGTGACAAAGTTCTTACACAAGTTTTTCCCACCCGAAAAAACCCTCAAATTGAAAGGAGAGATCACCGTGTTCAAACAATGGGATGAAGAAAGCCTATATGAGGCATGGGAGCGCTTTAGGGAAATGCTACGGAAGTGCCCCGGACATGGTTTTGGGACCGATCATCAAGTATCTATTTTCTATGGAGGAAGCAAAGACGAGGTGAGAACACTCATGGATGCGGCCGCGGGTGGATCATTATTGGCAAGAGGGCCAGAAAAAGCCTTACGAATAATTGAAGAAATGGCCTCAAATTCCTTTCAATGGCCGACCACAAGAGATGGAATCCAAATTCTAAAGAAGGTGGCTTCTGCTTCAAGTTCGGATGCACTCGGGCTTATAGCGGCTCAAATGGCAACCTTGAATTCAAAAATTGAGGCCTTTACAAATCCAAAGGCCAAGACATCTCAAAGCCAATTTGAGGATGTCAACTATGTGAACCAACAAGGAGGCTTCTCAAATCAGCCAAGACAATTCAATCAGGGGTACAAACCCCAATACGGAGGCCAATATGGAGCAAATTCGGGTTATCAAAATAAAGCTCAACACCCAAATTTCTCCTATGGTAATCCGAACAATGCTATCTAGCCCCCTCCGGGTTTCTCAGTTACTAATGGTGTAATTAACGAGGAGAAGAAGCCCAAGATGGATGAACTTCCAATGGCATTTATGGGGAAGACGGAGAGTTACATGAAAGACTCTCAAACAAGACTTGGGAAGTTAGAAAATACCGTCGGAGCAATTGGCAACCAAATTAACACTTTGGAGAAGCAAATGGGACAATTTGCAACTATCATGGGAAGCCAACATCAACAAGGCAAGTTCCCAAGTAATACCACTGTGAATCTGAAGGATCAATGCAAGGTAATTACCTTGAGGAGCGGAACCGCTTATGATGGCCCCGAGATGCCGGATGATGAAGAAAGTAAGGGAAAGGTTGATGAGAAACCGAGTGAGAAGAAGAAAGAGGAGGGACCGAGTCAAGAGGATTTAAATCCCAAATTGAAGAAACATGATGCCCTTGAAAAAGGGAAAGAGAAAGAAGAACCAAAAAGGGTGATGCCGGAAGAATACAAAGTGCCCATACCGTACCCACAAAGACTCCAAAAGGTGAAGAGTGACGAGCAATTCTCTCGATTCCTCGACATCTTTAGGAAGGTACAAATCAACATCCCTCTTATTGAAGCACTTCAACAAATGCCAAATTATGCAAAATTCTTGAAGGATGCGATTTCCAAAAAGAGGAGATGGGGGGAGTATGAGACGGTTAACTTGACCGAGAATTGTAGTGCTTTATTGCAAAGAAAGTTGCCCGTAAAGATGAAAGATCCGGGAAGCTTCAACATCTCGGTTACTATTAGAGAAAATCACGTTGGTAAGGCTTTGTGTGATCTTGGGGTGAGTATTAATTTGATGCCCCTCTCGTTCCTTAAGAAGTTGAAAATGGGGGAGATCAAGCTGACCACCATTTGTCTCCAAATGGCCGACCGCTCTGTGACATACCCAAAGGGCGTGATGGAAGATGTGCTAGTAAAGGTCAACACCTTTATCTTTTCGGTGGACTTTGTGGTTCTCGATATGGAAGAAGACAAAGAAGTTTCCCTCATCCTAGGGCGACCGTTTTTGTACACGGCTAAGGCCTTGATAGATGTGGTGAAGGGAGAACTTATCTTAAGAGTGAATGAGGAGAGAATCACATTTTCCCTCTAAAAAGTGATGCAACATCCCGAAGAAGAGGCAAAGAATATCGAGGAGTGCAAAGTGCTCCAAATGGTGGATGAGTGCATAAAGGAGGAAGAGTTGAGGAGCCCAAAAGATCCTCTTGAAATTTGCATTTCTAACTCTATCTTTAATTCTTTATTTAATGATGATTTTGGTACTTGTGATTCCGTTTCTATGATGAATTCATTTCAGGAATCCTACTTGAGGAAGCTAAAGTTCTTGCTATTAAGAAACGAGGACCAAACATCAAAGGAAGAGGACGAGTTGAAAGCAAAAGAAGACATGGAGTTGAAACCCCTGCCCACACATTTGAGGTATGCTTACCTTGATGAAGCCAAGAAAAAACTGGTAATAGTTTCTTCCCTCTTATCCGATGAACAATGTGATAAATTGTTAAGGGTGTTGAGAAAATATCAAAGCACTATTGGATGGTCAATCTCCGATCTTAAAGGCATTAACTCTTCGATATGCATACATAAAATCTTGCTTGAGGAAGATTATAAACCTAAGGTGCAAAATCAAAGAAGACTCAACCCTATTATGCAAGAAGTTATTAGGAAAGAGGTTCTAAAATTGCTAGATGCCGGTATAATATTTGCCATTTCTGATAGTGAGTGGGTGAGTCCTACTCAAGTAGTTGCTAAAAAGGGGGGAATGACTATTGTTGAGAATGATAATAAAGAGACAATTGCTACAAGAGTAGTAACAGGGTGGAGAATGTGTATAGATTATAGGGCGTTGAATGCATATATTAGGAAAGATCATTTTCCATTACCATTCATTGATCAAATGCTAGATAGGTTGGCGGGTCACGAATTCTATTGTTTCCTTGATGGGTATTCCGGGTACAATCAAATCATGATTGCTCCCGAAGACCAAGAAAAGACCGCCTTTACTTGTCCATATGGCATTTTTGCGTATAGATGGATGTTGTTTGGGTTGTGTAATGCACCCGCCACCTTTCAAAGGTGTATGATGTCTATCTTTCATGGATTGATTGAATACATCATGGAGGTGTTTATGGATGACTTTTCTGTCTTTGGTGATACATTTGATATATGCCTTGATAATTTAACACAAGTATTGCAGAGATGTGAAGATACTAATCTAGTGCTCAACTGGGAGAAATGCCACTTCATGGTGAGAGATGGCATTGTTCTAGGACACAAGATGTCAGGTGAAGGTCTAGAGGTGGACCGGGCCAAGATAGTGGCCATTGAAAAACTACCTCCACCAACAAATGAGAAGGGAGTTAGAAGCTTTTTGGGACACGCCGGTTTCTATAGGCGCTTTATAAAAGATTTTTTCAAAGTTTCTAAACCTCTTTGTCGTTTACTAGAAAAAGCCATTGAATTTGACTTTGATGCTAATTGTTTACAGGCTTTTGAAACGTTGAAGAAGGCCCTAATCACGGCACCCGTGCTTATCTCACCCGATTGGAGTGAGCCTTTTGAAGTGATGTGTGATGCAAGCGAGATAGCGGTAGGAGCCGCTCTTGGCCAAAAGAAGGACAAACTTTTCCGAGTCATCTACTATGGGAGTAGGACTTTGGATCCCGCTCAAGTCAACTACACCACCACAGAAAGGGAACTCTTGACGGTCGTCTACGCATTCGACAAGTTCAGGCCCTATCTCATTGGGGCCCGAACAATAGTGCACACCGACCACGCCGTCTTGAGGCATCTTTTTGCCAAAAAGGATGCAAAGCCAAGGCTTATCCGATGGATTCTCCTACTTCAAGAGTTCGACGTGGAGATAAAAGATAGAAAAGGATGCGAGAACGTGGTGGCGGATCACTTGTCTCGATTGGAGCACGTGAAAGAAGAAGAGAACACATGGCCAATAAATAAAAGTTTTCCCAATAAGAGAATCATGTCTGCTTCAACAAAAGTTCCATGGTTTGCGGATATTGTCAACTACCTAGTTGCCAAGGTGAGACCGGTAGAGATGGAGAGTTATCAAAGAAAGAAATTCTTTCATGATCTCAAATTCTACGTATGGGAGGAGCCCTATCTTTTTAGAAGATGTGCCGGAGGAAGAATGGATCGAAATAATAAAGGCATGTCATGATTCACCTTGTGGAGGCCATTTTGCTTCCAATAGAACCGCTAGGAAGATTCTACAAAGCGGGTTCTATTGACCCTCCATTTTTAAAAATTGTGAAGAGTTTGTGAAGACATGTGAGCGATGCCAAAAGATGGGATCTATTTCGAAGAGGGATGAGATGCCGATGAGTGCAATTATTGAAGTGGAATTGTTTGATGTTTGGGGGATTGACTTCATGGGGCCGTTTGTGATGTCCGAAGGAAATCTCTACATACTCTTGGCGGTAGATTATCTCTCACGATGGATCGAAGCAATTCCAACCAAGACTAATAATTCGAAGATTGTGCTTAAGTTCCTCTAAAGGAATATTTTGACAAGATTTGGGGCTCCAAGAGCCTTAATCAGTGACGGGGGCACTCACTTTTGCAATAAGTGGATGACGAGCCTCCTATCACGGCATGGAGTGAAGTATAAGATGACGACTCCCTACCACCCACAAGCCAATGGGCAAGCCGAGCTTACAAATAGAGAGGTCAAACAAGTCCTCCAAAAGGTGGTGAAGACGAACGGGAAAGATTGGGCAAGCCATCTTGATGAGGCACTTTGGGCCTATCGAACGGCCTACAAGACTCCATTGGGGATGTCTCCATATCAAATGGTATTTGGAAAGTCTTGTCACCTTCCAATCGAGCTCACTCACAAGGCATATTGGGCCACCAAGAAGCTCAATCTCGACTTTGAGATGTCGAGAAAAGAAAGGATTTTCCGTTTGAATGAAATCGATGAATTTAGGCTTGAGGCCTTTGAAAATTCCTCCATTTACAAGATGAGGACCAAACTTTATCATAACAAGTTCTTAAGAAAGAAAGAACTTGTACCCGGTGATGTCGTGTTGCTTTTCAACTCGAGGTTGAGATTGTTTCCCGGGAAAATCAAAACAAAATGGGGAGGTCCATACTTCATCTCAAAGATCTTCGAAAAAAGAGCGGTGGAGTTGCAAGCCAAAGATGGGAGCTTATTCGTTGTAAATGGGCAACGTGTGAAGAAATTCTACAATGCGGAGGAGCAAGCCGGAGTGTTTGTCCTTCATTTGAAAAATCTTTGAAGAACCGTATCCCATCGAGCTCACGACGTTAAATTAAGCGTTACTTGGGAGGTAACCCAATGCTTTAAGTTTTGTTGACTTAAATTTCTTTTATTATGCAGTTTTTATAATTTTTGTCTAAAATTAATTCAGTGTTTTAATTGTGCATCTTTTGGAGGAAATGAGGATAGTTATGTATTGTTTTGTAGGAGTTGTGCTGTAGTAGAAAAAAGGGGTCAAAGATGGGATTGCATAGAGGTTGAAAAGGAGCCCAAAAACTGGGCTCGAAGTTAGAAAATGGAAAAACGCGACCGTCAAACGCGATCAGCATGGGTCGCGTTTTAAAAGGCTCAAAACATGATGGAAAAACGCGACACGAAGGTCGCGCTGTACAGGGCTTCAGACACATGAATTCACGAAGACAAAACGCGACTCATAAGCGCGATCTCCTAGAGTCGCGCTTCATAATGCTTCAGGGCGTGACCGAAAAATGCAATCAACCCTACTCGCGCTTTTTTCTTCAGTCAGAATGCGACTTCAAAGCGCGACCCGGCTCACATTTCGCCCAGTGCAGACGGGTTTTTAACCCTTTTTCTTTCCATTTCACACACACACACTTCATATTTCACTCACACTCACTCTCACTCAAGCACACACGAAAACTCTTCCTCTCCATCAAGATTCAAGGTAAATCTCTCAAACTCTTCTATTAATCTACACCCATTACCCATAAATATTGATTATATGATTTAATTGTTCATATGTTGGAAAAATTGGGAAAAATTCATGATGTTGAACCCTGGGTCTCAAATGAACAAAAATCCCAATGAATATGCTCACATTGTGTGTACATTGAAGAACAATGCAATTGATGGCATAGGTGAGTTGTGGGTTTGTGGAATTTTTGATAGTTTGGAGAATTAGGCTTGGAATTTTGAAAAATTGTGAAAATTGAGCATGAATGTTGAAGATTGTTTGATTTTTCACATGCTATTGCCATATTGGGGGAAGCTTGATCTAAATTTTGTGGGTGTTGAAACATTCTTGCGTGGTATGCTTATGATGTTCCCAACTTGGATTGAATTGAAATTTTTGACAATGATTGTTGGAGGAAGTGAAGTTATACATTTTGAAAAAAATACATGAATGTTGTTCTCACTTGATGATGGCTAAGCTTTTATTTTCCTTGAAATGTTGGTTATGCGTAACTTTGGCACATTGTTGCTCTAGCCATGAAATTTAGAATTAACCAAGCAAAGATAGAAAAATGAGAGATGTTGCCAATGTTGTTGTTCATAACATGTTTTTGAAGGGGGGCTTTATGTTTTTGACATTGTCATATATGTTGGAAGCCTCTATTGAATTTTAAATATGCATTATAATATTTTGAGCATGTTGTTATGGACATTTGCGTTTGATTTTGTCACATATTTCTAGAATCATGGCCTTGTCTCAATTATTATAAATGTTTGGATCTTGTAGAACAAGTTTTATCATGGGATTGCTTGTGATATTGTCATATGATGGCGTTAGGCCTATTATTGTCAGGATAAATATTTTGTTCATTTTTGTTCTTTTGTAATGAGGTTGTTGTTGGGGAAGATTGGCTTTTTGTATTTAATTTTGTTTCACAACAAAGTCTCTAATAGTTAACAGGGATACACGGGGGATTGGGTTGGATTTTGTCATATGATTTAAACCCCGTTATCTTTGCTAAACCAAAATGTAACTCTGCTGATTTATGCTAACTTTATTGGACTTTTGTAGGTACCAATCTCACCCCAAAATGCCAAGAAGAGAGAGGTCTTCTAAGAGGACACATATTGAGTCCGACCCCGAGATTGAGGCGGAAGACAAGGGTCAAGATGAGGACTTGCCGGCAAGCCATCCAATGAGGTATGGGGTCGTCCTCCATGATGAGGAACATATTGAGAACTGAAATCGAATCTTCAACGTCACCATTGCAACCACCAAGTTTGTGCACGAGGGAACATGCGAAGCCCTTGGTATCAAAGATGATGTGTGGTAGCTCTTGGACCGAATTGGTTGGCTCCAAGCTCTAGAGCGGGATTGTTTGACATATCCCCGCCTAGTAAAGGAGGTGATGAGCACTTTTGACATAAAGAGGACAGACAAGAAGGGGCCGGTTCGATGTACTTTCCGGCTTGGAAACCAAGACCGCGAGCTAACAGTAGATGAGTTGAATGAGATTTTTGGGGCCACACAGGAGGGCATTTACCATAAGCCCCGAGAATTCGACCAAAATGTCACCTACCGCCTTCTATGCCTCACAGAGACGGAGATGGAGAATTACAGCTCTAGTATGGCCAAGGCATCCGCTATGCCCAACCCGGACTTTCGATACCTATACCGAATCCTTGCCAACACCAGTTGGACAAGAAGAGACAACAGTGGGCTGAGGACGAAGGAGTTGTTTGCTTTGTGGGCTATGTTGAATGAAAGACACTTGAACTTTGGTGCCTTCCTAATTGAGCAGATGTTTCGACAATCCCACCTCGACAGTGGACACATTTGCCTTGGCGGATTGATCACTCCAATAGCAAATTACTTCAATGTCGACCTAACAGAAGAGTTGCATACACCAGGGTTGAGAATGATCAACCTCAATCACCTTAGGAATGTGAAAATGCTAGCCTCGGATCTAAATCAATTTCTGCTGAACATGCGAGCTGGGGGGACATTCACTTTGCCAAATCAAGCTCTCACACATGTGTCGAATTGGACTGAGAGGAGAAATTAGAAGATGGAGACAGTTGCCCATCTTCAAGCTATGGGTATAGCAGGGCAACAACGAGGGATTCGAGGTAATCCTGAGGGCCAAGGAGATGACGGAGGTGAAACAGGAGGAGAAGGGTCATCTTCAGCTGCATTCAGACGTGGACGGCGTTTCAATGAAGAATAGATTACTGGCCGCTTTGATGCACTAGAGGAGACCATGTACAATTGGAGGGATGATGTGCACGATGAGTTCGGAGCACTAAGGCAAGACATGTACACGAGATTCGATGATATTCGACACGACATGCATGACAGGATGGGACAGATTCAGTCCAGTGTAAATGACAGATTTCATGCCATACAGACGGATATTGATGAGAGGTTTATAGGTCTTAGGGGTGACATCAGGGGACTTGCTGATAATATGGGCTCATTCTGATCAGAGATACAGGACCTAGCCGGGATCTTCAGGGGCATGAACATCGGGTCTGGGTCACAGCAGCAGCCCTATACCCCATCTCAGCACCAGCAGATGACTCCCTACAACTCCTACCAGCATCAGCAACATTTTCAGCAGCAGCCGCCATTCCAGTCATTGCAGCAGTTTTTGAGTGGACAGTTCATGGCCTCGTCATCTTCTTCACAGCATTTTCAGCCGATGCCGACGGGTCAATTCATGGCCTCCTCCTCTCAACAGTTCCAGCAATTCCAGCCTTCACAATTCATGCCATCTTCATCCTCTTTGTAGTCTCCACATCCCCACCAGTCTTCTCATCAGCAGCAGCCACCTCATTGAGCGTTAGTGACCCTTGCCACCACCTTTTTGCCTCCAAACTTATTTCCTCCTTTGGATCAAAATAAGTTTGGGGGAGGGGGAGAGAGTAGTGGTTGGCAAGGAACTTTTCTGCTCAGTTCCATGAACTTTTTACTGCGTTATTTCCTAAGACTTATCTATTTATGTATACTTTCGGATATTGGAGCATGCTCGCATGCTTATGTTTTTATTTATGTTTGGATTATGTTAGGATTTTATATTCTTCGTTGGTATGTATGGATGATGGTAGTTGATGGATTATGATATCGCATGCCGTTTTGCTTCATGAGCATGTGATATTTCATCTATGCTTTTGTTAAACTGCCTTATGATTGTGGATTGGGGTTGTTTTGACTTAAATAGGTGTATGTTCTTGCAACAATAATAGGGGTGTTGAGAGCATGATTATTGATGAAATTGGAATCCTTGATGAGCATGAGCTTATGTTGAAAAAGTTTTTGCAAATTTTGATAAAAAGCATAATGTCATGGCATGATTTTGTAACCAAAGTTCTTTAATGTCTCAAAAGTACAATTTGGGAAGGAAAAACTTACCGTGGAGAGATTTTGATCCAAAGATTACACAAGTGTAATCTTTTCTTTGATGAGTGATTATTGGTCTTCATAGTGCACTATGTTTTCTCTAGAACTTGCTTTGTAACTTGATTGAGGTTACAGTGGTGTGTTTGATCTCTTGAAAATGATTTAAGGCCATCTGTTGTCTAAACCTCATAAAAATACAAATTTTTAACCTTCCAATATAAATTTAATTCCTTGCAAGCCCTTTGAGCCTTGAAACTATTTTATTGATTTGTTTAGGTTGGGAATGGAATAATTGGCAAGATTTTTGTGGACTCTTTCAAATAAAATCTTGGAAAATGAAAAAGGATAAAACAATGAATACTCTTGTGATAGAAAAGAACACAAGAAAGTGAACCATCTTGATCATAATTGAAAATGGAGTCTAAGAAAGATAGTTCTACATATGCATCACAAAGTATGAAATATTGAAAGAAATTTAGAAAAATCTCAAACAAATATGGGTTGAAGAAATAAGGGTAGAAGAGAACTTGATTTGTTCTACCAGATTGGTAATAAAATTGGTAATGTTGGGAAGTCACTTAGCCAAATATATACCTACCTTTCCGAAAAGCCTTCACTACAATCCCAAAAGACTTTAATGATTCTTGGTTGAAAACACACACTAAGTAGTGGAGATTGAAGTCACTTTGCAAGCATATGGTAGAATTCTAGTGCACTTTAGACCTTGAGCGATACACTTCTAGCCCATACACTCGAGAATGAGCGTCTATTGAACCTTGAGAGAGTTTGAACTTCACAAATTGTATCATGATGATTTTGATGATCTTGTTTATTATTGATTGCCACTGTCATCTATGCATTATTTTGATTTTGAATTTTTGAAGCAATTGCCATCTTGATTCCAATATGCTCAATTACCTTGTCCTTCTACTCTTGTTTTGTTTGAGGACAAACAAATATTTAAGTTTGGGGGAGTTGATGAGTGCATAAATTGCACTCATTTGGACTCATTTTAAGTGCATTTGCACTTAGTTATCATGTATATATTTGGTAAATAATGTTAATAATGTTTGACTCTCTTGTTTGGTATAATGTGACCAATTTAGGGAGTTTTTGGGGAAAGCAAATGCCAAAAGGAGTCAAATTGGGAGTCGATCGATCAACGCGTGCACAAAGACGAGAAAAGACAAGAAAAACTTAATTTGGGCCAAAACGTGACCATGAAGCGTGAGCACCTCAGAAAAGACAAGAAAAACTTAATTTGAGTGACACCGTCTTGCGTATGGAATTGATGTTTGGTTATGCTTAGACACATTTCTCTTGTTCTAGGGAAGCTTAGGACTTCAATGTTGTTTCTTTGTGCTTCTTTTATCAACATTTGAGCTCAAGGTTGCTTTAATTGTTTGGTATTG
Source organism: Perilla frutescens (assembly GCA_026008535.1). Taxonomy (NCBI): domain Eukaryota; kingdom Viridiplantae; phylum Streptophyta; class Magnoliopsida; order Lamiales; family Lamiaceae; genus Perilla; species Perilla frutescens. The sequence continues at coordinate 26,134,269 of BRKX01000014.1, read as the reverse complement.
AGTTTTCTTGGGCATGTGACAGATGCTAGCATATGCTTGGATGTTTTGTTTTTGCTAAGAAAGTCTTGTGGAATTACTTGAATTGTATGGCTTTGAGTGTTTTATATTTGAATGCATATGGATTAAGTCGCTTGGAGATGGTGACTTGGTTGTTAGTAATGTTGTTCTTTTTTAATTCTCCACTCACATGATAAGTTTGTTGGTACTATGGCCGTTAGGAGACGAGGGGGTCAGGGGGCTCAAGACCACAATGATCCACAGACTTTCGGGGTAGTCTTTACTGACCCCGCTTTCCGCGAGAAATGGGATAAGCTTGTCTAGATTGATTACATCCCTTTTCGCTACCCAGACAGTGACTGCTTGCGATCTCTAGGATTGCATGATGACTTCTAGGCATTGTGTGAGCGCGGGAGTCTTACCCGCATCTTTTCTTAGAGATGGCCCTCATACAGACAGATGATGTTGGAGTTTTTGTGCTCCATGAAGATAAAAAAGAACCAGAATCCTGCCTCTGTGATTTGTATTACATTTCAGCTGGATAATCGCCAGTTTGCTCTCACCGCTGAGGAGCTGAATGTTATCCATGGCAATCCTGGAGGGGAGTATGAGGAGCATGACGACTATGACCGCATTTCATTCTGGCGCCAGCTGACTCAGGCCCATGATGAGGCGCTGCCCCACGAATTTGACCCGAGGGTGGACAAAGGCTCGTCGATCAGGAACCTGGTGTTCCATTTTCTGCAAAAAGCATTTTCCAATGCCGCTTTCATCCGCTATGATGGAGGGAGTATTCAGACTCGTGAGCTCTACTTCCTATAGTGCCTGTTGAGGGGCGAGCCGTTCGATTTGGGAGCCCACATAGCGGAGCATTTGAGCCAGATCTCCATGAAGTGTGGAGGCATTTTGATGTATGGAGGCATGATCACTCCACTTGCTGACTACTGTGGGATTGATTACTCTGACTGGGAGGAGTTGCAGGGCAACTCTTTGCTGAATTTCGAAGTCCTGATGAATATGGACTTCATCAAAGTTGATTGAGCCCAGAGGTGTTACTTCACTTAGAAGCTGCGAGGGCACTTCCCACTGCCGAATTGTGCCCTCACCCACATGTCTGGCTGGCACGACCACCAGAACTGGCGGATGATCACTCCTGCCCTTTGAGGGTCATTGTTGAATCTCCGCCTACCCGACCTTTCACTACTCGTGTGGGGCAATTGCTTGAGGAGGAGGAGACAGAGGAGCAGCAGGATGAAGGAGACAGCACCATGAGAGCTAGCTTGAGTGCTCCCACGATCGAGACTCAGCCCAGTAGCTCTCAGTCTGGAAGGCATAGACGACGCCATTTGAGTCCTGAGGATCGGATGGATTCTTTGGAGGGATGAGTTGCCTCTATTGAGACTGATATACGGGAGATGCGGGGCGATGTGACCTCCATCAACACGAATGTTGCTGCTATGATGCAGATGATGCAGCAGTGGGGCCTACAGTTTCCTGAGCCTCCGCCTTAGTGAGTTCATTTCTTTCAGGATACTCCACTTCTTTTCCCTCCAAACTTATTCTCCTGGCGTATGAATAAGTTTAGGGGAGGGGGTTGGTGTGGTAGTATCCTGAGTCTATCCCTTTTTATTTTATGTGTTTAGGTTGTTTTTCTTTTGTTTTATTTTTTTATTTCGTTTAGTGGTGATGTTGCTTTGGATTCTATCTCTGGAATTGTGTTTATTTAAAATTGGTCTGTACTAAGATGTTTGAGAATATTCGGGTAATGTGGAAGTTGAAGTTGTGGAAATTCGAGTAGCTAATGATGGGATTGTATTATTTGAAAATTTGCCAATTAAGTTTGTCTTGATGGATCACTGTGTGCTTTGATTGACTTATAGAATTTATGCCTTTGAAAGTGATTGAGCATGAGAGATTTTGAGCCTAAGACTTGTAGTCTTATTCGTTTCTGGTGTGTATATCAATCTTGTGTGTGATCTCTAGAACTTGCCTCCATATCTTTCTCGAGACTACGTGTTGTGTGTTGATAGTTTGAAAGTGATTTAAGGCCATTCTTGTTAGCCAATTTTACCCATACACTGTTCTGATAAAATAATTATCCTTAGTCAGCCACGTTGAGCCTTGAAGCCTATTTCTTTGAGTACCTTTGCATTGAAAAACTTGTGGAGAAAGGATAGTTGAAAATTTATGGAACGATGGGTAGTTGGGGTTGAGGTAGAGGTTGTATAGCCCGAAAAAGTTGGTATGGATTTAGATGCTCGCATTGATCACTTCAAACAAGTGAAGAAAAAAAAGAGCATGGAAATTAAAAAAATTATACCAGGGAAATTAAATGAGACTCGAAGAGTCTAATGGGGCTAGAAATTGAGTGAACATTGTAGAAGGATGAAAAGGTTGGAAGAGGATCCAAAAGGATTCTACTGTGGAGTTGGAGTGTTATTTATTTGGAGGGTGTCGGAGTTATTTTAACTTAGTCACTCAGCCAAAATTTTTCCACCTTAGCCGAAGCCTACATTACAACCAATGAAAAGTCCTTGTTGATTTTTACTTTGAAGCACACGTTTTTATAGTGGAGAGATGAGATTGATTGCAAGCCTATGGTAAATTATATGCATTGATTTGATTTTGAGCGTAAACACTACTTTATAAACACTTGTGTGATGAGAGAAAAATACACACCTGGAGAGGTTCACTTTGTGAAGGCACGATTTCTTTGAGTTTGTCTTGGTGCATTGTGGTTTTGATTTACATACTTGATAAGGCAAAAACTCAGTTTACTCTCTTTAAAGCTCTGCACATTTGATATTCCGCACATTAGTTCTTTTATGTTTCTCAGATGTTCGAGGACGAACATGTCTCTAAGTTTGGGGGAGTTGATAAACTGGATTTTTGCACTTATTTAGAGTTTGTTTTGGATTGGTTTTGAATATTTAATAGGTGCTTTAATTCATGTTTTATTCGGATTTCACTTGTTTGGAAAAGATTAGGTTTTGATGTAATTCTACAGGAATTTGGACTAAAAAGCTATTAGAGTTGGTGAAATCCTGTTCCTAGCCTTTGTGGTTCAAGTTGAGGCTTGATCAAGATGAGAAAGCGTCAAAAACATGCACAACGGAAGTGCAGTGGGTTAGCACGGACCGTGCAATGCTTGCACGACCCGTGCTAAGGAGTGAAATCAAGGCAGAACACACTGGAGGGACTGCACGGACCGTGCTAAGCTAGCATGGCCCGTGCTATGGTGGACTGCACGGACCGTGTTATTATTTGGCTTTTTCCGCGGATTTTCCTTTTCGGCCCAGTTCGTTTCCATCTCGGGCTTGGAATTTTCCCCAGCTATTTAAGGGTTGTTTTACATGAAATTATCATCACTTTTTACCCTATAGACACAGCAGAGACTTCCCAGAGAAGTCAGAGAAGAGACCATCGAGAGATTGAAGAAACACATCATAAGACTAAGTTTTATTTTATGCTTTATTCATTCTGGATTATCATGACAGTTATTTATTTGTATTTAGTTTCTTTGGATGTTGAATACAATATGAGTAGCTAAACTATTAGGAAAAACTATCAAGGAACCTCTAGATAAGGTTTTGATAAGATGTTAAAACTATTTATGAAAAACTGACTAAAATTCAAGCTGTAGATCTGAGCTTACCAATCCAGAGCATCAAAGAGGAACTTAATCAAAGCTGAAGTCAACCAAACTGGAGTATGGTTTACCAGCTGGGAGGATACGCCAACCAGTCAGAACTCAATTCAACTGAGGATTCAAAGAGACGAACCAGTCGAAACAAACTGACAGCTAAGTCAGCTGAGCTGAGGGAGAAAAGAATCGACTAGACTAAAGAAACTGATATGAGATGAGTTTAAACTGAAGACTGGAAGTATCCAACTGATGGCCAAACTGAAGTAAACAGACAAATCAGCTAAAGGCCAGAACTGAAGTCAGCCAGCTTATGATCAGTCAAGCTGACAAGAAAACTTAAGAGAAAGCAGTCAAACTGACAAGCTAGTCAACAACTTGTGAATAGTCAAGCTGACAAGAGAGCTTAAGAATGATTAGTCAAACTGACAAGCTTAGAACTGCAAACTGGAGAAATAGCCGAACTAGAGGAAGAAGCTCAGAACTGTCAACTGAAGTAATAGCCGAACTGAGCAGACAAGCTCAGAACTGCCAACTGGAGCAATAGCCAAACTGAGCTGACAAGCTCAAAACTGCCAACTGGAGCAATAGCCAAACTGAGCTGTCAAGCTCAGAACTGCCAACTGGAGCAATAGCCAAACTAAGCATACAAGCTTAGAATTGCTAGCTGGAGTAATAGTCGAACTGAACAGACAAGTTCAAAACTGCCAACTGGAACTCAAAGTTGCTAAAACTGAAGCTCAGAACTGGTAGCCAGAGAACCTTGGAGTTATTGCTCAACCGGTGAATCTTGGAATAAATGCTTCAACGGAGATCCTGGAGTTAAATATCCAATGGAGATCGATTGGCAAAGCAACGGCTACTTCAATCAAAAGCTCCAGCAATCAATAAAGACCATCTGCCATTGATGAACTAACAGAGAGCCACCGATCAATGGAACTCAACGGTCATAAAATCACTCCTCTATAAAAGACGAGTGAATCAAAGTTTTAAACACTCTTGCCTCCGAGACTTTTCGCAATACTTATTCTTGAAGCCTTCATTCAAGCAGAGCTTTCTTTATCCCTCCCACATAGCCCAAGTTCAGCATTTGCTAAAAACTGCGAGAGTCCAACTGAGAAGAAGAATTCAAAGAGTCAAAACATTCAGCCAGCTGTTGATAAACCATCTAGGGCAGCCTTCTCAGTTTCAGCAATACAACGATCAACTATCCAGCTCAATTGAAGGAGCACATCAGTTGATACCCCCTGTTCAAGACTAACCTCTTGAAGATCGAAAGAGATCTAAAACCTTGTAAAGACATCAATAGCACCTACCTTCCTAGCGAGCAGTTAGGGACTTCAAGTGTGAGCCATCGACCCGCTGAGGTAGCAAGCAGTTACCAGGTTCAGTCAACTGTCCTTCATTGTGTAATTTGTAAAGAAACTCAAGTTATATAGTGAAGTTGCCCTTCTGCGGAAGGAAGAGAGGACGTAGGAGTTTGAGACTTCGAACCTCTATAAATCATTTGTGTGTTGTGACGTCCCAAAATTTCATAAATAAAAATATCTTATTTATTCACTAAAAGAGTTTAATACAGCGGAAGCACTATTTAAAATAAAATAATATTTAATTAATCTTTGCCATCATCCCGTCTTTACGTCACCGCCCAAGCATCATTAGCCTGAAAAATATAATAGCTTTGGGGTGAGTGCTATTAACTCAGTGGGATCCACATTTATCCAAATTATAAAAATACATAACATAACAAGTTATCATAGCATAGTGCTCATAGGCCGTCACATCATAATAACCCGGGGGTGTCATCAATAAACATAAAGCCCGTAGGCCGTCATAAATTACCCAGAGGGAGTCATCATAAACGTAAAGCCCGTAGGCCATCATCAAATAATCCGGAGGGTGTCATCAATAGCACCCGCATATCATATACAAGCATAATAGGGATAAATGTATTTTAATTTCAACGTCGGATTCTCCACCTTTACTTGGCTGAAAACGAACTTAATTAAATCCGTGCGCGCCGCCTAGCATTAAATATTAAAAATAATAATTATCATAACTTTAATATAATTTAAATAATAATTATCATAACTTTAATAATAATAAAAATAATAATAATAATAATAATAATAATAATAATAATAATAATAATAATAATAATAATAATAATAATAATAATAATAATAATAATAATAATAATAATATGCATGAAAAATCTAACCCCAACTCACAACCCACAACAATTAATCATCACAATTAAAACAAACCCAAGCCCATCTTCTCTCGACCCAACACCACCATTAATAATTCAATTAAAAACAAGCCCAACTCCTCACTCCTTTATTTTCTCTCTTTCCTCCACGCTACTGCTGCGTTTCGAGATCAAAATGCCTCCGCCAATTTCCTCTCTTTCTCAACCCACTATTTTTCAAAATATGTTATGCAAAATGCAGATAAATAAAATAGCATAAAGGGGAAAGATACCTCAAGACTCAAGTGAAGAAATGAAGATGTGCTTTGTGTTGTGATTTTTTTGTTGATGATGATGAGGTCTATTTATATTGTTGGTGGTCGATCGGAAAAGGAAATGGACGAATTAAATTGCTGAAATTCGTAAGGAATTGATCTGATTTTCGATTCCATCAAAACAACAAATCCACCATTTCTATTCTACATTTTCACACGTTTCATTGAGGAAGAAGAAGTATAATATGGGCTTCACCAAGTGGGCTTTATGAAAATCATATTTTGATATATTGGGCTTCAAATAAATTTAAAGTTTGGGCTCAAAATAATAATAATAAATTACATGATATAATTTCCAATAATAAAAAAAAAAGATATCTTTAAAATATGTAATCAATTTAATGTAGTTATTTTACGTAAACATATAATTGCTAAGGCGCGACTTATAGGACTAACAAATTAATAATATCATTTAGAAAATAAAATTAAAAAATTTGGGTCGCTACATCCTTCACCACTTAAAAAGAATTTCGTCCTCGAAATTTACTCACCTTACCCTTGAATTGAGATTCCTAACATAATGTCCTCTCAACTTAAATGCTTCTACTGTCTCAAACCTTAACGTGCTCATTTCACTTATATTCTAAAATAAAATGGATCACTAGATATTCCACAGAGTTCTAAATTAGCTACCTTAAAAGGCCTCTTAAAGATATCCACGATAAGTTGATACGTCTCTAATCCTCCATTCTCATCTTCTCCTTAAAAGAACTATGTCATTGAGAAATTCAATTCATCATTATTTCCAAAAAATAAATTCATCCCTAGTAACCCACTTAAAATTTATTCCTTATTGATCACGACCTTTATTACAATTCCTAAATTAAAATGTCTCCCATACAAATCGCTTAATACTTAACCTAGCGTCGTCTTTCTCTTTGCTACACCTCACGATTCATGGCATATGCACGGGCGTTACCTCTTCCTCTCGCATTTTCTTCTCTTTTAGCGTTCCCTCTTCTTTCGTTGTTTCCTCTCCTTTCTGCATTTTCTCTTCTTGGAAGATTCCTTTGTTGAAGTTTGGGACAATTCGGGGCTATGTGTCCTTCCTCGTGACACCAATAACACGCATTCCGTCTGAAATGACATTCTCCATTGTGATGTTTGCGACATTGTGGACAAAACGGTTTAGTGGATGACGTTCTAAAATTTCTATCTTCATTCTGCCTCGATTTCTTCTCAAAATGAGATTCTTTATCTTCATCATTTTCATCTCAACATCTTTTCCCATGGTTAGTTGGGTGTCTGGAAGCAGAGTTCTCCAAATTGAGGCGACTAGCTACAGCTTGAGCTCGTTCTACTACCTTCGAGTATGTTGCAATAGTTCCTCAAGCGGCTAGGATCCCTGCGATCTCTGGGCGTAACCCCTACTCGAAGTTACTCGCCTTCTTTTCTTCAGTATCCACCAAGTGCGGAGCATATCGAGAAAGCTGGTTAAACTTCCTCTCATACTCCATAACCATCATGCTCCCTTGCCGTAAATTTATTAGCTCCAGCTCTTTCTGCTTTCGGTAGGCCTTCGGGAAAAACTTTCCTAAGATCAAATTCTTGAACTCAGCCCAAGTTAGATTTCGACGACGTTCTGCTGTCATGACACTTGCCAAACTCTGCCACCAATGTCCTGCATCTCCGATCAGTTGAAAAATAGCACATGATATCTTTTCCGCATCCGTACAATCGAGGTGCTTGAAAATCCGCTCCAGCTCAAATATCCACTCCTCCGTGTCAAGTGGTCCTTTGTTTCCCTTTAGCTTGGGCGGAGCCATCTGTCGGAACTGTTTCACCATAGCATTACCTTCATTCCTCGGTGGAGGGGCGTTTTGAGGTATGGCCTGCCTTAAAGCTTGCGTCAGCTCTTGCACAAAGGTTGGACGATTGCGAGGGCCCCATCTTGCGTTGTCATCATCCGATTGAGTTTCCTCACTATCAGCTCGAACATTACGGCGTCTTTTGACCATGATTCCTATTTATCGAGTCTATTAGCGAAAGAATTAAAACTTAAAAACCAAACGTAGATAACTATTTCATTAATAATTCCACTAAAATAAAACTTAATCCATAATAACAACATAAATATAATAATTTATTTCTTCTTCCACATGTCCCATATCAATCGTTTCTCAGCCTCTTATTAGATTTCACTACTAGATTCGAATTTTCTTCTGTTGGAATCTTGATTCTTAGTTCTCCACCCTTCACTGTAAACTAGATCTCGCCAAATTCCTAAAGTATCGGATATAAATGCGTCGAACAAATCATCTTCTTCAGATACGTATTCCACTAACTCTTCAAGAACCAGTTCAACCCAATCTTTAATTTGGGTGGGAACAATGCTGATTATTTTCTCGGCAGCTTTCACGTGTCCATATCGGCCACCTTCTTTCTTTATAACTTCCCATCTTCCTCGTAGCTTTAGCAAATATTCTTCCACTCTGTATTCGTAATTCCATTTTATTTGCATGAATTTATTCCATAGCATGGCATGTCTCGTCATTTGTGATGAATTTTTCTTATCGGCTTGCACACGTCTCCTGGTCCTTACCCTGGGTACTAATTTCCAACCAAACATCTAAACATATAATTCTTATAGTCAATTTCGAGGACTAAAAATAAATAAATATAAAAATATTTCATAATTTCATAAACATTAGCATAACTTGAACTCATTACCTTTTCTCGGCGCGATGCGGCAGACGGGTGATGATTTTTTTTTAGCAAAGTCTACAGAAACGTAGACCCGCTCTGATACCAACTGTGACGTCCCAAAATTTCATAAATAAAAATATCTTATTTATTCACTAAAAGAGTTTAATACAGCGGAAGCACTATTTAAAATAAAATAATATTTAATTAATCTTTGCCATCATCTCGTCTCCACGTCACCGCCCGAGCATCATTAGCTTGAAAAATATAATAACTTTGGGGTGAGTGCTATTAACTCAGTGGGATCCATATTTATCCAAATTATACAAATACATAACATAACAAGTTATCATAGCATAGTGCCCATAGACCGTCACATCATAATAATCCGGGGGGTGTCATCAATAAACATAAAGCCTGTAGGACGTTATAAATTACCCAGAGGGGGTCATCATAAGCGTAAAGCCCATAGGCCATCATCAAATAACCCGGAGGGTGTCATCAATAGCACCTGCATATCATATACAAGCATAATAGGGATAAATGTATTTTAATTTCAACGCCGGATTCCCCACCTTTACTTGGCTGAAAACGAACTTAATTAAATCCGTGCGCGCCGCCTAGCATTAAATATTAACAATAATAATTATCATAACTTTAATATAATTTAAATAATAATTATCATAACTTTAATAATAATAATAATAATAATAATAATAATAATAATAATAATAATAATAATAATAATAATAATAATAATATGCATGAAAAATCTAACCCCAACTCACAACCCACAATAATTAATCATCACAATTAAAACAAACCCAAGCCCATCTCCTCTCGGCCCAACACCACCATTAATAATGCCCAACTCCTCACTCCTTTATTTTCTCTCTTTCCTCCTCGCTTCCGCTGCGTTTCGAGATCAAAATGCCTCCGCCAATTTCCTCTCTTTCTCAACCCACTATTTTTCAAAATATGTTATGCAAAATGCAGATAAATAAAATAGCATAAAGGGGAAAGATACCTCAAGACTCAAGTGAAGAAATGAAGATGTGCTTTGTGTTGTGATTTTTTTGTTGATGATGATGAGGTCTATTTATATTGTTGGTGTTCGATCGGAAAAGGAAATTGACGAATTAAATTGCTGAAATTCGTAAGGAATTGATCTGATTTTCGGTTCCATCAAAACAACAAATCCGCCATTTCTATTTTACATTTTCACACGTTTCATTGAGGAAGAAGAAGTATAATATGGGCTTCACCAAGTGGGCTTTATGAAAATCATATTTTGATATATTGGGCTTCAAATAAATTTAAAGTTTGGGCTCAAAATAATAATAATAAATTACATGATATAATTTCCAATAATAAAAAAAAAGATATCTTTAAAATATGTAATCAATTTAATGTAGTTATTTTACGTAAACATATAATTGCTAAGACGCGACTTATAGGACTAACAAATTAATAATATCATTTAGAAAATAAAATTAAAAAATTTGGGTTGCTACATGTGTTGTACTGTTTTGATTAATTGCATATCTTTGAACTGTACACAAGCTCACACAATCTGCACTCAAGCTGTCCAAAGTAATTATTCGAATTGTGCATAGATAAGTTTCTAAGCGAGTCAAGGGCCCTTATTATTCCGTAATTGAAGCAAAAGTTTTAATCAGTTTATTCACCCCCCCTCTAAACTGATATCGACTCGCCCGGGACCAACATAAACTATTAGCGATCCTAGGGTTGTGGATGTTTTATGGATTTATGATTTGAAGTAATTTATTGTTTCTTTCTATTTCTTGTTTATGCATCCTTGTTTATGGTTGTCTTTTGTGAATGAATTGATCAGCATTTACAATTGTGTAGTTAATTTATTATTCACTCAAGAGAGGTTAATAGGTTAACGGATTAGGATTGCATAACACGAATCTGCTAGATCGAGAGATTGGTATGTATTATGAGGAGAATAAATCTGAGGTGCTAATTGGAGTTAGATAATAATTCGAGATCGAGAGATAAAAATTAGAATCTAATCTACTTTCATAACTTACTCGAGAGAGAGGCTGTGATTGATTTAGTGATTCTCCTACAAGATTTAGAATTGAATTGGTTTAATAAATTATTTGAGATTCGATAAATTCATTTAGCAGCAATACCCTAGGATCCGTCTTTTTATTTGTTTATCCAGTTATCTCTGTTTGCTTTATTTATTTTATTTTCAGCATTTTAGTTAATTAAATTCAGAATTTTAATTTGGTTCTCTAGATAAAGTAGGACAAAAGAATTGGGTAATTAGCTGCTTTACATTGCCAGTCTCTGTGGATACGACCTTGCTCACCATTATTTTACTATAAATTACCTCGTACACTTACGAGTGGTATTTTAGGTGAAATAAAATACCGATCAAAGGCCAACCCTAAACCCTAAACCCTAAAAGCTAAAAGCCACGATTAATAAAAGAAACCACGACTAATTTTTTTATAAAGTCTATGATTAAGTTTAAACATTGCCTCAATTAATTTCCTAAGTCACGACTAAGTTTAAACATTGCCACGATTAATTTTCAGAAGTCACGATTAAGTTTAAACATTTCCAAAATTAATTTTCTAAGTCACGATTAAGTTTAAACGTTGCCTCAATTAAGTTAAAAAAAGTCACGATTAATTTTACAAATAGCCACAATTATTTCTAAACAAGCCTCGATTAATTTTAAATTATCCATGATTAAAGTTTAAACATTGCCACAATTAATTTCATAAGTCACGATTAATTTAAAATATGACCTCGATTAAGTTAAAGAAAGTCACGATTAATTTTACAAATAGCCACGATTATTTCTAAACAAGCCTCGATTAATTTTAAATTTTCCACGATTAAGTTTAAACATTGCCACGATTAATTGTTAGAAGTCACGATTAATTTTAACATTGCCTTGATTAAGTTAAAAAAAGTCACGATTAATTTTATAAATAGCCACGATTATTTTTAAACAAGCCTCGATTAATATAAAAGGAACCTCGATTATTTTCAAATGCCACGATTAACTTTAAATTATTCTCGATTATTTTACAAATAGTCACGATTATTTTTAAACATTTTCATGATTAATTTTAAATTATCCTCGATTATTTTCAAATGCCACAATTAATAAAAGAAACCGCGATATATTTTTTATAAAGGCCACGATTAAGTTTAAACATTACCACAATTAATTTCCTAAGTCAGATTAAGTTTAAACATTACCACGATTAATTTTCAGAAGTCACGATTAATTTTAACATTGCCTCGATTAAGTTAAAAAAAGTCATGATTAATTTTACCAATAGCCACAATTATTTCTAAACAATCATCGATTAATATAAAAGGAGCCCCGATTAATTTTAAATTATCCACGAATAAAGTTTAAACATTGTCACCATTAATTTCATAAGTCACGATTAATTTAAAATATGACATCGATTAAGTTAAAGAAAGTCACGATTAATTTTATAAATAGCCACGATTATTTCTAAACAAGCATCCATTAATATAAAAGGAGCCTCGATTATTTTCAAATGCCACAATTAATTTTAAATTATCCTCGATTATTTTACAAATAGCCACGATTATTTTTAAACATTGCCACGATTAATTTTAAATTATCCTCGATTATTTTCAAATACCACGATTAACATAATAAGCCTCGATTAACATAATAAACCACGATTAACATAATATTTAGCTTTTAAAGTCTACTATTAATGTAATTAAAGGCTACGACATGCAAATCTCTCAATCTCGCCTATTTTCTAACAACACATATGCAATATAATCAAAACAAGAAATGTTTATAAAATAATTTCACAAAAATAGACAGTACAAAACATACCTTTGAAAAATAATGGAAACGAAGCACTACTTTCTTCTTGATGAATAAAACTTTCGCACCCTTGCTCCAAATGAAAAAAATTCTCCCCTTGCTCAAAAAAAAAATTCTCTAAATTTTATTGTAGTGTGAATAAGCTCGGGTGTTCATGTCTATTTATTCAAAAAATTTACCTACCTCCGTACACAACAATAAAACCATGTATTGAATTTGGTCAACAAATTACTACCTTCCCCTACTTTTTATTTAATGAAGCTCAGTAACTTCCCCTTCTTTTGATTTAATGAAGATCGGTAACTACCTCACTTACACAATAAATAAATGCATTCAATAAAAAAGGCACGATTAATTTAAATAAAAAATGTCACGATTAATTTAAACAAAAAAAAGTTACGACTAATTCGGTAGACAAACAAAAGCCACGATTAATCTTGGCTCATAACAAAAAAAACCATCGATTAAGTTTTAATGAGCCTCAATTAAATTGAATGATCCACGATTAATATAATACATTACCTATATTAATCGTGGATCATTCAATTTAATCGTGGTTTTTTTATAAAATTAATCATGGATCATAAAAAAGCCACGATTATTTATAAACACTAATCGTGGCCTATTTGTTAAATTAATCGTGGGTCATACAAAAAGCCACGATTAATCGAGGCCTTCATCACAATTAATCGTGGATCATTCAATTTAATCAATTTACAAAAATTGATGATTAATCAAAGTTAATCAAGGCCTTCATCTCATTTAATCGTGGCCATGATTAATCAAAGTTAATCGAGGCCTTCATGTCATTTAATCGTGGCCATGATCAATTGAAGATAATCGAGGCATTTATTTCAATTAATCATGGCTGCTTAGAAATGTAATCGTGACTTATTTTAATTAATCATGACCCTTTTAAATTTAATCGTGGATTAGGGTTTCAGAGAGTGTATTGAATATATCCTGATAAAAGTACACTGAGCCAATGATTGGGTGTGAGACCAAGTGTGTTATAGTACAAATTGCCCACAAAACTATCTGTTTTTAAAAGTTATTTTTTTTCGCAACCACTATTTACTTTTGTCTACTTTTATCTATTTCCACATTTCTTTTCCTAAACTATATCCATTAAATCCTTCCAACTCAACATAATTCATTTCTGAAAGAATCCATACAACTAAAATATTGTATTTGCAGTCTCAAAAACAAGCACATAAGTTGATTGTTTTGAAAAATTAAGATTTTTCGTGACTTTCAAATCTGGGAATTAATTGTAATTGTCTTCTTATATGATTCCGCCATGTTCAATTATATATTATCATGCTATAGATTTTAATTTTTCAATTCGTTGTATGAGTATCGTGCATGTTATGTATTGTAAAGTTTTGATTTTGCCAATTGTTCTTAAATTAATATGTAGACTTAATGAGACATGCAGTCATGATAATGCTCTATGAAGTGATTTCATGTATTTTCCTAATTTTTGTGAATTTTTTTTGTAATATTTATGTAAAATATAAACCAAAAATGGGGGAAGTATGGGAGAAAAAATGGGGGAAATATGAGGGATTGGGAGAGAATTGTTTGAGATATTTTTCTGCTTACTTCTTTCATTCCGATAATCAAGTACGAACATACTCAACTGGTCCCCACAAAATAACAAAACCTAAAGTTATCGGCTTCCAAAATAACATAAGATATTAAAAATAACATAAAGTAAACATATCATTTCTTTGGTCATTTTTTCCTTAGCCACTGTAGTTGTCACACAAGCATTTTCTTCTTTCATTTCTTGGTCATCCAATACCATCAGCAAGCTCCACAAGTGCGGCTATGATTACAGATTGAAGATTAGATGATTCAAACACATTTCCTCTCTTTCATTGGTTTGACTCACCTGATTGAATCTCATTCACAAACCCCAATACTCCCAATCAATTCTATATCCTCTGAATTCATAACACTCTAATTGAAGTCTGATAAGTATGTGATTACTATAAAGTCTAAGAATAACAATGGTTTGGATAGAAATAAGAAAAACTTTCCTCTCACATAATAAAATCAAATATAAGAATGAAGCAAATGAAACAAGTCTTAGATTTTTCTGCTTTACAGGCTTCACATGACCTCCTTAACTTCATAATTTAAAACTGATTCCAGATCCATCTTCCACTCCACACTGATAGCTTATTGCATGCCACGATCAAGATTGTGTAATAATTATTGTGAGATAATTTCTTCTAATTAACTTCAGTAAGATATACAAGGAAAAAATGTTTGCAGCAGGGTACAAGACTTTGTGGACTCAAAAGTCAGCACAAATCATCTTATTTTAGTAACATATCCACTTTCCAACATGTTTTCTTTCAATATTATGTACGTAAAATATGTCTCTATTATTTAAATAGGCATAGCAGCCAGCAGCTAGCAACCAAACTAGATGATTCAGGAATTTGATAAAACATTAAACATTATAAGATATAGTGTATGTTGAGGCATTATTGCCTTATTGAAGAAATAAAATGATGTTCAAAATTTGAAAGAATGACTTTACAGATTGCCTCTGACGATATTCACCAAATAATTTACATTTATTTCACTTAAGAATGTTCTAATATTTGCTGATAGATTTTGATAAAGAGATGTCATCACAAAAGAAGTTGAAAATATTAATTCAAGA
Source organism: Perilla frutescens (assembly GCA_026008535.1). Lineage (NCBI taxonomy): Eukaryota > Viridiplantae > Streptophyta > Magnoliopsida > Lamiales > Lamiaceae > Perilla > Perilla frutescens. Next base: position 26,118,915 of record BRKX01000014.1, on the reverse strand, counting down.
GGAGCTGAGATAGATGATCACCTTATAAGAAGTTAGATTGAGTATGAAACTTATTGGAATATCACATATAAAAACTCGACTATATATGCATTCCACATGCCCCCGATGATGTCTCACTCAATGATCAGAGTTGATTGTGGTAGAACTTCTTCGGATCAGATTGGTGTTTATTAGGACAGTAGATAACATTTGATGATCTGTATGTCTGCAAGCATAAAAGAGGCAAAAGCACTTATGTTTCACCATACAATTTTAAAGGGATTAACAGGTTGAAACATTTAATATTGTGGTACTACTGTTGTATCTTCATTTTTTTCCGTTTACTCATTGGGTTGGAGAACATCTTAGAAAATGGAGAAACTAGAGGGCACAAAAGATAAATAATTCAAAACATAAAACTAGTAAATGAGGAACAAAGTTTCTGCAGCTGAAAGCATCAATGGCCCATAAGTTTCAACATAAAAGCATAATGTAGTTGTAATTATTCACCTAAACCATAAGAAGCAAGTCACAGAGAGTACCATTTAGAGCATCAAGTTCCTCAAAAGCTTTATTTTTAAGCTTAGTTATTTTATATGATACTACATCTTCACATATGACCATTTTATGATTATACAGTTATTATATGACTAATCAAAGAGGGAGACGTGGCGGACATGGCGCGAAGCTTGTTGCTCCCTCCACCGCACCCTAGTTAGATCTAAAAAATTTGCAATATTAATTATTCATTTTTCATTTAAGCAATCAAGCAGTCTAACTTCATTTTTAAGTTCATTTTTATTTATATTTTTACTTTCACATAGTCATTTGCATCAATGCAACCACAAGTTGGTTAGTATATTTAAAAAAAAATATTATTGTTATCACGAACTTTATAAGAATTTAGTTGCTTAGAATTATTTTTTGTCTAACTTGTCAATATTTAAACATAGATCTCTCTCTACCAATAGAGCCTGAAAATGGTTAGTAAATTTATAATTTCTTTTTATAAGCACAAAATCTTTAAGTATAAGGTAGCTAAGTAACTTGTATAATATTTACATTTAATGATTTTTAGCGGCTCAAACTCAATCAACGTCAATTAGATCAACAACTGCTAATGTAGGGTTAGCAAGAAATTCTAACGTGTGTGGGATTACTTGTGGTAAAGGTGCTCGAAAGGCAATGAGAAGTGCTAAGGGTATATTAACTGTATAATTTAATTTTGCATTGAGACTAGCAACATGTGACAATGCAGAGGCCTTCAACAATGAAATTGGTTATATTGTGTGTAATGATTATAGCTTACGGTACAAGGATTGGAGATTTGTACCGTTAGAAGTTAGAACACCACTTCGACACAAATTTCTTGTAAGTTTTTTTTTTTACGAATAATTTGAAAACTATTGTGTTATAAATAAATGAAAATCTGATGAGTCTTCATGAATTATGCGAATACATGAAAATCTTATGTCTTTATGAATTTTGCAATCACTTTTAAATATTGATGTTGAGGATAAAAAAGTTCATGAAGTGATTGACAGTCAAATGAATAAATCATGGAGAACCTATAAACATAAACTACGTGCACACTTTAAAAGCATTGGAGGGGAGAATGACCCAGTTAAGGCCAAGTTAATTGGCCATGAAAAGGTTAGCACAGTTGATTGAGATTATCTTTGTGATCTTTGGTCTGATTCTTTATATAAGGTAATGCATTTAATATTTTAACTTACAATGTATATGACATGTCTTATTTTATTACCTTATTCTATTTATGATGTGTCATGTCTTTTAAGGAACGGACAGAAAAGTATGCTGAATCAAGAAAAAAAGAAAATGGGAAAGTAGAAATGGTTTGAAGAGTGCAGAACACCACCATGTTGGTCGTGGAGTTGAATTAGATGCTCATACTGGACAAATGAGACTTGGCCAATTCAACACTGTTATCTCGATAGAATATATTTTCTTTTTTTTTCAAATTGTTATGCTCAAGAAAATTAAGATTTAAGATTTTATTTTTTTGAAACAAGAAATACGTCATCTATTTTAAGTAATTATTAATATTTCTAATAGGAAAGCAACATATATTAGTTAAATGATAACTATTACATATTTAAATGATAAATAATATCAACATATATTATATAAATGAAAAAAATACGCATCACCTATTTTGTTTAAATGTTTAATATTAATATTTCGATTACAAAATCAACATATACTAGTTAAATGATAATTTACATATTTTAAATGATAAATAATATCAAGATATTTTATTTTAATTAAAAAAAAAGATATGTGTCACCTATTTTTCTCAACTGTCGAAGAGATTAAATTGTACCGTTAAACTGAAATTATCATGTTGAACTATTTATACATTGAACCCTTCTATTTAGATTCTTCTCATTGAACTCTTAAATATTTGCACTCATCACAACCGAAAATCTGAAACTCTTCTCATTTATTATTTGGTTCTTGTTTTAAATCGAAGGAAGTTTAGAGGCAACACGATATCAAGCATAAGAAAGGTAGTCTAATTGAGGGTGTGACGGTTGGATTGTTGCTGATCAAAGTTAGTGGTGTCTTTTGGACCTTGCTCTACAAATTAAATAGGTATTCTACACCACTATGAACTTCTTAATTATTTCTTTGAGATGGAACACCTTATTTAGAAAGAAATATGAAATTAAAAAAAATCCCAACTTTATATAGATTATATCCATCTGTATATATTCACGTATAAGAAAAATAGTCTATGATTTTTCTTGCTGGATAAATTAGAGTCGAACTTCAATTTGAATTATATATTTTTTTCCTTCTAAAAGGGTGCAGAAGACTTATCCAACATCATAGTTTAGTTAAGAATATATAGGAATTTGTGATGAAATTTTGTAATTCCAAAGCATAAATAAGTAATAAGCATCCAAGATTGCGTACCTCAAACCAACCATGGAGAGGAAGGCGGAGCTGATCTCTATTCATATATTGTTGACACAATAATTGATGATCGGTTGGGACTCTGGAGAGGAAGGGAGAGGAAGGCAGGCACGGCTCGGAGACTCATCGAAGACCAAATCAAAATTCGGAAATGGATAAGTTCGTTAGGTGGCAAGGATGAATTATAACTCTTGAAATCGATGGATTTGTGAGGCGGCGAAAACTCCAGAATTGTGATAATTATTTATGAGAAACAATAATTTCATCATTGATTTTTAAATGTCGAGTGAATTGTGTTAATTAAAAAGTTATATTATTATTTTTTATATTTATATATTTTGAATCATCAATCAGCACATAAAGATATTTAGCGTATCTGGTTAAGTTCTTTAATTTTAAAGTTAGAAGTACCAGGTTCGAAACTTGTTGAATTTTTTTTAACTATTATTTAAATTTTAAAATAGAAACCTGTTGTGTATACTTCCTAACTGTTATGTATACTCCCTTTCCAACTGTTTTAACTTTAAAAACTGTTATCTATGCAATGTTTTATCTGTGCATTTTTTTTTGTATTGAAGATAAATTTTAAATTTCAATAAAATAAACTATCTACATAATTTTTTTTATATGATTAATTGGCATATGCTCAATTAGTAAAGATTTTTTACTGTCATTAATTATGTGGGTTATTATTAATATTATTATTATTATTGTAATTTTTTTATCATCCCATGCACATTGTATCATAATATTAAGACTAATTTTTTGTTATTTATTTTTTTGATAGATACTTAAATATAGCATGGATCATCAATGGGTAAAGAACCCAAATCGAGTATGTTCTGAGTATGTATATGAGATCAAGGACTTTATAAATGTTGTACGACAACATTTGAATTCGAATGGATTGACATTGTGCCCTTGCAAGAACTATCTCAATACAAGATTGCAAAGTATAGAAGTCATTCAAGCTCATTTGATAAGGACTGGAATTGATAGTTCATATACACGATGGGTCTACCATGCTGAGGAAGAAATCAACGATTATTGTGGTGAGGATGTCACACGTGAGAATGTTGGTGGTTTAGAAAGACGATTATATGATGTTATGAACAATCAATATTTTGATGTTGGCCCTATTATTGTTGAGAATGCTTGTTATGAGAAACTATATGATGCCGTAAATGAGCCTTTGTATGGAGGGTGTGTGGAATCTTCATTGGCTTTTGTAGTGAAACTAATGAATATCAAAGTGATGAACAAGTGGAGTGATAAATTATTTGAGACATTGTTGAAGTTGCTACATGAAGTATTACCCCAAGGTAATAATTGTCGGGATAACTATTATACCACTAGAAAGTTGCTTTGTGAAGTCGGTTTAGGTTATGATACGATTGATGCATGCAGATATGATTATGATATTTTTTATGGAGAACACAAAAATGCAACAACATGTCCAGTTTGTCAAAGTAATCGCTAAATTTGTCAGAAGATTCCATATAAAAGATTACGATACTTTCCTATTACACCCCGTCTAAAAAGGCTTTATACTTCAAGACACAGCTAGAGATATGTGTTGGCATGAAGAAATTCATAAAGAAGAGCTTGGAGTGTTGCATCATCCTGCTAATCGAAAGGCATGAAAACATTTTGATGAGATGTATCCTGATTTTGCTAATGATGCAAGAAATATGAGAATGGATCTAGCTTCATATGGATTTAATCCCTTTAGCAATATGGCAACAACACATAGTATGTGGTCAGTTATTTTGATGCCTTATAACATGCCGCCTTGGTGTACACTGCAAAAGAGCAACTACTTCTTAACATTATTAATTCATGGGCCAAAATCGTCAGGTAAAGACTTTGATGTCTTTTTTAGACCACTTGTGGATGAACTTAAAGTTTTATGGTTTAATAGGGTTCAAACATACGATGAATATTCCAAATCACGGTTCACTTTTCATGCAGCAGTTATATGGACAATAAGTGACTTTCCAACTTATGCATATTTATTTGGGTGGAGCACTATGGGAAAATTAGCATGTACAATATGTCTTGAGGACACTCGTTTCAAATGAATTCATGGAAAATAATGTTATACCGGGCACCGATGTTCTTTAAATGACACGCATTCATGGCGAAAGAGCACAAAATATGATGGAAAATCAGAAAGAAGAGGGTCACCTCGTCAATTTTCTGGAGATGATATTTTGTTACAATTGAAAGAGTTACATACATATACTCCTGATAAAGCACCTAATAATGAAGTCAGAAAGCGTAAACGTGGTATTGATAAGTTGAATTGGTCAAAAAGAAGTATTTTTATTTGAACTCCCGTATTGGTCAAAGTTATTGATGCATCACAATCTTGATGTCATGCATATAGAAAAAAAAATGTTTGTGACAATATTCTTGGGGCGTTGCTAAATGATCCCACAAAGTCCAAGGACACTGTAAAAGCACGTTTGGACTTGCAACATCTCAATATTCGTAAGGAATTGTGGCTGAGAGAGAAAATGTAAAAAATAATTTGAAAAAAATCTAATTAAAAGAAATTAATTTGAAAAAATCTAATTAGCTAGAATTAAAGTGATACTTTTGTATAAGCATTTTTTTTTTGTTTTAGAAATTTATTTTTATTATAAAAATGTAGGATCTCAAGAAAGTATGATGGAAAACTTATCTAAACCTTGTTAACTGAATTATTGCAATTCCTGATCTCTATGTTGATTATTCATTGACGTCCTTCAATAAACTGAATAAATATCTTGATTGTTCACACGAGCAAGATATAAATCAGATTAGACCAATTCTCTAAGTATGAGCACTTACATAGACAACCTTTTGAAATACTTTGACTATTTTAGATACATTATGAAAATAGACAAAACATGGATGTCCGCTAACAGATTAACACACACATGAGTATGAGGAATTGGTAGAATCTATTTTGCAATTTGCCCAGCAGAATGCAAAAGATTCTAACCTCATATCTTGTCCTTGTGCAATATGTGTTAACCAAAGTTGGAAAAATATTGTGGACATGTAAGAAAAAATACGTAGTTTAATATGTAATTTTTATTTATTAGCATTACTAATTTATGTGTTTATATGGTATGAAGGGCAATAATTTTGTTCAACATAAGTTTGTCAAAGAAGGATAAAAAAACATCCAACCTGGGAGATTGTAAAGGTATATACGTATTTCCATGTGATAGTTATTAGTGCATGTGTGTGGAACTCTTATCGCGTAATATTTGATATTTTAATATAGACTCCTCGACAATCATATTCCAAGCAATGTAGATTTTATGTAATGCGATTCATGAAAGAAATCATTGAAGAGCTTCAACAAAATGATTCCATTTCTATAAGATCATTGGTAAGTATTTATGCCTAATTATATATATACCATAACCTGTATTCTGTTATTGTTTTACTTCTTTTTATGATGCCAAACATAACCTGTATTTTGTTTGATTCCATTCCATAAATTAAATTTGGTTTTACGTCCTTTTATTTCAAGATAAGTATTTCTGCCTCCTCATATACATAACCTGTATTCTGGTTTTTTTTTTTTAAGATAATAGTTCAAAAAGGAGAAGTATTTGTTAGGGGATATTGATGAAGTTCGTGTGAAGTGGGCGAATTGCATGCTTGAACATATATAAGATTATTCTGCAAGGTAATTTTTATTTTTATAATCAATTATATCATTTTTTTTTATATTTTATAGCTCGAAAAGTATTTGCTAGGGGACATTGATGAAGTTCGTGTGGAGTGGGCGAATTGCATGCTTGAACATATATAAGATAATTGTGTAAGGTAATTTTCAGTTTTATAATCAATTATATCATTTTTTTATATTTTAGCTCGAAAAGACTAATTAATCACCTACTATATGATCAATTGATATTTTTAGATCTCAACACGAGAAGACTTCCACAAGTATGATTCAAAGCTTTTAGTAAGATCAAATTGTAATAGAATTTTGGATTGATCGACACAGTTTGTATTTAAGTTATGAATTGTGAACATTGAATAATAATTTAAATTGTTAAAGTTTAGGGAAAATAAAGTAAAATAAAACGTGAAACAGCCTCATTAGCTTTGGAAATGATAAACAAAATATAGCACGTTAGCAAAACAACATGGTTTGCCTAATAAGAATATAAAAGTCACAACTTAAATGCAAATGGGTAGACAACCACCTATATATATTCTTATTTAACCTTGCAATTGAAACTGGATACACGAAACAACGGTTGCTCCGTCACGCAATACTGCGTCCCCTCAGAAAAAAATTACTTTGATTGTTGGTGAAATTAATGGGTACAATGACCGATTCACCCTTGACAAACTTATTCATTATTTGTTCAATATATAAAATTATTTTATTCTGCTTCAAGATAAAACTCTCAAAATCTTGTTAAATGAAAAAGACATATAATTAAAAAAAATATGAAAACTTTGGTGTAGTGAATGTATTTAATTACGTAGATAATCAATGAGATGAAAAGATTTAATTTGATATATGAGTATATAAAAAGAACTATATAGCTTAGCATTGCTCTTGTAACAAATTATTTAATGCACCACTAGGTTGACCATAGTTCAATAATTATGTACATTATTAATATTTTGATTTTTATTTTCAAAAAATATCGAAGGCATAATATCTCAAACTTCATCCCATTTAAGTGAACCTGGTATAGAAAGTGAAGGCAATACCTTCTTTTTATCTAGAAAAATAAAATAAAAAATAATATATGTATATATAGATAATCATATAAAGACTGTTTATTTAGAATACAAGATGTAGGAGTGTAATCGAGCTCAAGCTCGATAAGAAAACTCAAAGCTCGACTCAACTCAAGTTTTGATTTTTCGAGCTCGAGTTTGACACGATTACGTATTAAATACACATTATTTTTTGTTAAATACACCGTATTTTCATCGTTCACCTATTTCGATAGTGGTCTGGGGTCCCACATCTACATTGGCACGACGTCGGTGGATATCGACAAATTCCAAACTTTTCGATTCCAGCGACAGCGGCCCCATTTTTCAATATCGGCAACTTCGCCATATTCTGAATGGAGCTGAGAACTAAACTTCCAGATCCACATGTTTTCAGACTTTTTCAACTTCATTTGTTAATCAAATCTACCAAGCCTTACACATTTGCTAAATCCTAAATTTTGAAAATTCGCGCCAACTAAAAAGGGGTAATAGAAAATCATATTTTTTTTATCTTTCTTCTTTAAAAAATGAAATATGATGAACCTTTTCACAGAACTGAAGATTGCAAGGGTATCCCGATTTTAGTCAAATTGATTCGTTCGAAGATCTGGATTTGGCAACCCATTTAACTTATGTTGAATAAACTTGACCATGCAGCTGAGGTACTTATTTAAACTGAGCTATTTACATTATGTATTTATTTGACCATCGAAGTTTATTTAGCAATGGAGTGGTAATGCTATACTTTGTTTAACCGGAATGATTTTTTGCTACAGATTGACTGGGTTTTTTGGTTGAATTATTGGATGACCCTCTCTCCATTGAGGTTGTACTCTTTTTTGGTCAATTTCGTTGATTACTTCCGAGAGTCTCTAATTTGATAAATGAGGTTATGATTCTCTACATTTCTTTATAATGGGTGTGCTTTATTTTGAAGTTCCAACTGATTTTGAAGACCGGAGTGGTGAAGTAGTTGAATTAACCTGCTTAAGCGCCACAGGTACATTAGGTGTTTATTTCATGTAGTCTTCTTAACTTCTTTATGATTCTGTATATTTATATTTAGGTAGTTGAATCTTTATTTCATGTTCATAATTTATTTATAATGGGTGGTTTTGTGTATTATTTTGGTCTTCGTAAAAGTTCCTCTATCTTGCTTGTTCACATGTATGTGCCACTCTTTCCTTGACTATTACTCATCTTGACAAATGTAAACCCACTATATACCACTTGCATACAGATTTTACGGGAGACAGAGAACACAAACATACTAGTTGTTGAAGATACTGCAGCAAGCGGCTAGAAGCACAGCTCACAATAGCGCAGCTGGGAGCTGGGGTTCACAACTTGCATGCTTTGCATGCATGTGCATAAAGCTTTGAGGAAGAAGTCCACGTGTCCATGCAAGAGTGCATGGACCACTTTTATCTCTTCTCATAGCCGTAGATCAAAGATGACGCGGATCATGTATTCCCACCGTAGATTAGAATCTTAGCTAGCATGTCTATCTTGTTATAGTATAAATACAATTAGCACAGTTCATTCATGTAATTTTTGGATTCTAATAACTGAATGAATGAGAAGATATTTTCTCCTACTTTGATGAAATATCATCTGATCTAACATGGTATCCAGAGCTATGCTCTCTCGAAAAATTCTAAATTGATTCTGATCTTTTCCCTCACCAATCTATTTCTACCAATCATTGTTCAATTTTTCCTTTAATTATCGATCGATTGATCATGACTAAGAAGAATAATCAGTTTTCATGGAGGCAAGCTCGTAACAAAGAGCTTGGTTTCACCACCAACACTCAATTCGAATGTGGAAAGTAAAATGGAATTGGAAATCTATGCAGAAATCCAGGAAATTCAGAGGTTGATTCCACTCCACATATCAATCCTCCGAACAATCGTGAACATGCTGAAGGAATGCAGATTGGGTACACCAAGCAGGAACACACAATCAACCGATCATTGGCCAATGATGAGCTCTAGCTTGCTCCTAATGAGCACCCTGGTATGTCTCTCACTTCGGATTTGTTTGATGGGCATAACTTTCATAGTTGGTATAGGGCAATCAAAAGAGGCATTTCATCTAGAAATAAGCTAGGAGTTATAGATGGATCTTTACCTGAACCTAGAAAGGAATCAGTAGACTATAAGCAATGGCTTAGGGTAGATTACATTGTATTCAACTGGATAAGCAATTCAATGATCAAGGAAGTGGCTAGGGGTTTTCAAAATTTGGAGACCTCGCAGAAACTGTGAGAGGAGTTACAAAGAAGGTTTGGGAAGAGAAACGGTCCACGTATATATCAATTGAGAAGAGAATTGGCTACTTACAGTCAAAATAATCAAAGTGTCATGTTATATTTTAATAATTTGACATCTTTATGGGATGATTTAGCCTTACTTAAGAATTCCAAAACATGTGTTTGTGCTGTACAAGAGGATATCAAAGCTGACATTGAAGAGGAACATCTAATGCAGTTTTTGATGGGGTTAGATGACTGTTATGAGGTCATAAGGCAACAAATTCTTATTATAAACCCTTTGCCTAATCTCAGTCAAGCTTATTCAATGATACTGCAAGTGGAAGAACAAATCAAGGTAACAAATAGACTTGCAAAAGCAGGACTGGAGCACAATGCTCTATATATAGTATACAGAAAGGGGGTTACAAGGGTGATTACAAGAAAAGGCTTACAAAAGAAGAAAAAAAACAAGTTGAGGTATGATCATTGTGGTGGCACATGGCATGTGAAATCAGACTATTTTGACATCATAGGTGTACCAGATTGGTACAAGAAATTCAAGTCAGAAAAGGGAAAAGGAAATGCATATTATGCATCACAGCAAGAAGAAGAAAGTTATAGTATTGATTTAGATTCTGTAAGTCAATCAGAGCAGGAGGAGATTCTGTTAAGGACCCCTTGCTGGAGTAAGTCAACTAATCCAAACTGAGTTGGCCAAACACTTGTCTCAATATTTTCAGAAAGGAAATAGATGAGAGAATACTGAAGGAGCAGGTAGTCTAGCAGGGATGGCAGAGATAGATTTGGGAACTTCTCCTATAGAGTTCAAAGGACACTATGCTTTTGCAGCTTCTATAGGAGTGAAAATGGGAGATTGGATTGTAGATTCTGGAGCAAGTCACCATATGTGTCATCACATTGGCTTGCTTACAGACATGAAGAGATTAAAATATCCTCTGTAAATCTTTATACCTGATGGCAATAGTGTCTGGGTATTTTTAGTTGGGACAGCAAGAATAAACAGGAATTTAGTGTTGAAAAATGTGCTTTTTGCTCCATATTTCACTCATAACCTACTTTTTGTGGGGCAACTTACTAAAGACCTTGATGGGAAAGTTCAGTTTCTAGCATCGCATTGCTCAGTACAACAAATGAATATTGATAATATGTTAGGTATTTGCAAGTTGAAAGGTTCATTGTATGTGTTTCCACAAGAGCCTCCATGCACAGCTGTAGCACACTCAGCTGGTGCAGAAACATACATTGTGAGACTCCATGAGGCATTAGGGCATCCTTCTGTTCAAACCATGGAGCACCTCACTGATTCAAGGAAAAGGATGAGAGCAGCAAACTTAGAGATTCTCAGATCATGCAGAGTTTGCCATAAAGCAAGGCAACAAAGACATCATTTCCCTACTTTATACAGAAGGAGTGAGGAGAGTTTTGATTTGGTCCACATGGATGTATGGGCTCCCTGTACTCAAGAGAATGTTACAGGCACCTCTTACTTTCTCACTATTGTAGAAGACAATAGTAGAGCTACCTGGACTTATCTCTTCAAGTCTAAGGCACAAGTTTGGATGTTAATAAAGAGTTATATCACAATGATAAGAACTCAGTTTCAAAAGGATATCAAACATATCAAAACCGATAATGGATGAGAATTTCTCAATCATCATGTGCAGAAATTGTTGCAGGATCATGGAATACATTACCAAAGATCATGTCCCTATTCACCGCAGCAAAATGGGGTGGTTGAGAGGAAGCACAGACACTTTTTACAAGTTGCTAGAGCTTTAATGTTTCAAAGTAAGATGCCTTCAATATTTTGGCCTTATAGTATTCTTCATGCTACTTGGTTTATCAATAGACTACCTTCTGTTGTGTTAGGGTGGCTTTCACCTTATGAAATATTGTTTGGAAGGGCACCACAGATAGGGAAAATACAGCCTTTTGGTTGTCTGGTTCATATGGGCAATGTGTTGCCATCCAGATCCAAATTTGATGCCATGAGCAAGGAGTGTGTATTTTGGGTTACTCATCACACAGTAAAGGATACACACTTTATGATTTGGTAAGTTTAAAGGTTTGTACCAGCAGAGATGTGATTTTTGACTCAACCTCTACAATGTTTACAACCAGCAGCTTTGCCTTTCCAAGTTTTTCAGATCACACTATCATAGATTCCCATCCTACCAATGAAGAGACAGATAATTCAACTCTTTTTTTCCCACACAAACATTTGTACAACCTTCTGGTGCAGATGGAGCAGACATTATTTCTCCTAAACCACCTTCTGAGCAGAATTGCTCTAATTCACATTTCCTCATTGATAAACTTATACTCAGAAGAAGTGAAAGACATTGTCAACCTCCTGCATACTTGCAAGACTATGTATGCAACTCAACCATGATCTCAGACATCCCTGAACCTACTTCCAATCTTACTCCATATACATTTCCTTACTATATTTCACCAGTTCTTACACCAAAGTTTACTGGCTTCTTGATGAATGTCCAGATGGTCAAGGAACCTACAAGCTATGCAGAAGCTTGCAACACACCTGAATAGATAGCATCCATGGAAAAGAAGCTCAAAGCTCTGGAAGATAATCATACATGGAAAATTGTGCCATTACCAACTGGAAAGACTGCTATAGGTTCTAAATGGGTTTTCAAAGTCAAACTGAATGCAGATGGTACAATAGAGCGTTACAAGGCTCGCTTGGTGGCTAAAGGCTACAATCAATCACTGGGAGTTGATTATCATGAAGTATTTTCCCCTGTTGCAAAAATGGTGACTGTGAGATTATTTTTTGCCATAGCCACACAATATTCTTGGCACCTTCATCAAATTGATATAAATAATGTATTTCTGCATGGGACATTATCTGATGAAATTTACATGCATTTGCCACAGAGATACTCAAAAGGGAAGAAAGAAGAGGTCTGCAGGCTTTTTAAAAGTCTTTATGGCTTGAAACAAGACTCTAGGGAATGGAATCAGGAGTTGGGCAAGCATCTTCAATCTCTCAATTTTACTCAGTCCAACAGTGATCATTGCTTCTTCCTTAGGGGTTCAGGTGCTACTTTTGTTGCCCTCCTAGTTTATGTAGATGACATTCTACTGCTTGGCCCTTCCCTTGATAAGATATCTTCTGTTAAGAAATCCTTACATAATGCTTTCACAATTAAGGATTTGGGAGAAGTAGAGTTTTTTTGGGAATGGAGGTGGCCCGTTCTAGCACAGGGACATTTCTCTGTCAAAGAAAATACATTCTAGACCTCCTAGAATCCACTGGGATGAGTGGTAGTAGACATGTAAGCACCCATTTCCCTTCTGAGCTCACCCTTCAAAGCTTAGGAGAACCCCTGCAAGAAATTGATTCCTATAGAAGACTTGTAGGAAAGCTCTTGTATTTGAACCTCACTCGGCCGGATATCTCATATGTGGTTCAATAATTAAGCCAATTCATAAATGCACCTACACATGCACACTGGGATGCAGATATGCATGTCCTCAGGTACCTTAAAGGGACTCCTTCCATTGGGCTTCACTACACTTCTTCAGATCATTTTGAGTTTGATGCGCATTGTGATGCTAATTGGGGGGGCTTGTGTGGATACTAGACGTTCTCTCACTGGTTTTTGCATCACTCTAGATAGTTGTCTTGTTTCCTGGAAGGTAAGAAGCAAGAGACTATTTCTCTTTCAACTGCAGAAGCGGAGTACCGTAGTTTAAGTTACACTACTCGCGAATTGATGTGGCTCTCTTTCATGATGCATGAATTTGGTATTCCCATTGCTTTGTCTATTCCTCTTTATTGTGACAATCAAGTGGCCATACAGATTTCCTAAAACCAAGTATACCATGAACGAACCAAGCATCTTGACATTGACTATTGATAAGTCCATTTATTCCGTGTTTTTATGGGCATTTTGTTCATTATAAATGTCCTTTTAGTGTGTTTTGATTCAAAAAGAACCAGGATGAGGTCATAGGGCATTGCGGAGGTCGAGTCTAACGAAAGGGGCATTTTATGCTCAGTTATTCAAGCAAAATCCAAGCTAAATATTCAGTCAGAGGCACAGGGGACTTCTTTCAGCACTCATCTACATTCGGGTGGCGGAATGGGTATATCAGAGATGGATGAGGCTGACTGTATGATGGCGTGCCCACTTTGCTCATACAGACTTGACAATAATGGGTTGGGCTAGGGCGATTGCGAGAAACCCGGATTCAGTTGGAAGAGAGAGACGAGAAAGATGGCTACATTATCCGAAGAAGAGTTAGAGGTGGACTGGACTCTTAGAGGCGTTGCAAAGAAGAGATAAGCCCAATCCCTAAAAAATAGGGATTTGGTTAACTTATGCTTATCCAGTCAGATCAGAGAGGGCACGCCAGTTCCGGAAATCCAGTGAAGACCCCAGCTTGTTGGGGGATCTCTAATTCAGAAATGTAACTATTTAAGTTATTTTAATTTCTGGAAACACAAGTTTGGATAGTCAGAAACAATTGCTACATTTTCTAATTTCTGCATTTTACTTTTCCGCACGCTGCATTGCAGCAAAAACAATTCCAATAGGCCTTAAGCCTTTGGACGTAGGAGTATGTTCATGAACTCAATGTTTATGTTGAGTCTTTTTGCTTATTAAATTCAGTAAGATCTCTTTATAATTATGTCTTTTATTTCTGCTATTTCAATTATGTCTAGCATGCTTGGCTAGACACTTATTTCTGGTGTTTGAACAATGAAAATGGTTTGAATATAAATCTGGACTCGTGAGGCCAAAATGAGCATAGTAATGAATGATAAGTTTCTGTTGATTCTTGTATCTTGTCCCACGTGAGTGTGTGTCTAAAATGCCCAATGTGGCTGATCACTCGTTAGGTAAAGAGGGCACACCACTATTAATTGAATTGGTGAATCGTGATTGTGTTGGTTCATATAGTAATAAGGGAATCAATGGGTTGTTGTGGGCACACGAGGAATCGATAAACACAACAGATCTGGGTTCGTCTAGGGCACACTGTTGTCTGTTTACTTACATCTCTTTAGGGAACCGGGGGGTGGGTGACTGATTAGGAATTTAATTGACGAGGAATCGCTTTTAAGTCTATAATAAAAGGATGAATGAGGAGACGCAGAGAGGAATCCGGTCTCCATAACTAGGTGATTTATCATGTATGAAAATCGTTGTGTCCATGAGCGAGTTGATATATATTTAAACTAAATTCAAGTTCAAATGCCAAAACCTTTGTTATTTGATATCTTCTTTACTTTCTTTTGCAGATTTAATTTACAGTAGTGACAACAAAACCAAACCCCTCTTTTATGATTGGTTACCTGAAGGTGGAATCACAACAGCTCTCTGTGGGATCGACCCGTACTCATTAGCTGGCTACGCTCACTGTGAGCACAGGAGTTATAAATTATTTTTGAGCGCAAAATGACCGCGCATCACTATCATTTTGCTCGGTTTCACTTTCAAAAAGGGTTTATTCACCCATCTTATGTTCCTTCACTCTCGCAGCTTGCAGACATGTTCACCAAGTCCTTGCCTGGTCCACCGTTTCGATCACTTCTCTCCAGTCTCCACGTCAGTGATTTGCACCACGTCGGGCCTACGGGGGGTGTTGAAGATACTGCAGCAAGCGGCTAGAAGCACGGCTCACAATAGCGCAGCTAGGAGCTGGGGTTCACAACTTGCATGCTTTGCATGCATGTGCATAAAGCTTTGAGGAAGAAGTCCACGTGTCCATGCAAGAGTGCATGGACCACTTTCATCTCTTCTCATAGCCATAGATCAAAGATGACGCGGATCATGTATTCCCACCGTAGATTAGAATCTTAGCTAGCATGCCTATCTTGTTGCAGTATAAATACAATTAGCACAGTTCATTCGTGAAATTTTTGGATTCTAATAACTGAATGAATGAGAAGATATTTTCTCCTACTTTGATGAAATATCATCTGATCTAACACTAGCTGCTCTGAGAAACTTGTAATTTTTATCTATTTTTTATATGAGTTATTAATCAATCCGCCCTTTTAAAGAGGATTCTAAGACATGAATACATCAGGAATGCTCATACAGCTATACCTCTGAAGCTAAAAGTGACATTATGTATTTATGTTCGTTAGCAAAATAGTTGACTTTGGAAAACCAACACTAGTTGTAAAAACTGTTGATGTCTGATCAACCTTCAATTTTCTATTTACTATGCAGGAAAGTTTCCTATTATCACATTCGAAGAATTCATTTCAATTGCTCTGGATGCACCCAGGGTTGTTGGAATATATCCAGAGATAAAGAATCCAGTATTCATCAATCAACATATGAGCCTACCCTCCTTGCTGCATACTTGATTTTTAAAAGGATTTCATCAAGATTTTTTTTTTGCGGGACTTGGTCCTATCATATATACGTTCTCAATCTGTAACTTTTTTTTCGACAGGTAAAATGGCTTTGCGGCAAAAAAATTGAGGATATATTTGTTGAGACACTCAAGTAGGGATATGAAGGTTCTTATTTGTCTACGCAATGGATGAAACGACCTGCTTTTATTCCGTCATTTGCTCCCACATCCCTTACCCACAAGACACAAATCAGGTTCGTAGTTTCAGAACATTATGCTTTTGGGTTTACTCCCCAAAGGTTTTGTCAAAATACTAAGTTGAAACGCCCTGTTCTACTTGGGATTGTCAACTAGTTTAAGTGAGACATTCTTTTTTCCTCAGTAACTGATTCTATTGGAGTGGATTAGGTAGTTAGAGAGTAGTTAATGGGAGAATTCTTTGCTTGGCAGAGGAAATTTTACTGCTCCCACATCCCATATCAGTAAGGAAATGGTTCCTAGACATGTTTCGAGTAGGCTGAAAATGTAGGAGCTTTTTTTAATTTGGTTTGGAAATGTTTTGGCTAAAATAAGTCTCTCGTGGATATTAGTGTAAAATAGTTATCTAGCTTAGCTATATGTTGGGAAAATGCCATAACCCTTAAAAAATGTGAACTCGTGGGATCTATGACGCCTCACCCAGTGGCGGAGCCACTTGGTAACAAGGGGGTACAACTGTACCCCCAAAAATAAATAAAAAAAATTAGTAGTTCTATATATATATATATATATATATATATAAAATAGTGGATACATGTATACATTTAAAATAAAATTGTACCCCCAAATTTTATTATAATATTTTTAGTAGACTAAATATATTTAAAAAACCTATAACTATCTATTTTGTTATTGGAGAAGTTCTAAAATCATAGAAAAAGAGAATAAAGTGGTGACTTTCCATCTTACTCCTCAATAATATTAACCAATAATCAATCAAATATTAATTTGTGACTCTTCATCTTACTCCTCTTTAAGTCTCCTACATCTATAAATATATGAACAATACATGTACATTGTACTACTATTCAAGTTTTCAAAATACTCTCATAACAAATCAAAAAAGTACATCAATATTTTAAATTGAGAAGTGTCCAAGCACCAACATTATCAATCGAGTTATCGATGTTATTTTTTCTTTTCATTCTTTTTTTTGTATATTATTAATTAGATTTATTATTTACTAGTATTTCTCCCGTACGATGTACGGAAATTACTTTGTCTACTTTAAGTTTAAAGAGAATAAAGAGAAAATATTTAAATTCCCCTAATATTTACTCGAAGACTTAAATAATAAGCCTTTTTTTTCAAATATAAATAAGTCATCAACGTTAGTATTTGTGTTACATTCATTTCCTTGATCACTGCCTCTCCAAAATAGGTTCAAATTTTCTATTACACTTCTACGTGTTTTACTCCATGTTTCATTATAAAATTTATTATTTTAATAATATTTATTATAAAATAAAAATCAATTCTAACATGAATAATTATAGTGAATATTTATCAATAAAAAAATGAATTAAAAAAGTTATAAAACTTAATTTTGAATTAATCAACCATAATAATGAATTATTAATTAAAAATTAAAAATTAAATATTAAAAAATAATTATAAACCCTAATTGTATGGGGTAAACCCTAAAAAATAATCTTAAAATTAAACTAAATCACAAAAAAAATCTATTTGAATATATATATAGGAAATCTCAAGTACTCCAAAATGACTTTGTACAAAAAAAAAAACTATTTAGAGCCTATATAAACCAAACCATAAAATTATTAATTTAAAATTTAATTTATATCTATATATTTTAGTTATTGATAATTAATTATCTTATTAACTTCTTTTTTTTTTGTTAAAATAAATAATAGTAGAAATATTATATTATTAAAAATAAAATATTTTAAAAAAATTAAATTAATGATTATTTAAATTTAAATTCTACGGCTATGACTACACTTAATTTTATTTATTATTTTTAATTATCTCTTGAATGATCCATACAAATTAAAAGATGCGAAATCGTTTACTTTCTTTTGAAAAATGGTTCTCTTCCCAAAATGACATAAAAATCAAGTTCCAAAGTAAATAAAAATCTTATGAGTTCATTTTATAAATAAATATATCGAGGGCTCTTTTTATTGAAAAATGTTGAATATTAAGAAAAACTAAAGAATTCTTCTTTTTATTGAGTTAAGCTCAAGTTTAGTTTGTTGAATACGTACATTCAAGATTTCTTATATTCGAGTTTAATCAAGTATAAATATAATTTTCAATCATATAATTAAATTTTAAATACAGTATTCACCGTTTCTTCTTTTAGTACCATTTTCATTTGAAAAATATATAATTTAATATATATATATATATATATATATTATCGTGACAAATAAAGTATTCGAAAAGAGAACCATTTTTAAAAAAGAAGTGAACTTATGATTATGAAAATTTTATAAACTAACAGGCGAAAAATTGTGTGAGCCACCGACATAGGATTAAATTTTAAATTGTCATTATTTTATTTTATAAAAATAAATTAAAAATCAAATTTAAATAATTACTCCATTATTTAGAAAAAGAAATTATTTTAATTTAGAAAACATAATAAATTTTTTATTATTTGTTTTAACAAAAAAAATAAATAAGACAAATAATTATCAGTAAGAAAAAATATATAGTTATAAATTAATTATCAAATTAATAATCTTATGCTTTCGATCCTAACTCTAAATAAATGATTTTTTATTTATTTATTTGTTTTGCATAAAGCCATTTTGGAGTGATAATGAAAGGCTTGCATGTACACAAATACTAACATAAAATGTTTATCTATACCCGGAAAAATATAAAATACTTATTTGACCCTAAGAATAAACATTAGAGTTGTATTCGAACCTTTTTTTCAATAATAAATTATTAAGTGATACGAATGATGTTAATGTGAATATTCATTATTTAACCTTAATTATTTTTTTATTTTTTTTCTAATTATGTACAGTTTATTGTCTTATTCTACGTTTATTTTATAATTATGCTAAAAGATTATACGTAATTATTGTATTTTACTGTTTTTATGTGTATAGGAAATAATGATATTAAAATACAGTAAAAAAAACATACAATTTTCGGGCCGTAATTAAATGTTAGATTTATAATTTTTTTTGAAAAAGTGAATACCATATATTTTGTTAATTTTGAAAAAGTTAGCCATTTTGAAAAAGTACACATAATATAGATATTAAAGTGTAATTTATCCAATAATATATGTATTAATCATTATAAAATTGATTGATATATGTAGTGTAAATTGATTACCTACAAAACACGTATAAGAATATATATATATATATATATATATATATATATATGTGTGTGCGTGTGTGCGTGTGTTACTTTTTAAGCAATTAAGCACAAAAAAAATTATAGTCAAACACACAAATCATACCTATATGTAACAGGGAGGTGAATAGATGATTATACTTTATTATTATGTGTAATTAATGATTATTTAGGAAAGTGTTTTAAATTTTGTCGTTTGCCATTGGAAGTTAAAAAAAAAGACGTTTAAATCAAAAAAACAAAAAAATTGTATGTGAAAATAAATATGGGTTAAAAAGGAATTGAACACAAGCACAAGTTGTTAAGCAAATGTTTAACTTCCACCAGCGAACCAATTGCACCAAATACATTGCAATACAATTTTAGGCAGAAAATATATCTTTTAATTAAGTTTTTACTAACTTTTTTTAATGACGATTTTGCCCCTGCGATTTTGCTTTAATATATGTATAGATGTTTAGTGTTGTTTAGTATTGTATATTAAAAGTTAAAATGTAGGACTTTAGGATTGATAAGTTAAAATTGAAAATGTAAGATTGCTATTAGTATTGTTATAGAATTACTATTTTTTTTTTGAATACACTCTGTTTTAGCTTCAACCTTTTCATGTCAGTACCGTGAAGTTTAATATGAAAAAAGTTGTTGTTTTATTTGTATTTTATACTGTTACTTATGAAGCAAATGATGTAAAATATTGATCGGATTTCTAATGAGCCACTTGTAATAAATTGCCTTCCTTTTTTTTTTGCTGTTGTTGCATATTGGCACTCTTTCTAGAGATAATTATATATTTGGTAAAAAAAAATTGTTTCCTCAATACAACTCGGCATTAGCTGCAAAAAAAAATTCTTTCTTAATTTCGTATTTTTATTGTTGGATTTTAAACAATGAAGAATATTTATTTATGCATATTTTATAAATAGATATCGTACCCCCAATTTTAAAATTCTGGATCCGCCACTGGCCTCACCCCACCCCTCCACTACTTACTAGTCCAAGTATGGTTAAGCATTATTTTCCTTTGCCTCTGGTTCACTAGAAATCTCTGAAATCTCTATCTCATTCATCCACGGACTCGAAATACTGTAATTTGTTACTTAATTTCCTCCCGAGACTTGAATCTACTGTATAATATATGAAGGTATTGATTATTATTTGCTAAATAAGCGGATAACTACTTTACATGCATGGCAGCATGGCTTTTGCTGTACTGTTCATCATCCTTAGAATAACTCTTGGGATTTTGATCGTGCCATCTTTTTGTTTGCTCTAGTTGTTTACGATTACTTCTGCTTGATATAAAAAGTGTTACTGGATTTCAATCCTACTGGGAGATCACTTCAGATAAATATCTCGACTATATCAAGGAATATCTTGTGGGAATTGGGCCCTGGAAGGATACCATTGTTCCTGCATCAGATAATTATCTGCAAACACCAACTGATCTTGTAGCTAGAGCACATGCACATAACCTTCAGGTACTAGTTTTTTTTAACTTTTCTGAGAAAGGGTTGTGATCTCGTAATTAATCGTCATTTTCATTGTGTGTTGTAATTCATTGAATACTATTGTAACCTCAACATCTAAACTTATCATGGCATTGCTGATCAGGTGCATCCATAGACTTTCCGGAATAAGTACCACATATTTGCAATTCAACTACAGTCAAGACCCGTATAAAGAATACGCGCATTGGATAAACGAAGTCGGGGTTAACGGACTCTTCACTGATTTCACAGGGAGCCTACATCAGTATCAGGAATGGTCAAGTCCTTTCTCAGCAGGAGAAGAAGAAACACATAACCTGCTTGATAAGATTGTAGCTGTGATCACCAAATTCAAGCACACACAGTTTTATTCTTTAGTAATTTTTTCTGTTTTAGTTTGATAGGACCAACTAATTGTCTGATTTCTTCAGAAATTCAGAAAGTAAAAAAAGGAAAACTTGTCATTGCTAGAGCTCATTTGGGATTAGACTAAATAAATTCCATTTTGAATTTCAGATTGTATATATAAGGTTAATGCTTTGACAAAACCTTCTTAATGTTTGTATTGTGGTCTGATCTTTCAACATAAATATCTTCAATTACGGCCTTAAAATAAAATCAAATATCTCAATACTTCACTCATGATAGCATGTTAAAAATTCAGTTCGAATTTGATAAATATAAAAATATCAAACTACTTAAACTATATACATGATTGTGTCAATTAAAGCTCATCTGAGCTATAAACATCTTAGATAACCAAATAAGTTCAAACATTTTATGAACACTTTTCTAACAAACTTGATTAGTTATGTATCTAGCTCATTTACAACATCATCTTCAACTCATTCAAGGACTTCCATTCAGACGAGTGTTCTAGGGCTAATCAGTTTGAACTTCATTTTAACTCGAATACAATATAAAACTTGGCATGCATTGATAATATTACAGTATAGATTTTGATACCATGAGTTGCAGGTAATCCAATTTTCGTTGAACAGCTCAAGGGCATATTGCTTGATTGGTGTTTCAGCAAAGCTGCTTAAGTTAAAAATAAATTTCTACACTCTACAGAATGTTAAGATCCTTCTGAACTGAACTGACTAAAACAACATTAGCATATATTACAAATAGTGCCAACGATATCATATCCCTACTCTTTCAAGCCTTGATAAACATAAATAACAGCAGGTAAAGGCTCAAGCCACATGGGAAAGCTTGTGCTAGTAAACTGAACATGAATGACTAGGAACTAGCTGCAAAAACTGCATTGAGGTACTCAATCCGTTTGTTGATAAACACAACTCAGAACCATGTCCCGTACTTAATCTAAAGTTCAGATAGAACGGCAAAAGTAAGATGTAAAAACAAAATATCACAACAGAACAATGCAGTAAAACAAGAATCTTTCCAAAATGATAGGCTTAGAAAAGCGAGGTTCCTTTGCCCTTCTTATCTCCACCAATTTCAAAGTGCTTGCACCTCTGCAAAAAAGAAGTGAACACACCAGTTTTAAGCAAGGAGAGGTGATGCTGCCAGACAGAAGATGCAAGAACAATATACCAACCTTAATTGCGTGCTGGGAAACATGTTTGCAACCCTGACATTGCAACCTCAGCACAATCTTCTTCGTCGTTTTAGCCTAACCAGAATAGAATAACTTCTCTCATTCACTAACACCAAATTTCATAACTTCTTATTTTTTAACTAGAGATAATTAATTGATTTCTACAGTACATTCAATAAACCAGCAGTGATGAGAAAAGCATTCCTACCTTCTTGTGGAAAACGGGCTTGGTCTGGCCACCATAACCTGACTGCTTGCGATCATAACGACGCTTACCCTGAGCAGCTAAGCTGTCCTTTCCTTTCTTGTACTGGGTGACCTTGTGCAAGGTGTGCTTTTTGCACTCCTTCGACTTGCAGTAGGTCTTCTTTGTCTTTGGCACATTCACCTACGATGCAGTAAATAAATTAGCATCATACAGGCACATCAACTTTGCATATGAACGAAAACCAAATATATATAATTCATCAGGACTTCAGATAATTGAACAATCGTCAAGTTCCACAGCAAACAGCATTTATTATGGACATAGCACATTTCTTTGAACAGATAACTCTTCATGTCAAACTATCCAAAACAGAAATTTGAGCCCACAGAGAAAAGCATTATAGCCCAAAACACATACACATGCTGGCAAAGTGCAAATATAGGCACCAGCAACTAAAATCAAACTATTAACTCAATCTGCAAACATCTATCAACTCGCATACCAAACGAATTCTCAAAATACCTCAATCTTTTCCTAAGCTCACAGCTCACACTAGTAAATAATGCTTTCATTTGTCAGATAAATTAAGAGTGGAGCAACCAAATTCATTGCTGCCCCAAACACAGCTCAAATTGGAAAAACAATAAAAGTTTCGTGAATCGGAAAACGCAATAGACGAGCATGTAGAAAATCTCTAACGCTAAATTCATTTAATTTGGGGTTTTCCTTGCCCAAAACAAACGACGCTAGAACATCACCAACATCTCACCAATTACAATCAAATCAGACAAAAATCTACCAGTAAGTAAAGCTTGTAGAGAGATTACCATGGCTGACGGCGGAGAGAGAAGCGGCGGAGCGTGGGATTCGGTTTCCTGAAGCAGCCGTATGATAATGCTAAGCTAGGTTTGTTTATCTATAGCGGCGCTTAAATGGGCCAGCCCAATTCACTAATGTCTCCTATTAAACTGGATCTTAAAATGAGCTGCAAGGCAGGAGCGGATCTATATAGGAACTGTAGACTTATGCCATAACTAATTTTAAAAAATATATGTATTTTTTTAATATATTCTAATTGGGAAAAGAAAAGATGAACCATAAATAAATATTTAAATTAAACTAAATTATAATAAATTGAAAAAAAAAAAAAAGAGTGATAAGTTTGGCACATGAAATATTATAAAGAATGTCACAGGGGATCTCACGTGCATTTGTTCTAAGGGATAAGGGTCACGCTGGTCCCTGTATTTTTTAGCGGGGACCTCCTACGTCCCTGTACTTTTTTTTGACTCAATTGGGTTCTTAAAATTTTTTTTGGATCTATCAGGCCCCTCTTGACGGGGCCTTTAACTCTAAATGAAACGACGTCGTTTCATCAATTTTCCAAATAAAAAAAAGGGGATAAGGGTCATGTAGGCCCTTGAACTTTTTGGCAGAGGCCTTGCAGACTCCTGTACTTTTTTTTAGCTCAATTGAGCCCCTGAACTTATTTTTTGGGTCTATTGGGCCCCTCCGTCAACCCCTCTTGACGAGGCCGTTAGTTCATATTAAAACGGCGTCGTTTTATGTGTTATTCGAATAAAAAAAATTCTAAATTCAATTTAAAAATTGATTTCCCTTTTCGACAAGAACCAAATGGATTTGCACAAGATGATGCATGAAGTTTCCAAGGTTTTCTATTTTCTTCAATCGTTGTATGATTTATGGTGCGTTGATCAGATCTGACGACTCATATTGTTACAGTATGCTCTGTATTTCGTGTATCTTGGATTGGTGGTCTGCTTTTCATCCCACACATGTTGGGTTTTTTATCTGAGATTGTCATTCCGTTTCTTGATTTTAGAAATAGAAATTCAAAGTAAAAATATCATAATCTAAATGGGGCGGGTTTGATTAATTAGTATCGGGTCGGGAGATGTTAAAATGGGGCGGGTGAATTTTTAAATTGAATTTAGAATTTTTTTTATTCGAATAACATATAAAACGACGTCATTTTAATACGAACTTGACGGAGGGGCCCAATAGACAAAAAAAAAATTCAGGGGCTCAATTGAGCTAAAAAAAAAAGTTCAAAGACCTACGTGACCCTTATCTCTTTTTTTTTTATTTGGAAAATTGATGAAACAACATTGTTTCATCAATGGCCCCGTCATGAGGGGCCTGATAGACCCGAAAAAAAAAAAAAAATTTAAGGGCCCAATTGAGCCAAAAAAAAAAGTACAGGGGTCTGCGTGACCCTTATCCCTTTGTTCTAATAAGGATTGAGAAAATTATTTGAATGAGTTCTCTCTTTATAATTTGAGATGAATTCAAAATTTATTGTATGTATTTAGAATTACGCTTAAAATAATTTAAAGGAATTTGAAGTTATAAAGTATTACCATCAAACTATAAATTGTATATTTGAATAATTATATAAAAGATTTTTTGTTAAATTGGGAGCCATTCGGGCCTGCTTTGCTTCATATCTAAAACACAACTTTCGTTTAATTAATGCATTCATTTATAAACTTAAGGAACCGACGATGTTGTAACAATTGGATCTCAGCATGTCCCTACAATAATCGCCCTTGCCATCACAAATTGCAATCGGACATATATATGTGATATGTTATCGTATAATAATATTTATTTCAAATTGGGTTTTTGTCTTTTTTCGATATATGTGTTTGTGCTTATACTTGATTTTTTTACTTGACGCTATAATAAAATTTGTTATTAAAATTTCTATAATAAAAAATTTCAAATATATCTGAAGTTTCGTTTGTTTTGTAAAAATAACCCGAACTTAAATCCATATCAAAAAATAACTAAATTTTATACATTTTTACAAAAATATCCTATGATTCTATATTCGGTGTTCATTTTTTTTACTCACACACCCGATCTGATGGTATTGAGGAGATTCGAACATGTGACATTTGATCTCCAAGCAACCTCACTCCACTACTAGGTCATCCCCACATCCGACCTGACGGTATTGAGGAGATTCGAACATGTGACCTTTGATCTCCAAGCAACCTCACTCCACCACTAGGTCATCCCCACCGGAACAATTCGGTGTCCAATTGTTGATAAGGCCCACCGGAATCCATCATGTAAAATGACGTGGAAGATTATTATTTAATCTCAATGTGGAATATGATTTTTCATGTCATTTTAAATGTCGGATTCGTGTGAAATTTGTTAGCAATTTGACACCGAAAATTAAATTCGCATATATTTTGCAAAAATGTGAAAAGATCTGGTACTTTTTTGGCATTTTTTGAAGTTCATGACATTTTTTACAAAACAGACAGAAATTAAGATGATAAATTATATTGTGAAAATAGATAAAAGTAGACAAAAGTAAATAGTAATTGGGAAAAAACAACAACTTTTAAAAATAGGTAGTTTGTTGGGCAATTTGTACTATAAGACACTTGGTCCCCACACCTAATTATTGGCTCAGTGTACTTTTATTAGGGTATTATCAATCAATACACAACCATAAATCTGAAACCCTAATTTTCAAGCCACGATTAAATGAACCAAGCCTCGATTAATGAAAATAAGCCACAATTAAATAAAAGAAGGCCTCGATTAATTGTCAAGAAGACCTCGGTTAATTTTGAAGAAGGCCTCGATTAAATAAAAGAAGGCCACAATTAAGGCCTCGATTATTCAAAGTTAATCAAGGTCTCGATTAAATGAAATGAAGGCCTCGATTAACTTTGAATAATCGAGGCATCGATTAAGTTTAACTAAAGCCTCGATTAACTTTGAATAATCGAGGTCTCGATTAAGTTTAATAAATTGTGGCTCGATTAATTGAGATGAAGATGCCTCGATTAATTGTGTGGCTTCTTTATGA
Source organism: Perilla frutescens (assembly GCA_026008535.1). NCBI lineage: Eukaryota > Viridiplantae > Streptophyta > Magnoliopsida > Lamiales > Lamiaceae > Perilla > Perilla frutescens. The sequence continues at coordinate 26,092,137 of BRKX01000014.1, read as the reverse complement.
TCCACGATTAAATTGATTGATCCACGATTGGCTTTTATTGAATGCATTTATTTTTTGTGTAAGTGAGGTAGTTACTGATCTTCATTAAATAAAAAGAAGGAAAAGTTACTGAGCTTCATTAAATAAAAAATAGGGGAATGTAGTAATTTGTTGACCGAATTCAATACATGATTTTATTACTGTGTACGGTGGTAGGTAAATTTTTTAAATAAATAGACAAGAACACTCGAACATATTCACAATACAATAAAATTTACAATTTTTTTTAGCAAAGGGAGATTTTTTTTCCTTTGGAGCAAGGGGTGCAAAAGTTTTATTCATCAAGAAAAAAGCAGTGCTTCGTTTCTATTATTTGAAAAGTACGTTTTGTACTGTCCATTTTCGTGAAATTCTTTTGTAAATATTTCTTGTTTTGATTATATTGCATATGCGTTGTTAGAAAATAGGCAAGATGAGATATTTGCATGTCGTAGCCTTTAATTACATTAATAGTAGACTTTGAAAATAATCGATGATAATTTAAACTTAATCGGGGATAATTTAATAAAGGCATAATTTAAAATTATAATTAATCGAGGCATAGTTTAAAATTAATCGGGGCTATTATAATTAATCGAAGCATTTTTAAATTAATCGAGGCCAATTTTAACTTAATCGATGCTCCTTTTAAATTAATCGAGGCTTGTTTTAGAAATAATCGTGGCTATTTGAACTATTAATTGTGACTTTTTTAACTTAATTGAGACCTTATTTTAAATTTAATAGAGGTATAATTTAAATTATAATTAATCGAAGCATAGTTTAAAATTAATCGAGTCTATTATAATTAATCGAGGTATTTTTAATTTAATCGAGGCTAATTTTAAATTTAATCGATGTTCCTTTAAATTAATCGAGGATTGTTTTAGAAATAATCGTGGCTATTTGAACTATTAATCGTAACTTTTTTAACTTAATCGAGGCTTTGGTATAATTGATGCTAATTTTTAATCGTGGCTATTTGAACTATAATCGATGCTAATTTTAGAATTAATATAATTAATTGATGCTATTTGAACTATTAATCGATGCTAGTTTTAAATTTAATCGAGGTATAGACTTAATAGAATTAATCGATGTTATTTTAACTTAATCGAGGCATAGAATTAATCGATGCTATTTGAACTCTTAATCGTGTCTAATTTTAAATTTAATCGATGTTATTTTAACTTAATCGAGGCATAGAATTAATAGAATTAATCGATGCTATTTGAACTATTAATCGTGGCTAATTTTAAATTTAATTGATGCCATTAATTAATAGAATTAATCGATGCTATTTTAACTTAATCGAGGCATAGAATTAATAGATGCTATTTGAACTATTAATAAGGTTTTATGGTTTAGGGTTTAATAGGTTTTAGGGTTTATGGTTTAATAGGTTTTAACACTACAAGAAAAACGCGATTTAACGACGGATTATATTTCGTCGTTAAATTAACAACGAAATTAACGACAGGTGAAGATTACGATGTTTAACGACGGACTAGTGATTTTTCCGTCTCTAATGTAACGACGGAAAAATCCGTCGTTAAATATTATTTTTTTATTTTTTATTTTTTTAACAACGGAAAAATTCGTTGTTAAATATATATATATATATTTTTTTTAACGACGGAAAAATCCGTCGTTAAATATTATTTTTTTATTTTTTTTTATTTTAACGACGGACAAATCCGTCGTTAAATATTTTTTTTTTAATTTTTTTACATTTTTTGATTTTTTTTTATTTTTTGCTTTTTTTTTATTTTTTTATTTACTAATTAATACTTAACTACGAATTTAAAATTTATTTTTTAAATTTTATTATTTTTTATTTATTTTATTTTTTTTCAGATTTATTTGATTTATATGATTTTTTTAAAATTTTTATTATTTTATATTATTTTTCATATTTTATATCATTTTTTAATATTGTTTATTATTTTTAATTTTTCAAGTACTAATTTTTTTTCTAATTTAAATTAATATTTGGAATATTTCTAATTTTTTTATTTTACATTTTCAAATTTCTATTTTATTTTTTTATTTTTAAATATTATATACTATTTTTAATATTTTATATTTTTTTAATTTTTCAAGTAATAATTATTATCAAATTTAAATTAATATTTTGAATATTTCAAATTTTTCTAAAATTAATTTTTAATTTTTTTAAAATTTTGATTTTTTATTTATTTTATTTTTCAGATTTATTTTATTTTTTAATTTTTTTAATATTTTATATTATTTTTTAATTTTTTTAATATTTTATATTATTTTTTAATATTTTTTTGATTTTTCAATTATGAATCTGATTTTTTTTTTAATATTTTTATTTATTTTATTTTATTATCTTTATTTTTTTATTATTTTTTATTATTTTTAATATATTATATCTTTTGTTATATTTAAATTACTAATTTATGAATTTTTTATAATTTTTTATTTTAATAATTTTTAGGTTTTTATAATATATAATTATTTAATTTGAAAATAAAAAGTCAATGAAAATAGGTTTCGTGTGTATATATATATACTAGTTGTATATTTTAACGTAAATACCTTCTAGCTTACTTGGTTAGAGCTTTAGGGCATAAGGACATTGGCCCGTGTTCTAATCTCCTGAAGCGAAGATTTCGCCTGAATTAATTCAGGCTCGGCGGTTCGGCTTGAGCCGCGCGGCTCACCCCACCCCCTTGATTTTTTTTTTAACGACGAAATTTTTCCGTCGTTATTCCGTCGTTAAATTTATTATTTTTTTATTTTTTACGACCGAATTTGGCAATAAGTTAGCGACGGATTGGATCCGTCGTTAAATTGATTTAACGACGGTTTTTTGATGTTTAACGACGGAAAAATCCATCGCTAAAACGCGAATTTTTTGTAGTGTAAGGTTTAGGGTTTAAGGTTTAATCGTGACCTCATGTAGCATTATTTATAAATTGCAGATGGTTAGATGTTGCATTATTGTACGACACAGTGGACGAAGGAAGATATCAGAATGTGTAGATGGGGACGAGCAACTCGTGACGATGTCATCCGATAAGTTGTGTTTTAGCTCACTGGTGAGGGAGGTTCACAAGTTGTTGCGGACTGACCCAAGCATGGTGGAGTATGAATTATTTCACCTAACGAGCACCAATACCGACGGACGGATCAGAGCTTCTTTGCAAGATGATGGAGATTTGCTAGAGCTGCTTCATGAACAGACTGCCGAGATAGTCGTGTACGTGATTTCAAGACATCTAAGCAGTTCTAGAGTCGGGCCATCTATTGGCACTAAATATAGAAATCCGTGTAGGGACGACTATGTTCTCTACTTCCCACATGCTCCATAACGGCAGTCTAAGCTAATCAATCTAACAACATTTTCAAAATTATAATTAAAATAAATACAATAAATATTTCATATAAATTGGAAATTCATAAAATTTAAATTAATCTGAGAAAATGCAATTTAATTGAGGCTCTCTTAAATTAATCAAGGCATTTTTAAAATTAATCGAGTCTCTTTTAAAATTAATCGAGACTCTCTTAAAATTAACCGAGACATGTTTAAAATTAATCGAGGTACTTTTAAAATTAATCGAGGCTCTTTAAAATTAATCGATACATTTTTCAAATTTAATCGAGGCTCTCTTAAATTAATCAAGGTAATTTTTAAATTTAATCGATGCCCATTTTAAAATTAATCGAGGCTCAATTTAATTAATCGAGAATTTTTTTAAAATCAATCGAGGAAATTTTTAATTGAGACTCGATTGATTTTAAAAATTGCATCGATTAATTAAATCGAGCCTCAATTAATTTTCAAATGAGCCTCGATTATTTTTAAAATTACCTTGATTAATTTCATCGAGCCTCGATTAATTTTAAGTGATCCTTGATTAATTTTAACATGAGCCTCGATTAATTTTAACATGAGTCTCGATTAATTTTAAGTGGTCCTCGATTAAATTCAAAAGCCACAATTAACATAATACTTGCCTCGATTAGCATAATAAGTCACGATTAACATACAAATCCATCGATTAACATAATAAGCCCAACCTCGATTAATTTCAACATGAGCCTCGATTAATTTTAAGTGATCCTCGATTAAATTCAAAAACCACAATTAAAATAATACAAGCCTCAATTAGCATAATAAGTCACGAGTAACATACAAATCCATCGATTAACATAATAAGCCTAGCCTCGATTAATTTCAAGTGATCCTCGATTAAATTCAAAAGCCACAAATAACATAATACAAGCATCGATTAGCATAATACAAGCATCGATTAGCATAATAAATCACGAACATACAAATCTATCGATTAACATAATAAGCCTAGCCTTGATTAATTTCAAAATCCCTAATTTCGTTAAATTAGGGTCACTCGATTATAAACCATAAACTGTGAAAATAAACCGCACAAATTTAATCGAGAAGCATACTTGAGAAGATGTCGTCTTCGGTGGTTCTGATGTAACCAATACGATGCGGAAGCTTAGAATCGAACAACGCCAACTATGTATCTGATTCAACCCTACAATAAACTGAACAATACTGAATTAAGAACTCCAATAATCTGTATAAAACCAATAAGACTCGAATTTAACAAGAATTAACACAAAAACGACTCAAATAACCCGAAAACCCCTAAATAAAGACTCGAACAGAAACCTTGGCAAACGACCTCGGATTGAGCCCAAATTTTAACATAAGGTACAATCTGTAGAGATGCAAAATATACCCAAAATTCAGCTAATTTACACAAGTGGTTTAAGAGATCGAATGGTTGGAAGTTTCTGACCCGATTTAGGGTTTTTAGACCTAAATCAGTGAATCTGGGTTTCGATCTAAAGTGGGATGATTTTGAGGGTGTTGATGATGATATGGGAATGTTATGGACGTGGGAGGTATTTGTGGTGATGGTGGAAGGATTGATGATGAAGAAAAATGAAAAAGGATAGGTAAAACTTACCCGAAACGAACCCCGAATCGACGAGAACTCAGAACGCGCCTATGGAGCAATCTTCAATGGCTGTCTAACCCGGATACTACGAGATATCATGAACGAGACAACAGATTTCAAGCTTGGAATCGCCAGAACTAAACTCTACCAAAGAATCGATGTTTGTTTGTGAGACGGGAGAAAAGTGTAAAGCGTAAAGAAAACGTCATCTTGTGATATCGCTCTTGGTGCCATTTGCAGCCGTGGATATCTGAGATGAGAATTAGGGTTAGGAGGGTTATGACCATAAATAGAAGGTGCATTTAAACTGTTAATAACTGATGCATGGGGTAACGTGCATGTTTAACAGTTGAGTTTCTTAAATTGTAGCACATGCCACATTTGTGAAATGTCTAAATCAGAATCCAATCCGGCCGAGAAATGGAGCATCGGCAGGCAGGTCACTTGGTCAAACGCTGCATGCTACATGTATCGTCATGACATGATTTGGCAGATAAAGACATTGCAGAATCACGTGAAAGTAGCCTTACCTCCACGATGCATGAGCTGGAGGGCACTGCCGATATGGAATTGCTCAATCTTAGTGGAGCCTACACCTACCAAGATCTGCTGGGCCCCACCCTAGCTTCGCTTGTCGACTGTCCAGTTAGTGACTTGAGCAAGGACGAATTCAAAAACTTCTCATCATCCACGTAAATAAAAGGGACAAGGAAAATAATATGAACAGCGTTGGCGTGATTTATAGCTAGAGCACATACTTGAAATAGTGATGACACATCTAGCGGCTCGTCGAGATTAACATCATGAGAGTACTGAATCAAACTTGCATCTTCGTCCTGAATTTTCGGGTTAGAGGAGTGTGGTTAAATTATTAATCTAAATTGGGAGCCGGATATGGAGTAAGTATGAAGAAACCATACTTCAAATGACGTCGTAGGGATGTAATCATGTGACGTCGGCCGCCTTGAAATGGAGTCAGTCTCATCCCCCTCGTTAGATCGCTCGGTATTTGTATCGTTTTGAACAGAAGGCTCGACATCTGCAAAAGCGACAACGACAATTATAACTATCAAGTGACATTCTTGGCATGAAACTAACCATAATCAGACAATATTCTGGTACTCGGCCACTTTGGAACAGAGGGTGGGGGATTGGGATTCAGTTTCTTTCGCTTCCAGTGCGAAGTAATTGGTGTCTTGCCCCGACGTTTGGCTAGGAAAGGATCCCGAATGTTGGCCTGATAAGCTCTCGCACCCGATAAGTCCCTGGCTTTTTGCCTTTTATGTGGTATGCCCTTGTTAACCATCGCATGCACGTCACCCTTCAATACACGTATTCGATCTAAACATGTCTTCCTGCCTTGTTGGTGGCTTTTCACATCATGCGCCACCTCAAGAGTGATCCTCATCACATAGTTCACAAAGACCATTTCATCAACGTGGCCGTTACTATCCACAATGACATAGTCTCTAATGTCGTTTAAGTGTCGCTGTCTCGCAAATTTGCACCATCGACTCATGATGTAACATGTTGGCAGCCTAGTCACATCGAAGTAAAAATAAATTCTAAGTATATGCCGATATAGAACTCCTTCAGTCTCATACATATGGCAGCTGCAGAGGGCCCGTTTCAATTCACTGTTGTATTGGATAACTTGAATCCTTGACATGAGGGGTTGCGAGGCGACCTTAAACTGCATATCGACACTGCAAGGGCAAATTGGGACTCGAATGCCTTATACATGTTCCTTGTGTAGACTTGTGCTGCTTGAGCCAGCAATAGGCTGTTGTTCACGAACTGCCCGGTGTAGCGAAGTTCAGAGCATCGTCGGCAGTCTCCTTTGTATGCCAATCATGCAGGACCTGCTCATACTTATCGAAAAATTCAGTCAAAGTGGAACTCGCCGAGCACAGATCCTTCAATACCTTGTTCATAACCTCACTATGTGAGGTTGCAAGAAGACCCGCACTGAAGGAGGTGTTCGTGAACACCGACGCCCACCTCTTTTTCAACATGTACATATTGGAGAACCAACTATGATCATCGAGGGCATAGTTAGTGATCATGGAACCCCAACACTCCTCGAACTCATCATCCGTCTCCACCCCACGCATGCAGTGATACCACTGCCGCTTGAATTCACTGTTACCGTTTAATTTTCCAAAATGAGAGGGGGCGTTTCGGCTGATATGCCACTGACAAAGCCGATGACTCACTGATTTGAAAGTAGCATCAATCTCATTCATTAGCGCTTGACTTTGATCGGAGAAGATCACTTGTGGCTTCTTCCCATGCATGAACTCTAAAAACGTGGCAAACAGCCATTCAAAGGAAGCCGTCATCTCGTTCGACAAGAAGCCCAAACCTAGCATCACATTTCTCCTATGATGGTTGATGCCGACAAATGGTGCACATACCAGGCCATACTGATTTGTCTTGTACGTGGTGTCAACCGATAACACGTCTCCAAAGCACTCATAATCAATAAGAGCACGAGAGTCTCGGAAAAAAAATTCATCAAGCGACCCTCATCATCTAGCTGCATGTTCCAATAAAAGAAAGGCTCAATGTTCGATTTCTTGGCAAATAAATTCACCAGAGCATTAGCGTCGACATTCCCCACTCTTGTTGACTGTCTAACTCGATTCAAGTGATTATAGGCATCCCTCCTCGTGAAACCGACATTTTGCGGCCCCCCAGCTTCGTTTTCCATAAACCGACATGCCCGACTAACTCCGATACCCGCAAATTTAAGTGCCTCAACAAGTGACTGTTTTGCATGGCTCAATTGCCGAGCGGAACGTAACAGATAAGCTTGATGCGTGCCGAGTATTTCGTGATTATGCTTCTTCACAAATTTATGAACGGTCCATTGCCAATTCTTCTCCCTCCTAATCCGTAATTTCACTTTACAGTTGCTCCTAGTTATCTGTTTCCTATATGATGTTACTCTATCTTTCGATCATTTGTCATCAGGCCGACCTTCACACGAGCATTCAAATTCTTTCCATCAAAGCTCATTTGTCCCGGAGAAATAGTATTGGTCACCCTTCCTCACACTAAACCCCCGGCACCTGCCGTACTCACAATATAATAAATATGCTTGCTCTACACTATCCACAACATTTCCAATTTCTAAACAATTTTCTAATTCTATTAACATTGTAGAAAGCAAACGTCCTGTTTCTGCCTCACTACCAGCCCATTCTCCATCTGTTCTGACTTGAGTGCTACCCTCGGAAGATGCCTCATTCTCGATCGAAACATTCAAGTCAATATTCATCTTCGCCATAAATCTATAGACAATTATTGTAATCAGCAAAGATAATCAAGACAGACTATAATCCTACCTTATCTATAGAAACAATCCAATTAGTGGCAACTGAAAAAAGTTAACATTCTCGAGAGTTCCAACCAACATATTCATTAATAACTGAAATCATGCATGCAAATTCGGCCATCAAACCCACGCAATTTCCCATTCAGCAAAATGGCAAATTCATTAACTAGGGCGCCTCAAAATAAAATGAAAAAATCTTTGGAAAACCTGAAATTCAAACCGTCTAACTAACCAACAAGCTTCGGGATCAAAACGGGGGGCGTCGAAATCCAAAATGAATTCACAAAATCAATCACCCTAAATCAATACTACAATGTGGGTGCCCATACACTACAACCGACACATTGAAACATTGATAGTTAAAATCCGTAAGAAAAACACTTCAATTCAAAGCATAAATATAACCCTAACAATTAATCAATGAAAAACCCCCTACAGTAAGGGAACCCAAACAAACGAAACTTTGCATACCTCAAGGCTACCCAATTCTCGAAATCGCTCTGACGAGGCAAGATGAACGCAAAATCGTGAATCCTCGCACAAGACGCTGGAAAATCAGTTTACAGAATTGGGGGAAATGGCGCATTGGAGAAGAGAATAGAATTAAAATATTAACCAAATTCAAAATATCCGCCAATTTTCACAAATCCGCCTGTAATACCCCGTATTTTTGGATTATAGTTAAAAGTTTTCTAAATTTATTTAGAAGGCTACAAAAAAATTATTGGAGCTAAGATAAAGTAAAATGGATAAAAGACGCAACTTTATGTATTATTTAAGATTGAAAAAAAAAATTATAGTTGAAATATTTTTGATGCGTGGTCAATAATAATTTTCGAAGAAATAGAACGACCTGAGAACTTCAATGGTACTTTTAAAATTTTAATTCGAGGTCAATCAAAGCCCCAACAGTCAAAGAGAACGTGAATAATAATTTTTAATTAAATCGGGAATATTTGTGACATCCCGAGACTTCACTCGTCAGAGTTTTTCAATAGAAAATGATCCAAGGAATCCGCCGGTGTTCTCAGATTTTTAATCAAAGATCAAACGAGCTCCCAATAATATTTTTGATAAAATAAATGGTGATTTCTAGTTAATTTGAAAATGAATATTTTCTCGTTAGATTATCAAATAACATTTTCGGCATACCATTTTAAGTTCATTAAATAGGAAATGAGCCAATAAACCTCCCGATTTTTCGATGCGAGATCAACTGAACTTACGGTAAAATAAAGTAATTTTTAACCGAGTTCAAAACTATTTTATCAGTATTTTATATCCGAAAAATTATACCCAATATTTTCAATTTTTCTACATATATAGCAGCCCCTCCCTCAACCTTATCCCATCCCAAAACTTTATCTATATATATGTTATATGAGATAGAGATAGAGGGACGAGAGAAAGGGAGATGGGAGAGAGAGGGAGAGAGAGGGTTGGAGAAAGAGAGCTGCAACCACCATCACCCCACCTGCCGGAGCAGCCATTGCCGCCGGAGACGTCGCCGGAAAAGGCGCCAAAACAGTAGCCACTTTGTGCGGCTTCATCTCGGTCCGTTTCTCATCGTTATAAGCTGAAATTTTAGTATGTCGTGTATTTAAGTGCGTTCTACATTTCGTATGTTGAACACTTTTCCATCCGGTAGCCGAAAACCGGCCAAATCGCCGGAAAACGTGGATAGTGACTGACGCCGAACTGTTCACGTTTTGCCTCGTTTCACCTATTTGGGGTCGTCAAATCGAAAAAGTTTCTTCTCAAAAGTTGTTCCAAATAATATTTTCTATGCGCCCGTCGAATTTCGTAATTTTCGGACGAGTTTGGAATAATCTCGATTATTTAATTTAAACAGTTATTTTTATACCGTGAGCACGTGTTATCGAAAAATTCTAAAATTCTCATTCTTTAGTCTTGGCATGTATAGTATTATCCCTGAATATTTTTCGTAATTTTCGAGTGGTTAAAAAGTGTTGTGGTGTAGATCTAGTAAAATTTGGATAAATGGCAAGTTTTGGAAAGAGACCTCTGTCAAATCAGTTGATCCCAGTAAAGCAAGAATAAAGTTTTGGAATTTATTTCCTTCTTCATCGAAATTATTCGAGGTTTCTAGGGTCGTGCAATCTATTTTTGAATAGAATAGAATTAATAATAGCTCCGTTTATAGTAGATTAATTCCCGAAAATATAGTGATTATCCTGAGTTGAAGCTTACCTTATGTAGTACCAGCTGAGCTAGAGAAAGAGTATCAGGGTTAATTCTTCAGGAGTTAGCTTTTCAGAATTCCGAGAAAGGTAAGTTATACTATACTATCTTTGCAAATTGTATCTTTCGAGTTATTAAGCTCTGCTTTGCTAAAATTGCATATGTGACTATCTGTGTTAAATATTTACATGCTACTGTATATTGTCGGAGTCTCATAAACCAGCGCTGTGTCAATGTGAGTAGCTACAGTATGCATGCATTATTTTGTCCTGCCCTACTCCTTGTCGGTGAGACTAAAATGAAACACTTATTGGTTATACTCTTTGGGTATACTATGGCCATACTCAACATTATGTGCTGGTGATGAAGTTTGGGTTGCGGGCAGTTACGGGTTATACTCTTAAGCGCTTCACGATAAAATATTTTGGTGAACTTAGGTTGCTTTCAACTTTTAAACCTCCTAAGCTTCACTACCTGCACGGACACAGATAGATTACTTTTACAAAATGATTTGTATAACTTAAATTGTGAGAACTTGCCCACTGAGTGCATTAGTACTCAGCCCAAATCTTTTCAAACATTTTCAGGTCAGTAGGCTGGAGCGTGGAGGTGACGAGGCTGAGATATATGCTATTATGATTTAAATATTTTTCCGTTGTCTCTTTTTGTTAGTATTCTGTTAAGAATTGAGCTTCTGCACTTATGGTATTCTTTTGCTAAATGCTAAGAACTCTGATCTTGGTATTTTGTTGATATGATTCTGCTTCTCTGATTCTGAACATTTGTTGACTTCCTAGTTAACATGTATCACATGCTTAGCTATATAATTATTCCAAGTGGAGGAAGCCCGTCTTTCGTTATGTCTATTTGATCATTCATTTTGGCCTATGGAAGGGCTTCATTTGTTTAGCATATTGGTGTCTGTTTCTTTTGTCGACCTATGAATGGGTCTATTGATTGTTGGTATCTGGTTATTTGTTTCCATTTGGCCTATGAAAGAGCTTATTGAATTGTTACAGCTTTCATTCTTCTCTTATAAGCCGTTATAAACGGGGATTCGCTCTAGTTACAGAGGTTATGCTGTCTAATTTTCCGGAAGGCATAACCTATCTTTAGCATACTTGGTTGTTAAATTTTATTCCAAACAATAATCCTTTTGGATTAACACCCCATCATTAATTTAATTACCCCATTTCTTTCCCACTTCTTAATTTCCTCCCCTGTGGCGTCCATTTCCACGATCATTCGGGATCGGGGCGCTACAAAGTGGTATCAGAGCAGGTTTGCAACTCTGCAGACCTGCTGGGTCTTATTTCGTCTTTCATTGAAATTCCGTGTGATATTATATAAGCCCTCAGCTCGTCACTTACGTAACAACTTAAAAGGTACGCATGTTTTTATGCAAATTTCAGTTTTGAAAAGTTTACATATTTGTTAAAATATTAAGTCTGTCTAAAAATGAAAGGTTAGGATTAGCCGTGTTGACGGGAATTCTTCGAAAGATTGATTATTATGCGGATATCATACTCTAATTAACTGCGCTGATTGCGTACTCTGTTGCTATGGTGATAGCATATTGGTTTTGAAATATGTCTATGAGCATACTGGTTTTTGTCAAAAAACTATGTTGATTACATATATATATGAACTTGTTTATATATGCCTTGTGCATACTTGTGATGTTGGGAACGTGCGGAATGCATACTGTAAACATTGATAGCCGGAATGTGTTTATTGTTTATACTCTTGAATGAGTACAAGAACTTGAAAGTGGGAGAATGTAAGATTAACTTAGCCTATAGTTGCTGAACTTAGGCTGAATTTGTAAACACTAATGAGATTGTTGAGAACATAGTTTGACTGAGGAAACGTTTCATTTTGATGACTAAACATAAACTTACGGCTCAGAATAACTGCCACATGTATATCACAATGAGCGGATTATGAGATTTTGTACGTATACCAAGAAAGAGATCAATTTGGTGTTTGAGTTTGTTAGGAAAATAACCTACTCTATGGGGATCAACATCCGGTTAGAAGAAGTCTTTCAGATTGAGGTTGTATTAAAGTTGACCAAGAATTTGCGTTGTTGCTAGAAAGATGGGCACATTAAGCAATAAAATATTTTAAAAACAAAAACGTAAGTCAACGATCTATGATGAGACTATCAATTTTCGTGGGTAGATATGTTAGATGATGATGGCTGCTACAAACAAGGTTCAACATTAGAATTGTCACCTAAGCGAAATATTGAGGTAGACCGATCACTGCCTTTTATACCTCCATGTGGAGATGAGGTTATAAAGCTTTAACTTTGAACTAGAAGCAACGAAACGAGTAATCGATTTATAGGTCAGTTATCAGATTGTAGATCTATTACACGTTCAAGAAATCCCTACGCAAGCTTTCAACTTAGGAGTCATGTTTAACGATCCTGTTGCGATTACAGAGAATAAAGATTTGTTCCTCCAAGAGAAAGCTCTTCACCTCAGTGGATGGCTAATCGAGGCCCTGGCGTGTTTCATTCCCAAGATTTGTAGCTTGTTTTAGATCAATTTTTAGAATGAGGGTAAAGATGGTCGTCATGATTGCTGCCAAATTAATTTAAAGATATGTTTGCCGGTGTTCTACTCAGCTTCTAAAGAAGTTAAGTCAAACTATTTTGAGTCTAGGAGGTATCATAGATCAAGTCGTTCTCTCGTATCCTTCTGATGGGTAGAAAGTGATTCCTGAGACATCACTTTTTCAGCCGGTGCAAAGTCTAGCTGACTCGTGCTTTATCGTAGCAACCTCGTAAAAAAAACAAGGTGCGTGAAGCTCAAGAAAGAAGGAAGGAGAACCTGAAGAAGATCGTTAAGAAGATAGACCTAGCGTTCGATAGATTGAGAGTTTCATTATGATAGGAAGTTTTGATGAGTCTATTTATTCATTCTCGTGTCAATAGAATCGATTGATTCATTCTCTTTTGAAATCGATTTATTCTCTTGTTAATTGAATCAATTTCCCTTCAACAGCTTCATATCATTTGAAATTCTCCATTTATACCATTTGGGATTCGTTGATTTTATCCTCTTGGATAATTTGAAATCTTTTAGATGGTACTTCTTTGATCATCAAGAATCAGCAATGGCATTTCCTTGTTAGGCTATGCTGACGCCTTTATGAAAATATTACAGCACGGTTCTCAGCTCTTAAGCGTTGATTTTCTTTTGTTATTATCATATATCTTTGTAAAATGTGAGAACCCTTCGAGTTATAAATCCTCTAATAAGGTAATATTTTTGGTATAAATAACCTAGTGTTATATCTCTTCCAGTTTTTGAACTTGTTAAAGAATTGTTGATCAAAGAAAGTCCTCACTCAGAGGCGTTTGTTTTCATTTAACTTCCACTCATAGAACTCGAGTGTGGATCCTCAAATAGAGGAAACAGCTTATAGAAATATTCCCTTAAGTGTATTGTCGGGAGAACGAGTGATAGTGTTACATAGTGGGCAATGGAACCGAAGTAGTGCCAGTTGGGGCTCTCCAAAGTCAAAAGTGCATTTCGAAAGTAATTTCCTAGTTCATAACATTTAAGACGATCCAATGGATGATGGCATGTAAATTCTGAGCTTGCATATAAATTCTAGATGTGCGATCTTTATGCAAGCGATAACCAATGGAAATAGGACAGTTGGATTACCACCTTGATGAAACGAGAAGAGCACAACGAGGAATTTAAAGATTGAGTTGCATCGGGAATACATTTCAAAGCACGAGAAGGTCAAACCTCAATATTTTAAAGAATAAGATGAAGCAAGATTTCGGGAGGATAAATCTGTCTGTAGAAGCAGAACGGGTATAGACTCTTCAAAGAAGTATATAATCAGAAAGAAAGCAGATAGAGGGATAGTGGTTGAGAATCAATCTAAAGTATGAGAACCTTATTGGTTCCAAGCAGACAAGTGAAGAAAGTTGGGTATTGAACCCTAAGGATGTACTTTGTTATTCCTTCTCAAGGATATGGAAATTTCGGGACGAAATTTTTTTAAGGATGGTGGAATGTAATATCCCGTATTTTTGAATTATAGTTAAAAGTTTTCTAAATTTATTTAGAAGGCTACAAAAAAATTATTGGAGCTAAGATAAAGTAAAATGGATAAAAGACGCGACTTTATGTATTATTTAAGATTGAAAAAAAAATTATAGTTGAAATATTTTTGATGTGTGGTCAATAATAATTTTCGTAGAAATAGAACGACCTGAGAACTTTAATGGTACTTTTAAAATTTTAATTCGAGGTCAATCAAAGCCCCAACAGTCAAAGAGAACGTGAATAATAATTTTTAATTAAATCGGAAATATTTGCGACATCCCGAGACTTGACTCGTTAGAGTTTTTCAATAGAAAATGATCCAAGGAATCCGCCGATATTCTCGGATTTTTAATCAAATATCAAACGAGCTCCCAACAATATTTTTAGTAAAATAAATGGTGATTTCTAGTTAATTTGAAAAGGAATATTTTCTCGTTCGATTATCAAATAACATTTTCGGCATACCATTTTAAGTTCATTAAATAGGAAATGAGCTGATAAACCTCCCGATTTTTCGATGCGAAATCAACTGAACTTCCGGTAAAATAAAGTAATTTTTAACCGAGTCCAAAAGTATTTTATCAGTATTTTATATCCGAAAAATTATACCTGATATTTTCAATTTTTCTACATATATAGTAGCCCCTCCTCAACCTTATCCCATCCCAAAACTTTATCTATATATATGTTATATGAGAGAGAGATAGAGAGACGAGAGAAAGAGAGATGGGAGAGAGAGGGAGAGAGAGGGGAGGAGAGAGAGAGCTGCAACCACCATCACCCCACCTGCCGGAGCAGCCATCGCCTCCGTGCCACCACCGGAGACGTCGCCGGAGCTGTTGTCGTTCGCCGGAAAAGTCGCCAAAACAACAGCCACTTTGCGCGGCTTCGTCTCGGTCCGTTTCTCATTCTTTTAAGCTGAAATTTTAGTATGTCGTGTATTTAAGTGCGTTCTACATTTCGTATGTTGAACACTTTTCCATCCGGTGGCCGAAAACCGGCCAAATAACCGGAAAACGTGAATAGTGACCGGCACCGAACTGTTCACGTTTTGCATCGTTTCATCTATTTCGGGTAGTCAAATCGAAAAAGTTTCTTCTCAAAAGTTGTTCCAAATAATATTTTCTATGCGTCCGTCGAATTTCGTAATTTTCGGACGAGTTTGGAATAATCTCGATTATATAATTTAAACAGTTATTTTTATACCGTGAGCACGTGTTATCAAAAAATTCTAAAATTCTCATTCTTTAGTCTTGGCATGTATAGTTTCATCCCTGAATATTTTTGTAATTTTCGAGCGGTTAAAAAGTGTTGTGGTGTAGATCTGGTAAAATTTGGATAAATGGCAAGTTTTGGAAAGAGACCTCTGTCAAATCAGTTGATCCCAGTAAAGCAAGAATAAAGTTTTGGAATTTATTTCCTTCTTCATCGAAATTATTCGAGGTTTCTAGGGTCGTGCAATCTATTTTTGAATAGAATAGAATTAATAATAGCTCCGTTTATAGTAGATTAATTCCCGAAAATATAGTGATTATCCTGAGTTGAAGCTTACCTTGTGTAGTACCAGCTGAGCTAGAGAAAGAGTATCAGGGTTAATTCTTCAGGATTTAGCTTTTCAGAATCCCGAGAAAGGTGTGTTATACTATACTATCTTTGCAAATTGTATCTTTCGAGTTATTAAGCTCTGCTTTGCTAAAATTGCATATGTGACTATTTGTGTTAAATATTTACATGCTACTGTATATTGTCGGAGTCTCATAAACCAGCGCTATGTCAATGTGAGTAGCTACAGTATGCATGCATTATTTGTCCTGCCCTACTCCTTGTCGGTGAGACTAAAATGAAACACTTATTGGTTATACTCTTTGGGTATACTATGGTCATACTCAACATTATGCGCTGGTGATGAAGTTTGGGTTGCGGGCAGTGACGGGTTATACTCTTAAGCACTTCACGATAAAATATTTTGGTGAACTTAGGTTGCTTTCAACTTTTAAACCTCCTAAGCTTCACTACTTGCATGGACACAGATAGATTACTTTTACAAAATGATTTGCATAACTTAAATTGTGAGAACTTGCCCACTGAGTGCATTAGTACTCAGCCCAAATCTTTTCAAACATTTTCAGGTCAGTAGGCTGGAGCGTGGAGGTGACGAGGCTGAGATATGGGCTATTATGATTTAGATATTTTTCCGTTGTCTCTTTTTGTTAGTATTCAGTTAAGAATTGAGCTTTCTCACTTATGGTATTCTTTTGCTAAATGTTAAGAATTCCGATCTTGGTATTTTGTTGATATGATTCTGCTTCTCTGATTCTGAACATTTGTTGACTTCCTAGTTAACATGTATCACATGCTTAGCTATATAATTATTCCAAGTGGAGGAAGCCCGTCTTTCATTATGTCTATTTGATAATTCATTTTGGCATATGGAAGGGCTTTATTTGTTTAGCATATTGGTATCTATTTCTTTTGTCGACCTATGAATGGGTCTATTGATTGTTGGTATCTAGTTATTTATTTCCGTTTAGCCTATGAAAGAGAGCTTATTGAATTGTTACAGCTTTCATTCTTCTCTTATAAGCCGTTATAAATGGGGATTCGCTCTAGTTACAGAGGTCATGCTGTCTAATTTTCCGGAAGGCATAACCTATCTTTAGCATACTTGGTTGTTAAATTTTATTCCAAACAATAATCCTTTTGGATTAACACCCCGTCATTAATTTAATTACCCCATTTCTTTCCCGCTTCTTAATTCCCACCCTCGTGGCGTCCATTTCCACGATCATTCGGGATCGGGGCGCTACACCGCCAATATCCCACAATCACTGTTCACTCATCGGAAATCGTAAATAGCCAAACTTCGCGTAAGGATTTCTTCAAAAAATTCCGAAACCTTGTTGACACGTACGGAAATTGCCCGTACTACGTTTCCGTATCGGCGCCGACGTACAAAGTTCATCGGAAAATATTCAAGTGTCGACATCAACCCTTATGCCGATACTGCCGATACTAGCTCGGGTCCCACACGCTACTGTTCACTGTCGAAGTGTCCTAATAACTAAGTCACCTATTTTCCTATGAAATACGGTCATATACGCATCAAAATTAAAGTTAAAGTATTTCTGAAAAAAAGGCCACGTGTCGGCATCCCAACGGAGCCCGGGTAGTGCCCGGGGGGAGCATATAATTTTTCGTGGCGGTGGGGGTGGAGATTAGGTGGGGTGGAGTGGGGTGGGGCGGCCCGGGTCGGGTTAGGATCCATCTAACGGAAGCGACCCGTTAGATCGTTCTACATGAGTATGCCTCTTTTGTAAATAATATGGCAAAAATAAAGAAAGGAGAGCTATTTTCGTCCAAACCCATTAAAAATGGTGATGTCAGCAATTAAAAAAAATCTTAAAAACTTTAAGCGACTATAACTTGCTCGTTTTTAATCCAATGCACACAAAAATATATCAAATTAAAGCTCTCTTTGTGCTATTTCATTTAAGATGTCGAAAGGCTATGTTTAGATGAAAGATATGGATGAAAAATAAAAAAAATATATTTTTTTACGCGTGTCCATATTGTAAATGTTTTCGTTAACATATAATAATTCTTCGTCAGTCTTATGATAATGTATGCTAATGAAGCATTTGTCATGTGCTAACATAATGTATTCACTGTGCCAACAAATAATTATCATTTTGGATGAATGCACACAGATTAATAAATTAATTAAGTTACCTAATACACCCTTATGTGAATACATTAAATGAGTTAGATATATATATATATATATATATATATGAATGGATTAAATAAGGGCAAATGTGTGAAAAATGTAAATGTTCTGTCTCGAATTACATTTTTTTTTTGAAGCAAAATTTAAATGCTAGAATGACACTTATTCAAAAACAAAAAGGGAAAGAGTAGCTTTTAACATGTACAAAGCATTTCTACGTAAAAATACCTCTTTTTTTATTAAAAAAAAAACAACACTGCACAGAGAAGAGTGAGCAGTGAGCTTCGCAAGTAGAAATTAATAGTGTGTGATTTTTTAATATCTTATTTTATTTTATAATTAATTATTTTAAAAATTAATTACTTAAAAATAATTATAAATTTTAATCGTTACAAGATACATACAATAAGTGCAAACTTAAATTAAAATATAAGAAATTAAAATTGAACAAAAAAAAGGAAATAAAAGAAAAATTAATAAATTTGACCTTATTACAAACAATTTGGTTGGGCACATACAATTTCATCTGGGTTATTGAAAAAATTTCTACAACATAATGCATATATAGGAATTTTCATCTGATTTTTCTTATTGTACTCTTTCTATTTTACCCAGTGTTATATTTAAAAATCGTACGTTTTTCTTGTATTTTTTTTTCAATTTTATTTTTTTACATTTTAGTTTTATTTTATAATTGTCAATTAGGGTTCATCCCACCCAATTAAAATTTATAATTATTTTATAGTATTTATTTTAAAATTTTAATTGATAATTTATTATTATGGTTGATTATTTTTATAATTGCTATAATTTATAATTTAATAATTTAATTTTTCATTGATAAATGTTGAATGTGGTATTATGTTATATATAGTATTGATATTATTAACGTAATTATAGAATTATAATAATAGATTGATTAATATTATTACCTTTGTTATATAAATAATGATTATGGATTGATTATAGAAGGATTCATACTTATGTTTTATATATACATACATAGTATGGTGTGTGTGTGTGTATTAATTCGTCTATATGTGTGTGTGTATATATTACCTTGGATTTTGTGCATAATCGTTCACATTTAGAGTAGTGTAAATGATATAATCTATGTAATTATAGACGTAATTAATTATTTGATTTGTGTGTAATGGGGAATTGATTCGCATGTTGGATAATTTTTGTAATAGTTATACTAATGTAAAGATGAAGAGGGAAGGAACTCATATTGAGAATTGTGGAGTGGAAGAGTTGATCTCATAAAATTATGGGATTATCCACGTGGCCACCTCATCCTCCGAACACGCACAATTTTGAATATGCTGTAAATCAATCAATCTTTATAATAGCCACCGATTCACACTTCACTCGCACAACCTTTATGCTCCTCTTTCAACCTCCAACTCTCCATTAAAATAAAAGTTTTTTTTTTTTTTTCTATTTCTTCCATTGCCCATACTGATTCCCATGTCAGTAGTTTAATTTAATGTAAGAAGTAATATTCCGTTGAATTATTGGTGGTTAAATGTTTTCGCTGGGAATCATGTGGACCCTTTATCTGTTTCGCTTTCATGAACAGTGTGTTTCTCTTTATTTCTCGCATTATATAAACTGCTCTCTCAACTCTATTAATATTATCTTATCTGGCATGCTTATTTCCTTGTAATTTCATCTTGTATTTGCTTCTTTTACCACTAAATCATCAACATGCCGTCGCTGGATGTTGGCCCTAACTTTATTTTTCGAATTTTCCGAGGTTCTTTTTGGTCCCAGGTCTGTGGTTTCCTTCGGATCATATTCGCTTTGTGTGTGCGTGCGTGCTGATCTTTTATAATTGTATGAGCAACATCTTACCGCGTTTTGAGTTTATGAACTGATGTTAGTTTTATATTTCTATTACCGGGCAGTTTCTAGTTTCAGAAAATTATGTAGATTAGTTTCAAAGGAGCATTTTATTTTCTTGAATCCTGGTGCGGATCATGAGTGACTTGTATCTTTGATATGGCAGAAGTGGGATGTTTCCTTTTCCTTCTTTGTTTTAAATTTACAATTATGCGATTGACATTTTTATCAAGGCTTCAATCATCCAAGTTCAATATTTATCTACATTTAAGAGACAAAGATTTTTTCGGTCTCCACCGTTGCTCTTTCACTCTGCGCAAATGTTTTAGACACTTAGGAATTGACAGAATAGTGTAATGGAGTTCTTTGATTGTAAAAGATTTCTCATCTAGTTTATCTAAAGAATGCATTTTGACTTGAGAAATGTTCCCTTGTGTGCTTCTTTATTACCAAGTTCGGTTCTTCTTCTCTCTATTGATGATTTTTTTTTCCAATTCAGAGGTATAATACTTCTGCAAGCACTGGTGATAGGTTTTGTCAACTCGACTTCCCCTTGATAGGCTCCAAGACCCGCCAGGTGTGTTTTGGATTCTATTTAATGAAACAGTCGTACTTCTGTATTAATTTTCTAATTTGATCTAAGAGTGATTATCATGGATGGCTAATATGTCAATAAAATGATGATGTGGTAAAGGGAAGATGTTAGGGGAAAAGTGGCTAAAGAGTAGAGATTTACAGAGAACAGAGAGCAGGATGAGGGGGGAATATTTTGGTATAGTGCGTAATTGAAGTTGCAACTTAGATTATTCGGTATTGGCATGGATTTTTGGGGTTATTGGTAAAATAATGGTATCGATCTGAAATTTATTTTGGTCAATATGTATTAGAGATGGGATAACTGGAACCATATATAAGGGAATGTCAAACAATTCTTATACTACTCAACATTTTTATTCATTTACAGTTGTTCGTGGCATTTTGTTGTGTGTACTAATTCGTATTTAGATATACTCAGGAGCCTTGTCTCCTCAGGTTGTTGAGTATGTCTTCGGTTTTGTTTGCTTAATGCCTCCTGAGGGAATATTATCACAAATCTTCCTTTTGGTTGAGGTGGGCAAACAGTGCTCTCAAGCTGATTGAGGTAAAAGCAGATTTTGTCTTGAATGGCAGTCATCAAAGCAGAGCTTAACTCATTGAGGATTGCATTAAAAGTGAGCTTAAGCATTCTTCATAACTCAATTGGCACTAGGGCCCAATTTTGACTTGTCTAAGCCCAGAGTTTGATCAGACGAGTTCAAGTGCAGAAAGATTTAGATTGGCAGTTAAGTCTTGCACCCTTAGTCTGCACATTACTCAGTTAAATAAGTTGGCATGCCAATTCCAGACCAGTGGCTTTACAGTGACTGAGTTATTATCTAGAATACAACTATTTCAAAATTTCAATTGAAAGCATAAAAAAAAAAAAAAAAAAAAGAACAGAGGACATGCTGTGTATGTCAAAACAAAATATACATTATGGACACATCTGAATATTGTTATTAAGCTTGTTCAAGATAGTGCAGCTGATTTGTCAAACTTTTCTATCATTTGTTTAGAAAAGAAAGAACATTCCACCATTTTGTTCTCCATTTAAGATTCGACCTCTCCTCTATTCATTTTTCTATTTGTGCATTTGTGTGAAGGGAGACAAATTCATATATAACTAAGAGAAATATAAAAAATTTCTGCCTGTAGTAGATATTTGAAGATGAAGCAAGTTACATATTAATTTTTTTATATTTTTCTTAAAAAGTGAAAGTTGTTAGGAAGTGTGATAGATTGATCCTAATTCCCATGCAGTCGAGTGCAGCTTTTTTTGTTGCGATTTTTTGTGGTTTTATGGAGCATTTCATGGGGGAAATGGCCTACGCCTCTCAAAGCTCCCCCCACCCTGCTTCTAAACCTCCCCTCAGCATTCCTACACTGCTACATGTAGGGGGATCATGGAGTATTAGAGTGTCTCTGGCAGGCCACTCACTCTGTCATTTATCTCCCGTTTTTCTTATTCATTTGCTCCTTGAGGATGTCAGTTTAGTTTTTGTTTTTGTTGTATGTACTTTCTTTGCATCTCCAAAGTCCAAATCTCCTGGATATCATCTTAGTGCATTTCTGTTACATTTTGCAGAGTGAAATGTGGGAAGCCCGGGTTGGAGCTCATACCGTGAGGTCCCATGGAGTCAGAGTAGCAAAAACACATATGCATGACTGGATAATACTTGTGTTGCTGGGTTCAATTATAGTAGTTCTGAATGCTATCCATCCATTTTGTCGTTTTGTTGGGAAGGATATGATGTCTGATCTCAAGTATCCTCATAAGAACAACACAGTTCCTTTTTGGGCTGTAACAGTAAGTTAAAACTGTACCTTGAGCGCTTAAGACAAACTTGGTCTTTTTGCTTCTCGAATCTTAATTTCTATGGGTTGTTATATGTTGTCTTTCTTGGTTATTTGTAGCTATCTGCAGTTCCCTTGCCAATTGTGGTTTTTCTGCTATTCTATCTTCGTCAAAGAGATGTATATGATCTTCACAACGCTATATTAGGTATTATGATACTTTCAAGTCTTTAATCCTTATAAGCATCTCATATTATACGAAGGCGGGGGGTGACTTGACAATTGTTATTAACAACATAATGCTGCTTTTGTGTATAGGAATCCTATTTTCCGTCCTCATAACAGGGGTCATAACTGATGCTATAAAAGATTCAGTTGGTCGCCCCCGGCCTGACTTTTTTTGGCGATGCTTTCCAGATGGAAAGGATGTAAGTGACCTTAATATTTGATTCTTAGAGAAATCACTTTCTAACTAACCTTGTTTCTTTGTCCTGATGCTGACATTCATTTACCTAATTAACATTCAATAGCTCTTCAGGCTTATGATCGATGGGGAAATGTTGTCTGCCATGGTGACGAATGGATCATAATGCAGGGGCATAAGAGTTTTCCGAGTGGGCATACTTCATGTAAGACGAGAATCGGTTTTGGACCTTTCTATAGTTTCCGCTTAAAGAAACGCTTACCCTTTTACCATTTTTAAATCATTTCCAAAGAAAGAGTTTTGATTTTTTATTTTTATTTCAGTATCTCTAGAATGCATGTTAGTGACTTTGTTATCAATTAACGGAACTAAATCTAATTGACACATAGGGTCGTTTGCTGGCCTGGGCTTCTTGTCTTTGTATTTATCTGGGAAGATAAAGGTGTTTGATCGTAGAGGGCATGTTGCAAAACTCTGTCTGGTTTTGCTCCCTCTACTTTTTTCATCTCTGGTTGGCGTTTCTCGTGTGGATGATTATCGGCACCACTGGCAGGATGTGTTTGCAGGAGGTTTACTAGGTTTGTCTATTGTATTTACATAAACTGATATCTAATTGATAAATTTTGAATACCAAGTTTCATGGAAGTTTTTCTTGGCAGGTTTAGTAGTGGCCACTTTCTGCTATTTGCAGTTCTTCCCACCTCCATATCATGTCGATGGTATCTTCTTCTTCTTCTTCTTCTTCTCCTCCTCCTCCTCCTCCTCCTCCTCCTCTCCGTCTTCTTCTTCTTCTTCTTCTTCTTCTTCTTCTTCTTCTTCTTCTTCTTCTTCTTCTTCTTCTTCTTCCTCTTCCTCTTCCTCTTCCTCCTCCTCCTCTTGTGAATTCTTCCTCCTCCTCCTCCTCCTCTTGTGAATTACCTCTTCTTCTTCGTCTTCTTCTTCTTCCTCTTCCTCTTCGTCTTCTTCTTCTTCTTCTTCTTCTTCTTCTTCTTCTTCTTCTTCTTCTTCTTGTGAATTACGGTTTTTCTATGTAGGGTGGAGGACATACGCGTACTTGCGTATGTTGGAGGAGGTGCGGCAGAACACCAATGGCGGTCAGAGCTCTGGGGCTGAGGTTGAAATCCAGCCAAATCAAAGGAACAACGATTCTTCAAAGTGTCTATCGCTGTGCGGTACATCCAGCTTGCCGGTTGAAGATATTGAATCTGGAAGAGGACAGTTGGAAAGGTAGTTGGCATTGAGTTTTAGTACTTTGGTGGAGCTCATGTGATGTGCATTTGTAGTTGGACATATTTTTCCTTGTACAGTTGTTCAATTTTAAAAGATATCGAGTTTTGAAAATTGTTTAATTAATTGTTAAGTCGAGTTTGATGTATATTTTTATACTTGTTTGCCCAAGCAAATTTTAAATCTCATCAAAAAATTATGTTTTTTTTAATGAATTTTTACTAAAGGATCACTAATTGAGTATGGAGTTATTTCGTTTGATTTTCAAACCTACCAGCGCAGGAGTCCGGTGGATACTTAGGAAGAACACACATCATATATAGGTGTGGCCTGCTGCATCTACTTGGAAAGCGTACATAAATTGTGTGAGTATTCATTTTTTCGGTTCGGTTCAGTCCCAAAAATGTTAAAAGTAAAGAAAATTGAATTTTTTTTTAAAATAGAGTTGAACTGAACTGAATTTCTCATCAGACCGGAATCGAACTGGACCGAAATATTTTGGTTCGATTTTCAACCGATTTTTTTTTTGAGAAATCTATAAATGCTAATAACATACATTTAAGTAATGCTAATAACATATTTTTATGAAGCCGAAATAAATGCTAATAACATACCTTTAAGTAATCTTATGTTATACAGTGATACAAATTAGTAATAAATTCAAATCATATTGTTACGGCTTTAAGTAATTCATCCAAATCAGAATAGTAATTAATCCATACCTTTAATTAATCTGATAAATAAATCACATTAGTAATTAACATACCTTTAATTAATCTGATATACATTGATAAAAATCAGATTGCATTCATCCATTCATTTGTATTCATCGATAATTTAGTAGTTTAAATTAATACAAATATTAAGTAATCCAAATCATATTACATTCATCCATTCATTTGTAATCTACGACAATTTAGGGCTTGATTTGGTGGAATGTTTTATTTTTAAAAAAATTTATTTAATTTTATTACTGATCTATTTATCTTTGGACCGAACCGAAACTGAAAATCGAAGTTTTGATAGAAATGAATCTGAACCGAATCGAATTTTGAAAATAACCAAACTCATTCGATTCTCGAGATTCGGAACTTTTTACTCACCCCTAAATTTTAGTTAAGTTTATAGCAATCGAAAAATTCTCAAAGATGTAATTAAAAAAAATAAAATCGTATGCAACTTAAAGTTCAAAAGTTTGAAATATTTAACCCTTGTGTTTTTTTTTTCAGGCCAAATATAATAGGGAGGAAAATTTATCTAGACAAAAATATATTAAAATTGGTAAAAAAAGCAAGATTTAAAACTAGAGAGTTTCTTGGACAATTTGTATTTACCTTACACAATATTCAGAAAATGGAGTCCACCAAATCAGAATTTTTGTACTTATATTCTGATAAAAGTGGCTTGTAACTGCCACACATAAGAGAGAGAATATTAATGAGTTAGGGTTTGAAACCCCCAACCACACGTCCTCGACTTAATTTCAAAAAAAAAAACTGCTCTCGATTGAAATTTTTTAAAAAAAAACCCCTTCCGGTCTCTCATCTCTCTCTCTCTCTCTCAAAGCCACGGTTCTGAAAACTCCCTCACTCTTGCCCATCTCTCATCTCTCTCTCTCTCTCTCTCTCTCTCTCTCTCTCTCTAATCCACGGTTGTTATCAAGAGATTGAAGAATTCACGATTAATTTCTTCGACATTCAGGTTGCGCTTTCTCTTTCTCTCTCTCTATAACTCACGGTATTCATATCTCTCAGTTGAACACTCACGCCGGCGCCGAATATGGAGTGAGGAACTGGAGAACCTGATGAGCCCGTGATAAGCATGGAATCGGACGTCAAGATGCCTAGAGATCCGGATTGAAGATTGATGTTGGAGAGTTGGTATTGGACATGCACTTTAATAATTAAATCAGTTTGATTTAATTATTTATCCATTAGTATAGTTTATTTTATTTAATTTAATTAGAAGCCCAATTTTTCACAATTTGTCTAGGTGTTATTGGGCCAAAGTATTTATTTATTTTATTTTAAGTATAGTTTGAAAATACCAAGTCAAATACTTGTTATTTTCGTGGCCTAGGTTAGTATTTAAGATAATTATCGACATTATTGTTCGTTAGACTGGATTTGAATGAAAAGCAACTTTACGTTTTTCTCCCGTCTCACAAACAAACATTGGTTCTTTGATAGAGTTTGGTTCTGGCGATTCCAAGCTTGAAATCTATTGTCTCGTTCGTGATATCTCATAGTATCCAGGTTAGACAGGCATTGAAGGTTGCTCCATAGGCGCGATTCGAGTTCTCGTCGATCCGGGGTTCGTTTCGGATAAGTTTCACCTATCCTTTTTCGTTTTTCTTCATCATCACTCCTTCCACCATCACCACAGCCACCTCCCACATCCATAACATTCCCATATCATCATCAACACCCTCAAAATCAACCCACTTCAGATTGAAACCCAGATTCGCTGATTTAGGTCTAAAAACCCTAAATCGGGTCAGAAACTGTTGTGACAGAATATGATTATTGAGCATAAAACAAACAGAAAACGTAAAGTAGACACAGATTTACGTGGTTCATCAATTTGGCTACGTCCATGGGCAGAGAGGAGAACAGATTTTATTATACGGCTAGGTTACAGATTACAGATCTCAAAGACCATATATATAGCACTGAGATAAAACATCAATTTTGGGCTTAAAGCCTAAATTTTGGTCAGTGAGACCCCCGCCCAACTCAGCGAAGCGGTAGATTCAAGACATATCAACAAATCTCCACCTTGACTTGAATCTTCCTTACAGATGCATCATTACGATGCCAGATGAACAGACTCCTCCTTTCTGCTTCAGATTTTCCCTCCTTGGGCAACTAACAGCTTGTGACGTTTAGCAAGTCCAAACAGTGTCGAAACTTGCTATGTGGGACCAGCTTGGTGAACATGTCAGCAGGATTATCAGCAGTACCTACTTTCACCACCTTGATTCTCTGCCCATTTCTGAGAAAATGATACCTCACATCAATATGCTTGGTCCTTTCATGATGGACCTGATCCTTGGTCAAACAGATTGCACTCAAACTGTCACAAAACACAGTAACTTGATTATGATGTAGACCAAGATCACCTACAAGCCCTTTCAACTAAATTCCCTCTTTAGCAGCTTCTATTAGTGCCATATACTCTGCTTCAGTTGTAGACAGAGTAACTGTAGCCTGCAAAGTTGCCTTCCAACTAACAACAGAACCACCAAGAGTGAAGACATAACCAGTCATAGATCTTCTACTATCAATATCTCCAGCATAGTCAGAATCAGAATAACCAACCACAGAATCGTGAGCATCACCTCCATAAATGAGACCAACATCAGACGTACCTCTGAGATAGCAGAAAATCCTCTTCACAGCTTGCCAATGCTCCTTTCCAGGTCGTCCCATGAACCTGCTGACAACACTAACAGCATGTGCAAGATCTGGTCTAGTGCAGACCATAGCGTATATCAAACTCCCTACTGCATTAGAGTATGGGACTCGAGACATATACTCCTGCTCAGCTACAGATTTCGGTGCATAATCAGAGGATAAATGAATATTTGCAACACTTGGAGCATCAATAGGCTTGGCGGTAGACATGCCAAATCTAGAAAAGATTTTCTGAATGTAACTCTTCTGTGACAAGAAAAGCTTCTTCTTTTCTCTTTCCCTATATATCTCCATGCCTAGAATTTTCTTGGCAGCACCCAAATCCTTCATTTCGAACTCAGCACTGAGTAGATCCTTCAACTTCTGAATATCAGACTTGGACTTCGCAGCTATGAGCATATCGTCCACATACAGAACGAGATAGATCATGGAACCATCATCAGCTTTGTTGTGATATACACAACAATCATACGGACTCCTGTTGTATCCCAACTAGATCATGTAACTGTCAAACCTCTTATACCACTGCCTTGGAGATTGCTTTAGCCCATATAAGGACCTCTTCAACTTGCAAACATAATCTTCCTCTTCCGGAACCTGGAACCCCTCTGGCTGAGACATGTAGATATCATCTTCAAGCATTCCATATAGGAAAGCTGTCTTCATGTCCAGTTGCTCAAGTTCCAAATCTTGATGTGCAACCATTGTTGGTAACACTCTGATGGAAGTGTGTCTGACTACTGGTGAGAATATCTCATTATAGTTAACCTCCTCCTTTTGTATGAACCCTCTTGCAACTAGCCGAGCTTTGTATCTCACACCCTCACCAGGTGTGGTTTCTTCATTCTTCTTGAATATCCATTTGCAAGTAACAATCTTTCTCCCCTTAGGCCGTTTGACCAGCTCCCAAGTCAGATTCTTGGCAAGTGATTCCATCTCTTCTCCCATTGCAGCGAGCCATTGGGCCGACTCACTACCTGTCACAGCCTCTCTGTAGGTGGATGGTTCACCTGCAGATGGTTCTTCATCTTCCACTTCGTCAGTGACTCGTAATGCATAAGTCACCATATCCTCAAAACCGTGCCTCACAGGAGGTTTCACACCTGTTCTCCTAGCTCTATCAACCGCTATGCTTATCTGGCGAGCTACTGGGTGAACATCTAAACTTGTACTTTCAGCAGTAGTATATTGATCTTCTCCACCTTGGAGTTGTGATTTACTCTTATCGAGAGTGACTTGCAGCTCCACATGTTTATCAACACTACTATAATTTTCTGCACCACTGGACTTCACAGCGGGGTTAAGCATAGAATTCTCATCAAAAACCACGTTCCTGCTGAGTATAACTCTATCCTCTGAAGGTGACCAGATTCTATAGCCCTTAACTCCATCCCCAAAACCAACAAATATACCCTTCTTAGCTCTTGGCTCTAATTTACCTTCACTAGCATGATAGTAAACAGTGCAGCCAAAAACCTTCAACAGTGAATAATCTGCAGGTTTATTAGACCATACCTTATAAGGTATCTTGTAATCAATGCAAGTGTGAGGACCACGGTTGATCAGATAGCAGGCCGTGTTTACGGCTTCTGTCCAGAACTTTCTAGCCAAGCCAGCATTCGAAAGCATGCATCTCACTCTCTCCAGTAATGTCTGATTCATGCACTCTGCCACACCATTCTGCTGCGGTGTATGTCAAATAGTATGGTGTCGAGTAATCCCTTCATCCTTGCAGAACTCATTGAACTCAGACGAACAGAACTCCAGGCCATTATCAGTTCGCAGTCGCTTGATCTTCTTCCCAGTCTGATTTTCTACCAATGCCTTCCACTGCTTGAACCTCTTGAAAGTGTCACTTTTGTGTTTCATCATAATTACCCAAGTCATCCTTGAGTAGTCATCAATCATAGACACAAAAATCTGTGGCCTCCAATAGACTCAACACGTGACGGACCCCAACAATCCATATGAATGTAGTCAAGAGTCCCCTTGGTCTGATGAACTGTCTTCTTTGGGAACTTGCTGCGATGAAGCTTCCCAAACACACAATGTTCGCAAAATTCAAGACTCTGCACTTTATGCCCAGAAAGAAGATCTCGCTTTGACGAAATTTGCATCCCTCTTTTTCCCATATGACCAAGCCTCATATGCCACAGCCTGGTCATATCCATGGTCTGAACCTCGGATAATGCAACATCAGCAGAACCTGTCACAGTGGAACCTCACAGATAATATAAGGTACCACGTTTCAAGCCTGTCAGAACCACCTTTGAACTTTGACAGACATACATAACTCCACCTTCACCTTTGAAACTGAAACCCTTGCTGTCAAGGACACTCAATGATATCAGCTTCTTTGTCATCTGTGGAACATGCCTGACTTCATTCAAGGTGCAAAATATCTCATCATGTGTCCGTATCCTGACTGAGCCAATTCCAACCACTTTGCAGACAGCACTGTTGGCCATGGAAACATTTCCTCCATCTATCTACTCATAGGTCGAGAAGAACTCCCTGTTAGGACAAATGTGGTATGATGCCCCAGAATCAAGAACCCACACATCATTACGATGTGACTGTCCAGCTGCAACCAAAGCCAGATCTTCTTCAGAATTCGTATCAGTTTCTGCCACAGCTGCAGAACCGCCGACACCCTCTTTCTTCTCATGCTTCCTCTTCTTCTTAGGATAATCATTCTTCCAGTGCCCAGGGACTTTACAGTAATTGCAGATGTCTTTAGGGTTAGGACCATTTGAACCTTTATGGTTCAACTTCCCATTTTTCTTCCCAGATTTCTTTTGTCCTTAACCCACAAACAGCCTCAATGCCTGATTTTCTGTGGCCAAGCCAATTACCTATTGACAGTCTTCTCTGCTGTGGAGGGCAGATCGAACATCTTCCAGAGACAAAGTATCTTTCCTAGTAATAAATGATTCAACAAAATTCTCATACGATTTAGGAAAAGATACTAACAGAATTAAAGCAGCGTCCTCATCTTCTACTTTAACATCAATATTACGCAAATCTAGCAAAATTTTGTTTAATTTGTCTAGATGATCCTGAAGGGTTGTACCTTCCTGCATTGCGTAAACGGAACAGACGTTGCTTCAGAAGCAACTTGTTGGTCAGAGACTTCGTCATGTAGAGGCTCTCTAACTTCTTCTAGAGACCATCGGCAGTTTCCTGATCAGAAACTTCAATGATAACATCATCAGACAGACATAACATGATAGTCGAGTGGGCCTTTTCTTCTCGGATATTCCACTCTTCTTCATCTACATCCTCAGATTTCTTCTTTCCAGATAGCGGCGCCCACAAACCCTACTGCTTCAGCAGAGATTGCATCTTGATCTACCATAAACTAAAACTATTTCTCCCGGTGAATTTGTCAACCTTTATGTTGAAAGCAGAAATTCTCGATCAGCTCAAAAAACCCTAACAGTGCGAAAATCCCTGATCGAAATGACCAGGCTCTTGATACCAGTTTGTTCTGACAGAATAGGATTATTGAGCATAAAATAAACAGAAAACGTAAAGTAGACACAGATTTACGTGGTTCACCAATTTGGCTACGTCTACAGACAGAGAGAAGAACAGATTTTATTATGCGGCTAGGTTACATATTACAGATCTCAAAGACCATATATATAACACTGAGATAAAATATCAATTTTGGGCTTAAAGCCTAAATTTTGGTCAACGAGACCCCCGTCCAACTCAGCGAAGCGGTAGATTCAAGACATATCAACAGAAACTTCCAACCATTCGATCTCTTAAACCACTTGTGCAAATTAGCTAAATTTTGGGTATGTTTTGCATCTCTACAGATTGTGCCTTGTGTTAAAATTTGAGCTCAATCTGAGGTCGTTTGCCTAGGTTTCTATTCGAGTCTTTATTTAGGGGTTTTCGGGTTATTTGAGTCGTTTTTGTGTTAATTCTTGTTAAATTCGAGTCTTATTGGTTTTATATAGATTATTGGGGTTCTTAATTCAGTATTTTTCAGTTTATTGTTGGGTTGAATCACATACATAATTGGCTTTGTTCGATTCTAAGCTTCCGCATCGTATTGGTTACATCAATTTCTCAGAATATAGTCACCACATCAGCAAGCTATTGGTGTTTCAAAGTACAATATAATAAACAAATATTGAGTTCTTGTTGTGGTACTAGGCCTGGCTGGGGTTCACCGCTTGCTTCCCTGGCCTCGGCGGTCTGCCTCACTGGCTGCTCAAGCAGTCATGAGCTTGGAACTTAGGGTTCTTGATCAAGGTGTAGCCTCAGACGCTAGATCAAACAGATCTAGGGTGGTTTCTTCACAGGCTGGCTAAGTCAAGTGTAGATCTGCAGAGACAAAGGTAAAGGCAGGAGTTAGATCGAGTCAAAACCAGAGATAAACACACACATAGACAAGATATATATATATATATATATATATGGGTAAAATAAAGAGAGATTTGTGAAGAAAAGGTGCCCAAAGGCACTGGTGGGCTCAGATGTTCCCAGGAACGGTGGCAAACGGCAACTCTGGTGACAGATCGGACCTAGACCAGGAGGGTAGGGTGAGATAGAAGGCTTCGATGCTCTCACAGGCTCCCTCAACCCAAGACTCACCCGCAACCTCAACTCACAGGCCAAACAGGAACCCACAGACAGGATTCCGGCCAGAGAAACAGAGGATCACGGTGGATTAGTTCGAAGCAGAATGATTAGGGTTAGGGTATCTTGCGTGAGGCATAGGAGAGAGGAGAGGGGGCGCCGCATTTTGTAGGTGAGTGTGTGTAATAAAAAAAGAAAATTAGGGTTGAGAGGTTTATATATGGGAGGGATACGGGTGTCGGGTCATGGGCTAAGGTTGCGGGAGAATTGGGCTTGTAGCTGGGTCAAGAAAATAAAATAGAGGGTAGGAAAGAATTTGGGCCAGGGAATAGATAAGAGAAAATTGGGCCAACTACCCACATATCCACCTTTGGCCCTATTTGGTCTGTCACAGTCACCAAGGAAATTGCTTGCCAAGAACTAGAGAATCTTCATCACGACCCTTATTTTTACTCATTACT
Organism: Perilla frutescens; assembly: GCA_026008535.1. Classification (NCBI taxonomy): domain Eukaryota; kingdom Viridiplantae; phylum Streptophyta; class Magnoliopsida; order Lamiales; family Lamiaceae; genus Perilla; species Perilla frutescens. Next base: position 26,059,468 of record BRKX01000014.1, on the reverse strand, counting down.
TATCTTTGACAAGATAAGATCAGAGAGGGTGAGATATAATGCTATGCGCATTATTCTCAGTCTCACATAACTTGAGACCAACCCCAAGTACACTGACTCCAGTCAGATTTTAACCTTCCCAGTCCAGAGTACTTATCTAGCCAGATACCAAGAAGAAGGGGAGGAAGAGAAGAGAGAGAGAGAGAGAGAGAGAGAGAGAGCCCTTTTAGGCTGATCCGGATCCCACAGAAGTGGTCAGGAGATCCACCCCTTTTCAGATCTTCAGGTTTCCATGTTTAGAGCCTTTTTACAGGCTTCCAATTTTGCCACAGGTAAAACTTTGGTCCCCTTGTCTGCGGGATTGTACTCAGATGGGATTTTATCCAAGAGAATTTTTCCTTTTTCCACAACATCACGGATAAAATGAAACCTTACATCAATATGTTTTGTCCTGTCATGAAAAATAGGATTTTTGCACAGCTGAATAGCAGACTGGCTGTTAGAATACAAACAGGGTATATCATTAATATATTTAATCTCAGATAGGACACCCTTTAGCCAAATGGCTTCTTTCACAGCCTCAGTTGCAGCAATAGATTCAGATTCAGTAGAAGACAAGGCAACAATGTTCTGTAATTGAGATTTCCAGCTAATGCATGCATCATATAAAGTAAAAGCATAGGAGGTTGTAGATTTTCTTTGGTCCCTATCATTGGCATAATTAGAATCAACATATCCCACACATTTAACACCATCAGAAGATTTAGAGAATAATAAGCCATGGGACACAGTGTATTTCAAATATCTTAGAAGCCATTTCAAGGCTTCCCAATGGGGCATTCCAGGATTAGCCATGAATCTACTCAAACAAGACACAGCATAAGTAATATCCGGCCTTGTGCTAATCATTAAATACATCACAGATCCAATAGCATTGGCATAAGGAATGAATTGCATCTCTTTTATTTCAGAATCAGATTTAGGGCATTGATCTTTACTTAAAATAAAATGAGAGGCAAGAGGCACAGAGACAGTTTTACTGCTTTCCATATTAAATTTTTTTCAAAACTTGTTCAGTGTAAGCAGTTTGATGCAATTTAAGAGTGTGATTTGCTCTATTTCTGTCTATGTTCATGCCAAGGATTTTCTTTGCATCACCAAGGTCCTTCATATCAAAATTAGCACACAAACAAGATTGAATATGCTTCACAGTGTTCAGGCAAGGGCTAATTAACAGCATGTCATCAACATAAAGGAGAAGGAACACAGGCACTCCAGATTTCATATAATATAAACAATGATCAAATTTACTTCTAGTGAAGTTCAAACTTTGCATGCACTTGTCAAATTTGATATTCCATTGTCTTGGGGATTGTTTTAAACCATACAAGGATTTTTTCAATAAGCATACATGGTTTGGATGTTCTTTATCAATGTAGCCTTCAGGTTGATGCATGTATATGTTGTTTTCCAGTTCACCATGCAAAAAAGCAGTTGTAACATCCATTTGTTTCAATTCCCAATTAAAATGAGCAGTTAAAGCAAGCATTTTTCTCACAGTTGTAAATTTAACCACATGAGCAAAGATCTCATTGTAATCAATCTCTTCCTTTTGTGTGAATCCTTTTGCAACAAGCCTTGCTTTGTATCTAACATTATTGATTTCTTGTTTGATTTTAAAGAGCCACTTGCATTCAACAACAGAACATGATTCAGGTCTTTCAACTAATATCCAAGTGTTGTTATCATGCAAAGATTTCATTTCAGAATTCATAGCAGTGATCCATTTATTAGAATCATCAGAATTAACAGCTTCCTTGTAAGTTTTGGGCTCAGATTGATCCACATTGCTGAACACATTAAAGGCATACATAGACAAGTTATAATCATCATACTTGGCAGGTACAGTAACATTTCTTCTAGGTCTATCCCTAGCAAGTTGATAATTACTCAAGTCGTCCACATTAGGCACAGGTTCAGGTGGTTCTTTAGATTCATTTGAGTTAGTTTTAGACTCAGATACAACCATATTATCAGGAGAATCAGTTTCATTATTTGAGACATAATCATCAGGGTTAACATCATCAATTAAGGCATCATTCACAGCAGGTTCAGGCAGAGAGGGGGTGGGATCATCCACCTTATTATCATCATCAGAAGAAAACAAGTAGTCATAGGATTTTTGATTCAAGTCATGCAATTTCTCCACCTGCTTTGGTGCGCAGAGGGTAAAATTTCAGGTAGACAGGGAAAATCAAGCTCATTAAACAACACATCTCTGCTTATACAAGTTTTAAAGCCAGGAACACTCTTATCCCATAACATGTAACCTTTAACACCTTCAGGATAACCAAGGAAGACACATTTTCTTGCTCTAGGTTCAAGTTTGCTCAGTTTTTGATGCACATAAGCAGCACAGCCAAATATTCTCAAATTATTCAAGCAAACATGCTTATTATAGAACACAGATTCTGGGAGTTTACCATGCAGAGGAACAGAGGGAGATCTATTAATCAAATAACATGCAGTTATTAAAGCTTCACCCCAAAAAGGTTTTTCAAGACCAGAGGCAATTAAAAAGCTTCTCACTTTATCAAGCAAGGTCCTATTCATTCTTTCAACCACTCCATTTTGCTGTGGAGTGTAAGGAACAGTCTTATGCCTTTTTATTCCTCTAATAGAACACCAATGATCCATGGCTTGATTACAAAATTCCAGACCATTATCAGTTCTAAGACATTTTATTTTCTTATTGGTTTGAGTTTGAATTTCAATGGCCCATTTAGAAAACTTAGTAAACACATCAGATTTATTTTTCATTAAGAACACCCAAGTTTTCCTGGAAAAATCATCAATTACTGACAAGAAAAACACATTTCCACCATGGGTTGGATCCCTTGCAGGACCCCATACATTAGCATGCAGATATTCAAGTATTTCAGAACTAACATGCTTTCTTGGATAAAGAACAGTAGCAGGCAGTGACACTTTATGATGTTTACCAAGCACACAGGGTTCACAGAAAGGCACATTAGTTATCCTATCATTTCCAAAAGCACCAGCTTTACTCAAGATTTCCAAACCTTTATTACTCATGTGGCCTAACCTAGCATGCCAAAGAGCAGTTTTATCATGTTGAACAACATTAGCAACAGGCAAAGGGACAGATTCAGCAGTTACAGCATATAGATCACCCTTTCTTGGAGCATTGAAGTATAGCATAGAATCCTTTTCAAATTTGAACCTCAGATTGTTCACAGAACCATCAATCATGTGATCAGCAATTTTAGACACAGAGAGCAGGCTGAATTTTAGTTTTGGGACATATCTGACTTCATTTAAAGTTAACATAGATCCATTTTCAAATTTTAGACATACATCTCCCTTTCCAAGGACTTCACAGTTTTGACCATCAGCTAATGCAACATGCCCAGAGTTCATGAAGTTTAAATTATAAAACATGTCCTTAAAAGGAGTAACATGAAATGTACATCCAGAATCAATTAACCACTCATTATTATGCACATTTTTGGAGATAACATTGGTATAATTGATAAACTGAAAGTCATAAACATCATGAACCATATAGATACCACTACCATCATAGCTTTCATGCATATTATGGGTTTCAGGATCATGAGAAATCAGGCCAGAGTTATGGGGATTCAAATCAGACATATGAGAATCATAGTGCATCACATTATTGGCATGATTATGCATATAACCCTTATTCTTCTTAGGTTGTTTGCATCTATTTGATAGATGACCAGGTTTACCACAATTCCAGCATGTTTTTCTTGATTTTTGATCAGAATTGGGGTTGTATGCATGATTTGTAGCAGTATTAGGGACATGACCATGATTATGAGTATAATTATGAAAATGAGCATGATCAGGGACATGTTTGGATGCATGAGCAGGATAATTATACATAGGATCAGAAGAATGAGAAGAATGAGCATAATTTTGATTCATATACTGGTTGTGTCTCATGTTCATTTCTCTCCTATGCCTTTCAGCAACAAGCACACTTGGATTCTCAGGATTAACAATAGGCTTTTTAAACTCATGATTTCTGTTATTCACATACATAATATCATTCTGCAGAGGCTTAGATTTAAGTTTTTTAATCTCACTCTCCTTGGTTTTCCGGCAGCTAACAATCATATCACAGGTAACTTTAGAGCCACCATATTTCAAAGCAGTTTTCACATCAGAAAAAGTTTCAGGAATTGATCCAAGCAAAATTTGAGCAGAATACTTTTCCAATGTGTCATCACCAGCTAATTTCATATCCTTTAATAGTTTAAAAAATTCCTCAACATTAGTATCAACATCTTTTGAAGGATCCATTTGAAAATTGATAATTTGGTTTTGCAATGAATAAGCAGCTTCTTCAGAGGTAGCAGCATATAAGGAAGTCAAATTTTCCCATAAATCTTTAGCACATTTGTGATGGGACACTTTTCTCACAACAGAACTGTTCAAATTTAACAAGATAGTGGCTCTGGCACTAGCATTCATCTTAATGAGAATTTTATCAGTTTCTTTTTCACCAATTCTTTCATAAATTGCATCTTGCAGATTTTCTTTTGTTAAAATGCATTCAACTCGAGTCTACCAATCACCAAAATCATCTTTGCCATTAAAAGGCACAGCATTCAAGTTATTCATCATGCCAGAAATCACAGAAACACCAAGAATGCAAGAATCCACCTTAAAACACACAGAGAACATAGAAATATCCCCAAAAAACAGTCAAAATAGCAACAGGCAGGCAGAAACACAGAGATACTCAAAAAACAGCTCAAAAGACCACCACAGGTACTGAATCAAGTGCACCCAGAGGATAAAGCGCTGAGGAGAGCCCAGTTCTCAGCATAGAATGATCTATGGAGCAAGGTTTCACTCAGAGCAACCTCAAAACTTGAATTCAGATAATAATCAACTGACTGAAACGCAGTCAGTCCACTGAAACTCACAATCACAGAGTTTCAGCCCCAGAAAACCGCAGAACTCACAAACCAGGGGCCAACAGAAACAATAATCACCATAAGACATAGATAAACAGCAGAAAACACACAAGAACAACTCAGAGAATCCTTCCCCAAGCCTCAATCCCCAGACAACTGGCACGAGGAGACCTTAAAGAGAATCCAGACCAACCAGGGGTAAGAAACTAGGGTTTTTGGCTTTGAATGCCAAAGACAACAGAGAGTTGGGCGAAAGCAAAGAAGGATCGCAAGGTACCACAGATGAGCATAGGGTTAGAGAGTTATAACAGAGCCGGTCTTCTCAGGCAGGAGAAGACCGGACTTACCAGAACACTTCAAGCCCAGGGGGGCGACTTGGCGCGGCCCTTACCGGCGGCGGGATGAGGCAGATGTAGGCAGGAGGGTGCCCCGGTCAGGTGGACCAGGCTCTGATACCACTGTTGTGGTACTAGGCCTGGCTGGGGTTCACCGCTTGCTTCCCTGGCCTCGGCGGTCTGCCTCACTGGCTGCTCAAGCAGTCGTGAGCTTGGAACTTAGGGTTCTTGATCAAGGTGCAGCCTCAGATGCTAGATCAAACAGATCTAGGGTGGTTTCTTCACAGGCTGGCTAAGTCAAGTGTAGATCTGCAGAGACAAAGGTAAAGGCAGGAGTTAGATCGAGTCAAAACCAGAGATAAACACACACATAGACAAGATATATATATATATATATATGGGTAAAATAAAGAGAGATTTGTGAAGAAAAGGTGCCCAAAGGCACTGGTGGGCTCAAATGTTCCCAGGAACGGCAGCAAACGGCAACTCCGGTGACAGATCGGACCCAGACCAGGAGGGGAGGGTGAGATAGAAGGCTTCGATGCTCTCATAGGCTCCCTCAACCCAAGACTCACCCGCAACCTCAGCTCACAGGCCAAACAGGAACCCACAGACAGGATTCCGACCAGAGAAACAGAGGATAGCGGTGGATTAGCTCGAAGCAGAAGGATTAGGGTTAGGGTATCTTGCGTGAGGCATAGGAGAGAGGAGAGGGGGCGCCGCATTTTGTAGGTGAGTGTGTGTAATAAAAAAGGAAAATTAGGGTTGAGAGGTTTATATATGGGAGGGATATGGGTGTCGGGTCATGGGCTAGGGTTGCGGGGGAATTGGGCTTGTAGCTGAGTCAAGAAAATAAAATAGAGGGTAAGAAAGAATTTGGGCCAGGGAATAGATAAGAGCAAATTGGGCCAACTACCCACAATTCTGAACGGTTTTAACTGGTGCATTAGTAAAATTGGACAGCAAGCAAAAAATGAGAGACTTGTTGTTTTACCAAAGTAGCTAGATATTAAAAATCATAGATAAAGAACGACCTCTGCGAATTTTCATATCAATTATAATATTTCCTGCTTCCTAATATGAAAAACGGGTCACTTATCAATCTAACAAAAAATGGTTAAAACCATATCTAAATATATATATATATATATATATATATATATAAAGACTTGCTTTTTAATGTTGCAAGGTGATATTTTTTTATTTTTTTTAAGGGAAATGGAGAAAATAGAATCATCCAATGTGCATGAGATATGTAATTTTTATTCTTTTGTTCATATTTATCAAACATTGTTATAGATTTTTTTAGGAAGTATGTTATTATTATGCCCTTATTTTATATACTAGGCATAGTCACATGGCATGACGAACTGGACAAACAATATTATAATTAATTATAGAGTTTTGTATATCGCTTTTCAATTATTATTCATAACATTTTTTTAAATACTAGCAGAGAAAGGGTGCATTGCACGCAATTTAACTAATTTGTTTAACTTAACTATTAAAATTTGAATACTTTTACTATACTAAATTTGGGTAGTCAATTAAAAAATACATTTCAATATATATATATATATGTGTGTGTGTGTGTGTGTGTGTGTGTGTGTATGTATATCATTTTATAAATATAATAATATCTAAAAATTCTAGATTAGTCAACAATCAAAAAAATGATATAAACATAAGAGACATGAAGTATAATTAAATTGTAACTATTCAAACGCAAACTTAGAATTTATAGTCTTTTAATTTATTTATATTTTTATTATTTTAATACACACACACACACATAGGGAGAGGGGGATGCACGTATCTTTTCTCAACATCCTTTTTTACCACAATTCTCAACATTTGATTGTTGACGTATATATATATATATTAATATATTTCAAATTTTCTATTCAATAATTTTATTTTGATTTTACTGTCTAATAAAAATAAAAATTTTTAATTAATATAAATTCACAAAATCTTGCACCATCCATTTCAGAAAGCTTCAGTATAAAGTTAATTAAATTTACTAAAATAATTTAAATAGTTAATGAGTTCAAAATATTATTAATTATATAATTTTTTATTATCATGACAAAACATCTTATCACACATCAATTAATATAGTTTATCTCAAAAGTAAATTATATTTTTAACCCATCTATGTTATCAATTAATTTACATATGATATCACGATACACTAAATCAATTGAACTATTTTAGTTATTACACATGTCACAAAATATTAACTTTTTTGTGTGTATTTTATCCAAACATACATTTAATACTATATTTTTTTATTGAAATATAAATGACTATATTGAAGAAATAAAACTAAAAATAAATTAACTAAATTAAAATGATTTTGAATGTATAAATATCATGTGTTTAAAGATATATATATATATATATATGTATATATATATAACTTTATTATTATAGCAAGATGTGTTGCTGAATGATAAAGAAATGATAAAATTTCAAAGTTTGGTTAATAGTTTGTTGTGATATATTGTGTTCAAGGTTTTATTTTTAATATATTTTTCAAAATGTTATACATTGTTTACAATTTTTTTAAGAAAAATATAATTTGATTGACAGTTATAATTCTTGATTCAATGACTAACTAATTTAATTAGTAATACAATATAGATCATTCCTTCCACCCGAGGAGTTTAATCATCTCATTCAACCACAACACATAATATATATCATTCTATAAAAAAAATCATAATGTATAACACTTGTTCATATAACTACGTATTATATTATTGTTCTATATTATGTTTAGCTAAATAGTTTGAGAATTTATGTTAAATAATTAAGTAGTTCAATCTAAGTGGAAAATATTCAATTCTTCTATTTCAACTCTTTTATCAGTAATGAGACTATGTTCATTCTCAGTCACATGATTATGGGTAGTCAACATAATCCATATTCCAAAAAATTGTGCAATATTCATTCTTCCCCCCACATATTTAATTAACTATTCTTAATTAACTGACTAATCTAATATAAAATATGTTATATATAATTATCAAACCAACCAATATTCTAAATTTCTCAAATTATAAATTAACTAATAAGCTAGAAAAATATAACATTTGAACCAAAATTTAAAATTTATTTTTCCAATCAATCATTTATTATTGTAATATTTTAAATGCAATGTATAAATTTTAAATACGTTTAAAGTTGGTGCTTTTTTTTTACAATTAACCATATTTTTCAAAATTTATCTAGCAACTTTTAAAATAGAGATTCCAAATTTAAAATTTATTTTTCCAATCAATCATTTATTATTGTAATATTTTAAATGCAATGTATAAATTTTAAATTCGTTTAAAGTTGGTGATTTTTTTTTACAATTAACCACATTTTTAAAAATTTGTCTAGCAACTTTTAAAATAGAGATTCCAAATTTTTCTACATTAATCAATTCTTATATTTATCTTCATCGTTGACTTTTTTTTAGGTGTTCTTCACATTAATAGATATATTTTCTAATAGTTCAGCATATATCATCTACATTGTCCGAGACCGACAATAAATAAAGAAGTTGAAATATAGTTTCAATAAATTTAATTGAAACTACTTTTTTTATGTCGAGGGTAACCCGCAGCCGCTACCGTGATGCACACGGGGTAAATCCTGCCCCTGTGTAATAGCCTGCAAACCTACACAGGGGAGGTAACCCACACTTGACAGGCCAGGTGTGACAGGCTCACACCTAGTGGTGTTGGTGCTTGATCGAACTTGAGACCTTTGGCCTCAAAATAACACCACTCCACCACTAGGCCATCCCCAAGGGGACAATTGAAATTACTTTTAATCATATGAATGAGAATGAACACATAAATTTCAATGAATAAATTAAAACTTAGCATTTTGGTTGTATACATTAGGGAACCATTTTTTTTTTCAATTTTCTTTCATACCATATAACATGATTCATAACACACACACACAATATAGTTACCACAACTAAAATTACATGTTTTCTATTAAAACTAATTAAATAGCTTATATTAAATGAATCAAATCACTGATTGAATGTCATTCCAATTGATCCTCTTATCTTTGTCCCCACATTAATGATTGATGAATATGTAATTCTTGAATATTGACAGATAACTTCTTAAGAACAATAAGGTTAGTTTATAATCTTTTCATAAATTTAAGTTTTTATTTTTCAATCTTTTCATTGGGATGTAATATGTATAAACTATGCAATAGTACAATTCTATTGAAATAATATTTAAATTATAAAATATAATATATTATATGTGGAGAATTAATTAATATATATTATGTTTTTTTTTGTTTTTTTTTCTTGTTTGATATGACTAATATGATGCATAAATTAATAATTGGTGGAGAATTAATTGATGTTGATGAAAAATTGTAATAGTACAATACTATTAAAATAAATATAATATATTACAGGTGAATAATTAAATATAGAATGATTGATGGAGAAAAAATTCTTGATTTTTGATAGATAACTTCTCAAGTATTATCGACTTAGTTTATAATCTTTCTATAAATTCAAGCTTTTATTTTTCAATCTCTTCATTCGGATGTAATTTATATAGACGATCTAATTGATGGAGAATTAATTCATGTGTGTGAATGAAAAATTATAATACTACAATTATATTGAATTAATTATCTAATATATTATATTGTTGTAGATTATTTTTTTTTTTTTTTTCTTTCTTGTTTGTTGTGGTTGATATGATAGAGAAATAATTGGTGGAAAATTAATATGATATGAATATATAAAGAATTGAAAGAGTACAATACTATTGAAATAAATATAATATATTATATTGAATAATTAATTATATAATATATATATTACTATTTTACCCTTAAATTAAGTGCATATTATGGATATAATAGACAAATCATATTTTGTAAGAAATGTAATATATTATATTTACAACTAATTATTTTTAATATTTTATATTAGGGATAATTTTATATAGTAGAGTTCAATTATAACAAAACTATTGAAATAAATATAATATATTATATTACAAAAAAATATTATTTATAATATTTTATATTAGAGATAATTTTAGGTAGTAGAGTTCAATTATAACAAAAATATTAATAAATATAATATATTATATTTACAAAAAAATTATAATATATTATATTACTTTTTTACCCTTAAATTAAGTGCAAATTGTGGGCATAACCGACAAATCATATTTTGTAAGAAACATCCACACTTTTTATATAGGTATAGATTTATATTTATATTTTTTCGAGGTCAACATTGTTTTTTTTTTTCAAAAAAAAATTAAAATCTGGTGCGTCACATTTCATGCATGTTTCAAAATTTTGTAATACAATAAAACAGGTATCATTAAAAAATAAATAATCATTAAAAAAAATCAAATTCAAGTTTTCTACTTTGAAGTAGTCACTTTCATGCCTTCATTACTCGTTCTTGAATTATGTAAATACACTAAAAGATTTCAAATATTCAATTTATTTCGTAAATTCCAAATTGAGAATCATCAAATAATGCAAATTAATGCGATTTTCCAACTCGACCAAGCAACGTTATCTCATGTTTTACCACGCAACACGTGGGGGTAAGACTAGTTAGCATAATAAAGCAGAGCCACCAGTCCACTTACTTTAAAGCTTTGCAACGTAGTTGTTCATGAAGGTATCTGAGCACGATTCATCATCCGAATCTGTACAATCCACATATTCTACGGCATGAGACCTTTGAGGAGGATTTTCAGAATCACCAGCTCTTTCTTCAACTCTGCTGGGCAACGAACTACATCGTGATGGTTGAGCAAATGTGCTTCTTTCCCTCTTTGCAGTTGAATTAATGGGAGAATCCTCTCCGCACTCTCTTCTCTTCCTTTTGCTTGTTTGCCCAGATGACCTACCAGGAACATGGGTACTTGTATCTACAGGTTCTGCCTCCTCATCACTATCACATATCACGATCACAGAAGATGGAGGTTGAGTCTTCCCTCTAGGCACTTCACCACCACCCGCAACAGAAACTGCACCACATGGCACATGCACACACAAGTTGTTTATAGTACTGAAACCTTGAATAAAGTTCAGGCTCCCGAGATGATCCATCCAAACCCAAGTAGGACAAAACGAGCTAGATGCATCATGATCACAGACTTAAATTAAATAGATTCATATGGTGTTCAGTTTGGCATATTTACGAACTCCGATGTGAGAAGAAAAATGAAACAAGAATATCAAGACAGATGTCACAGTAAACATGAATTACCACTTTTCTTGTCCTTTTGACATCGAACTGAACCATAAAGAAAAATTGAAAACCAAAATTTTAAAAAAAATTAACAAATCACTATGTTTATGCAGTGGATGGTCCAATACCAAACATTCTTCACTCAGTCACAGATTATGTGTGCATGCTGTATTGACATGTAAACAAGAAAATTTTCAGGGGCAGGCCCAAGAAGCTTGAAATGTTGGGTCGCCAGGACGGGTTACTAGCTGAAAACTCTGAAGAGAACAATCACATCCTTGTCAAGAAACATCCACAAAAAAGCCTAGAGCTACCCACCAGAAAAAGGAAAAGTGCATGAGGTGGATTAAATAATTGATTCTTATGTATCTATCTTTCATCTATTATCTGCTTGAATTGATTACACAGGCTCAATTAGGCAAGCAAGACAAATATTTTGGCTTATAGCTGTTCAAACTACACTTAGTCTGACGGGGAGTTATCAATGGTGTTTTTTCATTGAAGTAGAGAACTTGATCTATGAGCCAACTAAAACAGAAAATATTGCAAATGCCTACACGCTACATCAGTTTAGTTTTGTACCTTTAACCTGAGGCTCTTTGCCTTCATTATCTTGGACAGTGCCACAACTTTCAGCAACAGCACGAACTGAACAAGGATAAGTGCAATCACCATCCTCTTTTGCCACAGGATGAGCCAAGTTTACGCCGCCTGTAGCCATATATCGAAATGTTACTCATTTGTGAAAGAACATTTACATACTCAAATTGACCCACATTTTATGCAGAATTGAAACCAAAAACAAAAAAACAAAGAAAGAACAAGTCAAAGTGATGGTGGGAGAAATTGAATGGAACCGAGTACATAATATCTCATATTTACAAGCTAAACTGATGAAAACTAACATTTTCCTTAGAAGAACAATAACTAATAAAGGCATTTTTGACATCAAACTAGTTTGTAACTAACTGAAAAACTTAAAAAACCATGTTATGCTTCTACAAGACTACCTTTCTTTGATAATCCAACGCCTCCACTTTCATCAAAATTATCACAAGTTGCACAAACATTAGGTGAAATGGCACCCCCATTTTCCTCCTTTTTGGAATCAGTAGATGTTGAAGCACAATAGCCCATGCCATTTACCAGATTGGGAAAATCTTCCACGTCCACACTCAACATTTTGGACAACCTAGTCTCGAACTGCAAGATGCTCTTATCTAAATTAGCAAGTCTACTGTAGTAACCTTCAGCAGTCTTGTCAGACTCCATCTTTTGGGCTCTCAATCCATCAATGGTCTGAGAAGCCTCAACATTTTTGAGCTTCAGTTCCTGCACAGTCCTATCAACCTCAATCTCTTTCCGCTTCAACTCCTCTATTGCTCGATTTCCATCAACCTTCTCACGCGTCAAGTCCTGAATCTCTCTCTCCATTTTGAGAAGCCTCTCATCCATATCCTCACATTTTCTATTACTACATTCCAACTTCTCCTCAACACCTAATTTCTCAGCCCTCAATATCCTAATCGTCTCCCCCATTTGGGCAATTTCTGTATTTAATTCCTGACATCTCCTCTGACTCATCCCCAGCTTCTCCTCCACACCACATTTCTCTAATTCCGTGTAGCTCTGAGTGTTCTCCAGCAAATTAATCTCTTTCTTCAGTGAATCACGATCTCTCACAAGTTCTTCAATTTCGCGTTTCATATTCTTCTCCCTCTCCATTAAAGCATTCTGGACCTCATCAAATTCGCACTCGCGAAATGAGTGTTTAATGAGTTTAACCAGTTCCGGAATTGATAAACCGGGATGGATCGTTGACACCAGTGGCCTACAATCCATTTTCTCAAGAAACTCGACGATGTAGCAGTCAGTTAGAGTCGACTGTTTATACGACATGCAACAGAGGTTTTACACGATCAAAACAGAGTTAAACATACGCAAAAATCAAGAGCGAAAAAAGAAAAAGAAGCCCACTACAAACGTACCGTCTGAGATGAAACAGTGTAGAAAAACAAAGTTCTTGTTGTGAAATTCGACAACTTGTAGCAGCTGTTTTAGCACATAAGGAAATCCGGAGAATGTGAGGGGATAAAAAAAAACCAAGAAAGATAGTGAAAACAGGGTTTTTTACTTTTTTTAAAAAAGTCGAGTTCTTTCTTTTGTGAGAGAATACGGTGGAGTAATGGAGGCGAGGGTTTGTGATTCTCACAGGTTTCTTGGTATGAGGATGGTTGGTTTGCAATTACTCTACTCTTGAATTGAGACTTTGAGAGTGAAGATAGAGAAGGTGGGTGGAAGAGGAAGGGTGGAGAGAGAGAAACTGTAGAGCTTACCATTTATGAATTATGATGATGAACGTATTTTTCCCTTTTAAGTCGGAAGAGAAAGCACATACAATATCTTCATGTCCCATCATACTAATTAACCTCTCACTCACTTAATTGTATTCATTTTGTTAGGTGATCACTAATAAATCATGGCTTATTTTATTTTGCAATGTCATTAAGATTTCAAATCATCCGTTTGACATGTTACTTCCCCTGTCATACTTATTATTTTTTTGCTCAATTTATTATTAATTAGGTTAAGTTTATTTTTTTATACACATTTCATCATTTCTCAATTAGAATATATTTAAAAAAATAGATGCGACACAGAAGATGTAACACGGGATGAGAGAGTAGATTTGATCTGTGTTATTACTACTTATTAGCCTCTTTTTGAATTTTTATTTCCTTTTGTTTTTATTAGCCTTTTTAACGCACTAGTTTTGGGTTATATCTTTCAATATTATATTTAATTTTATCAAGTAAGAAAACCAACTGTCTAAACGACTGAATTTTTCAAAAATGATTAAAACTCGCAGTTTCATTAATAAGAAAACATAACTTTCCGAAAACCATTATATCATATTGAAGTAATTTAATTATATTGGACAAAGAGGAGGGTGGCGGGGAGAGGGAGAGAGACTCAAACAGATGAGATAATATGCAGATTCTGATGGAATTAAATGAAACCCTGAAGTACTACTATGCAAACCGATAAAATGAACCGGACAAAACCGACCGATTTTTGTAAGTTTTAGCCGATTTTCTCGAATTTTTCGATCCGTCCGATCTTCTCTTTAAAGGACCGAAAAGAGAATTGATCAGTCCGATCACGAAAAAATATTCAATTGGTCGAACTGGATCGATTGAAATAAATAATTATGCCTATTTAAATTTTAGTATTTATAATATTTAATATTTAATATTAATAAATTCCTAAACTAAAGGGTAAAGGCTAAATGTTAATTGGATTGTTTGTTTTGAAATGACTTGTAAATTTATAAACATGATTGTGTTTGTGTTTACTTTGTTGAATTTTGGAATGATTAGTTTATTAGAATTTACTGATTTAGGAACAAGAGACAGAGAATAGGTCGGACATATCAATCTTCTCGGTTCTAGACTGGACCGAGCATTTGCTCAGCCCTACAAATCCCCATGGAATTACTCAGCCTGTGCATTGGACCAATTTATATTTTAGAGTGTTAAATAAATTTAATAAGTATAACATCAATATAAATAATATTATAATTTAAGAGTGTGATTAAAAAAATAAAAATATTTTGGAAGGATGGCCAATTACTAATAAATTTCATTATAATTGATTAATCAATCAAGATATATAGGATGTTAAGTGGATGATATAAAACTAATTAGATAAGATGTGTCACCTTTGAATTTTTCATTAGAAAGGTTTACCACTTAAATGAAATCATTCTGAAAATTATATCATGCAAACATGCTTCAGACCCCTTACCCAAGAACAGGAACATTCATAATTATAAATACATTCATCTCATAATCAAATACAGAAATCGAGCCCCATCACATTTCAAGAATCGAATAAACAATTATTAGCAGCTTCGGCTACATTTGAGAGTACTTTCTCCAAAAAAAAAATATACATTTAAGTGTAAAAAAATTCAAGTTTGGCCCAAAATCCGCAGCAAAGAAAATAAGAAATGAGAGTGACTTCAGACAAATACAACCAAAATTCTTTTTGCAGCATATCAATCTTGTGTACATCGGCATAAATTGTAAATCGCCATACCACACATACACGATAAGACGAAGCCAATATTAACAATATTAACCACAACAGCGATACCCAACTAATCATCCTCGGAAACAACCTTCTGCTTCTTCCACTTGTATGCCGCTTCCAAAATTTTGAGATTTGTGGTCTGTGTTTCTTCTGGGAAAAGATAATCAATATACTCCTCATACCTGCAGGTTATTCAAACAGCAGAATTTGTTGAAGCCGGCAGTAAAATACAACCATGATTCCAACACAAACAATACATTGCAGCATTGTTGTGGGGTGGGGGAAGAATTGATTATTTCCATATTTTAGCAAAGTTCAATATCAGGGATGAAGACATTCAAATTCTCAAAAGAGTTCACGGCGATCATATAAATCAACCAAGACAGAGATTTTAGGTGAAGAAGTCAACAACTCTTAAGTGCTAACAATTCCAAGAAGCCAATAAAGATGTGGCCGCAGCCACATTCATTTTCCAGTCACAAGGATCAATCATTCAATTCAATGAGAAAATAACAAAAAGCCAAGCAAAGATAGGCAAATCAGCATAACAATTTTCAGAAACAACAAGGACTCAAAAGATAGGTCAAATGCATACCCAGCTGGACCGTCCTCAGTTTCTATATGCCTTCTCTTTTTAAGTTTCTTTGGCAGCTTAGCACGAACCAAATCAACATCACCGACCTCACCAAAACTGCTCTCCATGTTCAGCCACTCTTCCAAAAGCATTGCCCTTTCCTCTTTCAATTCAGGAGCAGAAGTTCTCAAATAGCTAAGGGCCCTTTCAAACACAGCTGAAGAACATGGGAAAGTGTGAGATCAAATTCATGAGGTGTATTATCATATTTTAGCTTGACCTTTCAAGTAATTCACAAAAATATTCTGACCATTTATAAATAACAATTTAATACCTGATCTTTTGAATATATAACAAATCTAGCCAAAAATTAGTTTTCATGTTTTTAATTGCTGAAGTGTATCTTTTGGCCCGAATTTTTTAATGGCGTGGATAATACCTGTGCCACATCAATTGATCAATTAAAATAAAAACAAAATTATATTTCACTCCACACCAACTATTCTCGCTACATGTCAGCAACTAAAAGCCCGAAAATTAATTTCAAGGTAGATTTGTTGTATATTCAAAAGGTCAGATATTAAATTGTTATTTATAAAAGGTCAAGACATTTTTGTGAATTACTTAAAAGGTCGGGCTAAAATCTAAGAATACCCCAATTCATGACCATGATAGACTTAACATGGCATCAAGGAATATAATGGATAAGATAATGCAAGAGATTGACTCGTTTAAAACACTGTAATTTCTTACCTCTAGCACGCTGAAGGCATTTTCTCTTATATTCAATCTCAGGCAAATCTGATTCTTGAAGGACCTCTTCCATAGCAGAAGCCTCGAACTTTGCATAACTGATCCAGACCTTCAAGTGTTTCGTTCGGCTCAAAAGCCTCTCATAAAGAGCTCTAGTTCTTTCATATTCGGATTCAGATATTTCGAAGTCAATATATGCCTGTTATCAAATAGATATAAGATCATTTAGAACAAATACATAGGATAGTCATCAGGTAGAGGTTAGCTAGTTCCTCCCATTCCAGAGTTAGAACTTAAGTGTCTTAATTAGGAAAGACAGAACAGCATAATCTTTTGCCCAGTTGCAAGAAGCCGAGACCAAGTACCTTCCATAATAACTCTGGCATATCTAGAGCAGGTTGGTCAATTGCAAGCTCAAAAAGAGCTCTGGCTCGTTCAGTTTCAGCCAAGGATCTCTCCAACTCGGCATACTTGCTCCATGCATAACAGTTCTCAGGTGACCACTCCAAGTACTTCTCATAAAGTTTTCTGCACCGTTCTATGTTACCAAGTTGCAGTTCTATCTCAATGTACTTCTTAAATATCTGTTTGTGACATGATACATTTAGAGTACAGTTCAAGGAAGACCAAAATAAAGAATTAAACTTTTAATGGAACAACTTGTGGTATACCTTATCTTTGGGAGCCATACCAATTGCTGACCCCAAAATTTTCCGAGCCCGATCAATATTTAACTGACGTATTTCAAATTGCGCAGCCATCAGCCAAATCTTTGCAAAAGAGAACTTCTCATGAGGAATCATCTTCAAGCACAAGCTGCTCAATTCCAAAATATATAAGAAACCATAGAAAGCAATCCACAAAATACTATGACCACAGTTAATGCAATTATATCATTCTAGTGATCCAATCTTAGTTTAAAAAAGCGCGAGGCGCACCGAGGCGCAAAACTAGCCCCGGAGCCTAGGTGCAAAAGCGCAGGCGGGGAGCGAGCTTTTAGGGGGCGAAGCGCACCAAAACTAAAAAAAATCTAATATATTTACCTAGACTATATTCTCTACCCAAAATATCATATCACTTATAAACTAATAAGAAATCACACAAATGCAACAATTAATCATGCAATGCAACATATGAAAGTCTTAAAATTCACACTAAATAAATCCAAAGTCTTAATATACGAGCATTGAGCAAAAGCAAATCAAGTAATCAACTAAAAATCATCATCATAAAACACATCATCTCCATCTCCTAATCCTTTATCATCTATGTCTTCACCAATGTCCTCCTCCTCCTCCATCTCCATTTCTGCCCCAAACCCAAAGTCCTCAAGCACATAAAATTAAAAAAAAAAACCGTTTGCGCCGTGAGGAGACTAGGGGAGGAGAATAGAAAAGACCCGTTTCTATCTAATTTTAATTTAACGCTCATAAAATTAAAAAAAAAAAAAATTAGGGTTAGGGTGCGCTTCAGGTGCGCTTTTGCGCTTCTGCGCTTCCGTGCGCTTTTGCGCACCTGGGTGCGCTTCGTGGAGGTAGTGTGCCTGGTAGTAAAAAAAGCGCTAAATTGGCGCTTTGGGCTTTTTCTGCGCCTAGGCACGCCTAGGCGCGCTTTTTTAAACCAAGGATCCAATTACTGAATTTCTAAGAACTAGCTTAAGCAGGCTTGCTATACATCAAAATTCATAGATGTTCAATAACTTCTGCGGTTGTTAGTCACAAAGTCAAATGAAATGTATATATAACTAAACTCATATTTCCATTGCTGAAGCAATCCACAATTCAACATTAAAAATCTAGTTAAAAGTGGATGATCAATGTTACATGGCAATGCACTTCATTGCATATCTTGATGTTCATCATCCTAATGTGGAGCAGGCAAATATAATGGATACTACACTTCAATAAATGCAACAGAAGATTCCCTAAAAAAATGCAGCAGAAGCTCTTTTATAACATCAATTCTCATGACATCACAATGACTTGAGAATTATTAAAAGTTCATTTCACTGACAAGGTTTTAAATTACAAAAAGCTCTTCTCAAAAGGTGTAGAAAAGGAAAAAAAAACAACTCATAGATATTTGTTGTGCAAAGTGCGAACTACTAGTTTCTGCATACTTATATATATAATAATGATAACATCCACAAGTAGAAAAAAGTCTTTGTTAGCAATGAAATATACTCTTAAGCTTCTAGCTGAAATAGTTTACCTTAACTACCTTAACTTATTATAGCTTCATCTCAGTGGAACAAATTCAAGCTTTGAACCATGATAATAGCATTGCATTGCAAAAATTAGACAGCTAATCAAGTAATCATTAAATCTTGTTCTCCAAAACAAAAAAGTAATCATTAAATCTTATAAATCCATATCCTATCTAATACCTCATGTCAAAGAGATAACTGGCGATCAATAAGGATGCCAAGTAGAGTTCCTTATTACATTCAAGTAACAAGCCTTCATATAAAATCTTTATGTATGAAAAAAAAGCAGCAGGTGTTATAAGTTACTAAGAATAGGAAATACAATCTTACTTATATATGTCTCTCGTTCGGTCAACATCCTTGGCATCAAGCTCCTCATACAAAACATAATTGATCCTGGCAATAACAAAAATTCAACTATCATCAGAAAGCAAATAAAATTGAGACGAATAAATCTCAGCACAGACTTCCCTTAATATCCAATATGGGCATAATCACGTACAGGTTCAAGCATTAAGCTTACCACAAGTATATGTACCGCTGCCAGTATCGCTTCTCCTGAGCAGGAGGCAAATTTGATATTGCCCTTTCGTACACATCCTCAATTTTTTGCCTATCCCCACAACTCTCTTCCAACCTAATATAATCAAACCACACATCATAGTTAAGTGGGTTCTTCCTCACCTCATCCTCGTACTGAAACCTCCTCTTTCCAACGATAGCATCCTCAATTCCTTCCCTGTCACCATATTGCTTCTCAAATGCAACAAATTTCTTGTAAAGCTCTTCTGCCCGCCCCTTTGGAATATGATCCAATGCATATTTATATATGCATCTAGCTCTTTCTGTCTCCTTGCATTTCTCTTCAAACTCTGCAAAAGCCACAAACAACTCCTCTGCCTCCTCATCATCCCCCAACTTATTCACAGCCCTCTCGTAAACATTCCTTGCAAGCGCTATAGCTCCATTTTTCATCTCAAACTTAGCAAACCTAATCCACGCACTAACTTTTGGGTGACAGTCCACAAAAAGCTCAAAAATCTCTCTCGCCCTCTCAATCTCATTATACCTAAGTTCGAACTTTATAAACGAAAGCCATCCTTGCTGATCAGGCATCCACTTCATCCACCTCTCAAAAATCTGCCTAGCCCCAGCCACATTCCCCAGCATTTCCTCCATGTGAATATATTTGTACCACAACTGATCCACCCTCGGCAACAACTGTGCCGCACGATCCCATACATTCCTAGCGTGATTAATGAACTTATTCTTCATCTCAAAATCAGCATACTTCAACCACAGTGTATGGTCCCTGTAATCCACCTCAAGAGCGCGCTCCCACACCGATCGCGCTCGGGCGAAATCCTTCTGGGATTCTTCCCACTTGGCATACTTCACCCAGACACTCTTATTCCACCGCACTCTTCGGATTAAATCTTCGAATTCCTTTCGTTTCCGGAGCCGGTAATCTCCGAGCTCGGTAGAGTCCGTTATTTTCTGCTTGGGCGGCCGGATTTCGGCCTCCTGACGCTCGCGGGCTTCACGAAGGATTTGCTCGGCGGTGATCTGAATTGAAGCGGGCGTCTTGTTTTTGACGCGGGTGGGTCGCGGCAGCTTCACCTCCGTCTCTTTCTTCGTTAGGTAGCCCAGATTCGGGTCGGATTCTCTGACATTGGCCATGGCTGCGAGAATTTTCGTTCCGACAAGTGATTCAGATCAATTATGGCTGAGAAGGGTTTTGATTAGGGTTTGGGAATTGGGGGTGGAGACTGGAGAGGGAACTAGGTTTTCTGCTATGCTGCTTTACGGGAATTTTGTTTTTTAGCGGTTTAGTTATTTCCGCAATCGCAACATTTTTATATTTTCAATTGCTTTCTTCTAAATAATAATAATAATAATAATAATAATAATAATAACAACAACAATAACAATAATAACAATACGAACAGTAATTATGAAATCGATGTTCTTATGGATGTATGTTATTTTATAATTACTTGGCATAAATTTATTCTTGATAGCAAAGTGCAAATTTCATGTCATATAGGAATTTTTAAATTCCTTACCCACATCAATCATGTTTAGGAAGTTTTACGGCATTCCTTGTCTAGAATGCAACCTACAAGTTTCCATTGTCATCCAAAAATAATAACATTACCAATGTCAAAAAGACTAAATTATAAAAAAATTATTGTATGTGTTCATTTTATTGAGTCAATATGTTAAAAATAATAACTTCACCGTATATTGGATAAATTATTGAATTTAATGATAATTAAATTTTTACTCATAAATTAACTAATTAAGAGGTATACAATAAGTTAAGTAAATTTTGTAAGGAGTATGATACTTTTATAGTGGTTTGATTAGGAGATAAGTAATACGGAGTATATTTAGAAGGCATAATTGTAAAGATTAACAAAACTATATGTTTCAACTTAAAAAACAAAAAACTATATGTTACTATTTTTCAAAAAAAAAATCGTATATAAATATCTTACTTTTTATTTATATCACAAACATTATCATAAAAACCATAAAACTGTAAATAGTTCATTTCACTACCTATTCATTTTTCCTCGTGGAATTTGCTTTATTCGGATTGACATTTTTCAATTGATTATTTTGGTTAATATTTTAAAGTTAATTATTCTTGTATAAAATAATATTTTTTTAGTAAATATATTTCTAAATTCACATTTTTTCATAATTGGGTTGTTATTGTTGCATAGACATTGTTTTATTGATATATAGATTGGTATTTGATAACATATAAAATTATTCATCGTGATTTAAAATAAAAATCATTTGATTATTCATTAACTGAAATATTAATATTTTGATCTTATATCAATAAATAAAAGACAAAGCTTACTGTTTTAACATCATGTATTTTATAAATGACAAAAGATATGAATTGAAGTGTTAATTTGCGCCCCATAAAAAAAAAATAAAAAAAAATAGCACTTTAAAAAAAGGGTTAATCCCACGCCCAAATTAAAAATGTAATAAACCTATCTATCACCCCAACAATTATAATTCTGACTCCAGTCACTCCACCAATTTGCAGTTGTGATCTACATTTTCATCGCCAAAAAAAATCCTCCAAAGATTTTAAAAAATATCTTTATGTATTAATGTATTGATCGTTGTCAATATATTATTTTTCTTTAGAAATATATTATTATTTCGTTAGTATTATATTAATAAAATATTAGTATATGAAAGTAAATATTTTAGTATTCGCTATTATTAATATTTGTTTATATTTTCATCACACGTAGTATGAAAAATACATGATTCTGTTAGTATTATTATAATATTTCTATTAGCATATGACAATGCTAATCTTAGCAATGCATTTTTATTCGCGTACAAAAAATTTCTTAATGTATTAATGTATTGACCGTTGTCAATATATTCTTTTTCATTAGCAATATGCTATTATTTCGTTAGTATTATATTAATAAGATATTAATATTAGATATCCAATGTTAAAATGTCTTAGTATATTAATGTATATTGTTTTCTATCAATATACCGTTCTTCGTTAGCAATATATTATTATTTCATTACCATTATAATAAATCAATATTAGCATTGAATAATTGTATCAAACGAATACAACACAAAATAAATTTTTAACGTAACTCGAACATATGTTAATGAAAAATAATATTGGTTTATTCTACATTAAAGGTACAACTACTTGAAAAAAATACAACAAAAATACTAACAATACAAGACAATTCAACTTATTTCAAATTCAGATTTATTCTTCTAAAAAAAAGGCACATATGCCTCATAAAATTGAATTGGAACTTGCATCATAATATTATAAGGCCAGCATTTAAAAATATCTTACTTAGCATACATCAGCATTTAAAAATATCTTACCTAGCATACATAGAAATGTTCGTTAGCACAAATATTTCCCCAAACGAATTCTTAACATATACAACAAAACATAATCCTAACGACAAATCGTAATGATATTAACAAATAAACCATATCATGCTAACATCATACTATGTGAACAAAAATATCAAAAACATATACATATATATATATATATATATTGATTATTCAATCAACAATTAATCAACGTCAAGTCTAAAAACATAAACCATAAACAAGCATCATCTCTAAAAAGGAAACATATTCAATAAAAGCAAAAATCCAAACAAATATTCGTTAGCCTAAATATTCACATACATAACATAAACATAATGCTAACGCAGATATATAATGATGCTAATAGATAAGTCATATTTTTCTAATATCACACTAAGCGAACACAAATATCAAAAACATATATTATTCACCCTATAATTAATCAAGGTCAAATCTGAAAACATAAACCATTAACAAAAATACAATCTCTAAAAAAAGAATATATAAACTAATAGATGTGACAAAAATATATAGCTAAAAATTTCAAATGACTTCCAAATTGAATAAAAAATACATGTTGAATTCATCAAATCTACCAAAGACAAAATAATAAAAAATGATGATATATGCAAAGATGAATCGGAAAAAATAATCGAATCGATCGTAATTGTGTGAGAGGATCTAAAAAATATCTTAATGCATTAATGTGGTGTTCTTTGTCCATATAATTGAAACTAATTAACGAATCATTTATCATATGTTAATAAAGTAAATCATAATTGGGATGAAATAAACCATTATAGCAATATAATTTATACTAACGAAACATATTCTAATTGGAATGAAATAAACCCTCATAGCAATATAATTGTTGCTAACGATATATACCTAATTCGATTGGATAAACGTTTACAACAATATAACTTATTATAATGAAACATTTGTTATATGCTAACGAAACAATTGTTACATGCTGGCGAAGTATTTTGAGCTTGAATATACATGAAATGACTATTTTGTATTTTTCGTCCTTATTTTTTTAAATGAACATATGTTTCATTGATCTTGAATGAAAGAGAATTAAAAGACCTTTAATTTGATATATTATTTGTATTAATCCGATAAAAAATGAATACATTATGATCGTTTAACGTTTTTTAGAAAAAGTTTTAAAATACTGAGTCAGGATGACATCAACTTTTAAAATAAAAAGACGGAAATAATCTCCAACCATAAAAGGGTGCGAAAATTGCATTACAAGCACTGAATTTGGGATTTGATCTCAGCCGTGTATTTTTATAAATTGATAGTAGAAGATTGGTTTACGGTTTGCACACTAGGGAATGATTTACATTTTATCCATTCCCTATATATATATAGTTGGCAAAATTTTCTCACTTCATATAATTGTAGGGTTAAAATTAAAAGAGAGAGTGTGAAGATATCTAAAATAATAAACATTTTGACACAAAATAAAACTCTTAAAACAACAAGTAAAACGAAACGGAAGGAGTGTGGACACGTATATATGCACCCAGTCTCATTATCTCATACCCTCCGATCCTTCACAAATAATTAACAAAATTGAATCCCAAGTTGAAGAAGAATATGAAATTATATATAGTTTTCAACAAAATGAGCACATATTTAAGTGAAAATTATTCTTGCCGAAGGGGGAAAACACTTATTCTTTTTTTTTTCTCTATTTAAACAAATGCAAAATAATGTTTGCTTAAAAAAATGCAAAGTAATGAATGTCCAAGTAATTAACTACTAAGGTTGGCCTGGTAATTCGGATGAGTGTATTGGACTAGGGGTTAGTTTCAGGATTATGTAAAACCTAATTAAGATAAATTGCTATATAAAATTATGTTATGTATACTGTATTTGTTTAGTAACTAGAAAATTTTATATTACATTTGAGTAAATTTGATTTAGACTGAATATTGGATATTTCCAATATATGTCAAGGTTTGCCAACCCTGCTAAGCAATATATTGGAAAATATATTTCCATTTTTTGGCCAATTAAGTTTTGCCAATTCTACGGCTACTAACAAGCAATATATTTTTTTGAGAGGTACTAACAAGCAATTTTTGGATGCCTAGAAAATGTTCTAATAATATTTCCATTTTCTGAGTCATTTTAAGATAATGGAGGAAAAAAAAGATTTCCTCTGACTATAGCACTATTACAGAAACGCATATAAAATTGTTTAAACTTGCAAATGAGCTGAGTTGAATCCGAACATATACTTGTTTTAATTTGTTTGAAATGCTATTGATATCTAAAATTTATGTTTTAGTTTGTTTGATTACCTATCAAGTTGAGATGGAATGGACTTTAATCTAGCCGAACACGAGCCAAACTCAAATAGTTTGATATTCTTATATTTGTTTGATTTATTTTAATTTACTTATTGAGCCCGAATTTTAGTGACCAACCTTTAAATTTATATCAAATATAAAATTATGTTCAAACTTGTTTGATATGCATGCTTATCTAATTTAGCTCAAACAACTTTTAACGAACGGACATGAGTCGAGTATCGATTTATTTAATTTGATTTGATTTTGCACGGGCCTACCTCTAGACTCTAACTAAGATTATGTATAAAATTTCGGCAAATATTGAGTGTGACATCAATAATGTAGCAGTTAGTACCAAAGAAATATTGAAAAAGATAAGAAATTTTTGGTAACGTTGAATTTTACAATTTAATTTACTAAAGATGCAAAAAAGAAATATAATGTAAAAGTGAAAATAAGAAAAAAATTATTATGTGAAGGAATCTTGAGGTCTAGCTATACACTATTTGCATGATTGTATATATATTTGTTTCCATCGATATAGCACAATTCGTATTGGAAATTAATAATGACGTCCAACTGCCGTATATATATCATCTGAAAATGTATTGTGTGTATAAATTGTAAATGCGTGTGAATTTGAATAATGGACAAATTATGTAGAAGTTCACTTCCTCCAATTTTCATTAATTCAATTTGTTTTTTATAAGAAAAGGAGAGAGAGAGAGAGAGAGAGAGAGAGAGAGAGAGAGAGAGAGAGAGAGAGAGAGAGAGAGAGAGAGAGAGAGAGATGGTGTGTTTTAACTATGAATGCTGACCCATACTTTAATTTATCTCGTCACACTTACCTGGATTGGTTGCTTTCTTACTAGCTACACTCAATTTATGTACGTAAGTAATTTTGGAAAATTCTACTGTACCTCAAAATTTTTATTTTTATTTTTTCACTAGCGTAAGGGCTAACAAAAGGGTCAAATCTCGCTAATTTTGTAAGTTGATATGAGGATGTAATTGAACTGAATGAAAAAATTTGAGGATCTAATTGAACGTAACAATAAAATTTGATATTCTAATTGAACCCGACAATGATGTAAATGCTGACATAAAA
The DNA here is from genome assembly GCA_026008535.1 of Perilla frutescens. Taxonomy (NCBI): domain Eukaryota; kingdom Viridiplantae; phylum Streptophyta; class Magnoliopsida; order Lamiales; family Lamiaceae; genus Perilla; species Perilla frutescens. Next base: position 26,032,986 of record BRKX01000014.1, on the reverse strand, counting down.
ACTCACGAAGTTTGGCATGTTAGGGTGTATTTGGACATTTTCCCAAAACTACACGCGATCCACACCCTATGTAGCTCAGCATCCAATACTATTGAACGCCAGAGCTGAACAAAATTTGAAAAGTAGAGAAACATAAATGCCAATTTCATTCACAAATTGGAAACACGTCATTGAATTCCCAGAAAAGGAGCGACGGTTTTCACTCACTAACCCTGCTGGACTCCTATAAATACCACCATTTCTCCACACCCAAAACACACAAACATATATAGATATATATAATGATGATGAAGAAGAGCGTTGCTGCATTGTGGGTGGTGGTGATGTTGGTAGTCATGGCGGCGGAGGTGCATGAAGCGGCGGATTGCAACCCGACGGCGCTGATGCCTTGCCTGGGGGCGATATCGGGGGGCCAGGAGCCCTCGAATAATTGTTGCAGTAAGCTGAAGGAGCAGCAGCTTTGCTTCTGCCAGTACATCAAAAACCCAGCCTTCAAGCCCTACATCGACTCTCCCAACGCTAGGAAGGTCGCCGCCGCCTGCAACGTCACCATTCCGACTTGCTAAATTAAATATATGCAACTTTATTTGTTTCTCGATCCGTCGATCATTTTTAAATGAAAATTCATATCTATCTATCGTATCAACTTTCATCAATCCTTGTTTTAATGTAATGTACGTTCGATCGTCTTCTATATGTGACATCGTCCGCCGGCCTTATGTTTCTTCAAATCAAATAAAATATATATTCTGCTTTTAATATATACATACATATATATATATATATATACGTGCTCTCTTCGCTGCTCGTCTTGCCATTGAATATACAATATTTCTGTATGTTTTTATCTTCACAAATTCGACTTGTGCGAGACTGCATGAAATTAAATAATTAATGTCTTTGAACTGTTAATTTGGAAAATACAGTAGAGGGATGCTGCCAATAATTTTTATTTTTTTGATGAGATTTTTCGGAAATTTTATTTATATATCCCACAGGCCACGCTGAATTTGAGGGCTTCGTATTTTTTGTTTCATACATTTTTAATCCCAGTACTATGTTAATGTATTTCACCGTTGTTTTAGTTCTTGATTGATATATGTCTATCTGAAAATCTTCGACACGACTTAATTTTTCATTAACACGTATAATGATATATATAGTATGAAATACAGAGGAAGAAACGTAGCTCTAATATATAGCGAGAAGCTAGCAATATAATTAATCTGAAAAACAATGTATGGAACAGAAAAGGATGAAAATATACGAAAATTGCTACCAAAAAAAAGAAGAGAAAAACAGATCACGAAAACGTTTATATATTAACGGACAAAAGCTTAGGAGAAACGAAGTCAAACTCATTGTATAATGTTCCAGCACCTTGTACGATGTTACCGGCTAACCAAACTTTGTTTTATGTCGATCTTTGTGATATTTTAATTTGGAGTTTACAAATTTTGGGTTTAACATGTTCATTATATATAGATTGTGCCTATGTTTACGAACTAAAAAAGAAAAAGCAAAGTCTCACATCTATTGTATATATAAGATGTGACGTTTCTGTGAAAAAATAAAATAATAGATCTTGTGTATGTGATATTTTTAGTCAAAATTAATAAGTGACATGATTTGAATAAATTAGATATATGGATTTAATATTCTCAAATACATACCACCAACTCAAATCCAAAAAAATAAGCAAAAAAATGGAAAAAAAGTATATTTTTAAGAAGAAAAGGAGATTCGATTATATATGGTCTTCATCTGGTATGTAATTTCAAAATCTACAAAAAAAATAAAATAAAATAAAAATAAAAAAATCTATGTTTGATTTCGAGACATAATTATCCAAAATCCAAATGAATGTAGAGTTTTAAACCGAATGCCCAAATTCAGATGCAAACCTTTTTTGGCCCGCTAGGGTTTTTTCATTAATTGATTCAATCAATGCAAATATAAATAATTAAACCCTTAAAAATGAAAATAAAAATAAAAATGAAAGGGATTTGTATGCAAAAGCAACAGAGCAGGCATGCTCAGGCATTCAAAACTGGGAATCCACAATTAATATGCATGCCTCTTTATCAGTGATCACTTCAACCGTAGCCTCAGACCTAACCAAATTAAATCAGAACGGGACAAATTAATTAATTAAACACACCCAAACCAAGGATAGGGGAAAACGCAGATATCGAAGAGACTGATTTGGGTATACAATATACATACATATACACACACAATGCACGGAAAATAACGTAAATTAAAACACAAATACTTCAATAACCGTTCTACTTTGAAGTAGCAAAAAATAGATAGTAAAATAAATTTTATAGCCAAAAAAAAAAACTTACTGTAAATAGCGAAAATCTAAAAATAATATATAATATTCTTATTGATTTTTATATATTTATTTAGTTTTGGAATCATATGAAATTCAAAATTAGATAAAATATTTAAATAATATGTCAAAATTCGTTGCCTCAAATACTGTGAAAAACAAAACCACGTGCAAAGCTATATACAATGTTGTAGTCAATGTTACTCACATTACCGACAACATTGTCACAGAAATTTATAAAATAGTTTGCACTGAAAAAGAAACTCTCATTTCTTTTCCACAAAGAAAAACCCTGTTTCCAATGAGATATGCAGTGTGATAACATCAATACATAACACAACTTTTTCAGTAACCTTTTGGACTGCAACATCTCCTGTAGTATCAGATTTTTCCCTTCTTTGCATAGACACCATTGCAATCAGCATTCTTGAATTTCCTGTCATGGTTAGTTAAAATATAAGAAACACTAGTACAAAATTGAGAACTCAAGATCAAATAGAGTTTCTTGAAATCTTTAAACACTTCAAAATTTTCATGCAGGAAATCAACCTTAAAGAATCAGGAAAAATCTTCAACTACAACATGGAAAAAAAAATTATTCATGCTCTTAGTGACCAATATACTTATGACAACTATGTGCCAAAAAAAAAAATCAATCATATGTGCTCATAATTCGGATTGAATTTAAACAAAGAGAAAGCATGAGACAACATATAAAAATAATAGAACCCATGAGAATGCCAAAAAAAATAAAAAATAAAAAATAAAAGAAAAGGTAACAAATGTTGGGTTCACGATTTGTAACATTTTCCCCAACATCGACAAAGCAAACACTATAGCACACATGCATTGAGAGATTTCCGAAAAATTGAAAATCTCTCAATATCAAGAGCTTTGCTAAAAAAGCCAACTGATTGTTTTTCAGTAGATACATATTCCAAATCAGATTTCCTCACCCATTTGAGATTCAAACCTCTATATTTTCTAAGGATGTTGGATCTAATATTGGAAAATATTTTGTCCGACATTTTACCAGCAATATTATGCAATTTATAACAAAAAAGGTTTAATGTGACCAAGAGAAAAACAGTAATGACACACAAAATTTCTCTTTATAATCTTAGGTTTATCAGATTTATGAGATTTTATGTGACATGTATCACTAGTATTTCCTTTAACAAAAGAAGTACACTTGAAATAATCATTCAAATAATTAGGAAATATTGTGGTAGAAGATTTTACTTGCCCAAGTCCGCATCCCTCTATCTTATCAATGGACAATACCTCATTGGGTGTGGAAGATCCTCTCTTCAACTTCTCGAGAGATTGAGAAGCAATTTTTAGTTGTTTCTTGACATAAATCAACTCCACATTTTTTCTTGTGAGGATCACTTCCAAATTCGTCACTTGTTTTTTCATTTCTTCATTTTTCTTATTGAGTGACTCCACAACTTGGTTTTGTTTCATCCACTTGGAAAGAAGCTCATCATATAACACTTTCACTTCTACTACAACCCTTTTAACTCCAAAGTCGTCATATTATAGTGAATCTGTCTCACATAAAATAGAAGAATTAGAAGAGTTTGTATTATACTTTTCAGAACTTTCATACCTGTCAAATGTTGTTCTGGATATTGAAACATAATTCAAGCCAACATCAACATCTGAATCTGACTCATTGACTTTAGCAACAAGTAAGATAACTTGGTTATCCTTTTCTTTTGATTCCAGATCTCCTGATTCATCATCACTCAAATGATTGTTCAACTTCATCTTTTGTCTTCGCAATACGGCTCGATCGAAGATTCTCTTTGACTTTCGAATTGGTTGAACATGGACTTTGTCATTTCTTTTCTTCTTGTTCACATCTTTCTTCACGTTGATACCGACACTAGTATCAATTAGACAAGAATCTTCACTGAAGATTACAGTTTTGATCAGACTAGAAAACATGACACTTTCAGTTGATGGAGGTGGTGGTGGTTCAAATGTTGATGACGATGTTGCTCCTTGAACTGCAACTTCTTTATGTCGTACGCCTATATATCCTTCAAAATGTTTTTGAAGAATATCCCATGCATGCTTGGCTGTAGTACACTTTGAGATCATTTTGAAATAAGGAACGTTAACATAAACAAAAATAACATTAAGAGCTTTAGAGTGGAAGTTTGAAAATGTTTGTTCTTCAACACTCCATCGACTTTTAACCTTGTTGACGACTTCTCCAGCTTCATTGGTCTCTTTTGGAATAAACCATTCTTTCAAAACTGTCATCCATGCACGTTCATCAATAGATTTGATGTACATATGCATTCGAGCTTTCCATAAGGCATAATTTGTTCCAAGAAAACTAAGCACTGGTGGACGACATTGAGAAATGAAAACATCAATCACAATAAATAATCAGCAACACAAAAGACCGAATACTTAGTATGTCAAGTACAGGCTCTTGATGCCACTTGTCAAAATTTGTTGCCTCAAACACTGTGAAAAACAAAACCACGTGCAAAGTTATATACAATGTTGTAGTCAATGTTACTTACATTACCGACAATATTGTCACAAAAATTTATAAAATAGTTTGCACGAAAATAACTTTAAAACAGAAGCAGAGAATAGCTTGTGAAAAACATTAACATGCAAATAATAGAGTTGATGTTGAAGCTAGTGTCAATCATTATGCCTTCAACACGCAGCGGAAATTTAAAGAATAATTTGCACGAAAATTAATTTTAAATCACACACCTTCGATATGTGATTGCCTCAGGGAGAAATTACACTTTACTAGTGTTGAAAATTACAATGTTGATGTTGTCCAGATTCACTCCCTTGACAACACAACATACAATACAAGGAACCTATTCTAGTTTCACTTACTTAAATAATCCCTCTCAAAATCATTATCTAACATCCAAATAGCTAAAAAATGTATCTACTCGAAGAACTACTAACATTTAATCTAATCAGTACCTATACACACAACTAAGATAAAACCTATCTATAGTTGATCTAAACAATAGATCTGATGTCGAGTTGAATGTTGGCAGAGCTCTAGTAGACACAAATGCAAGCTTCAGGTTTTCTCACTACTCAAGGTGAGATTTTCTCTACTTGCATACAATACCGCAGAGATCCAACAACAGTTGAAAAATCAACTCCCTACAAACACAACTAAGATATATAGATCTTAGTTAATCGAGACAATAAAGAAGATGTTCATCGCAGTGTTGAAGAGATCTCTAGCAGAAAAGTGACGCAGCCTTCAAGCCTCTCACGTTCACTCCGTGATAGTCTCTTAGGCTGGGTGACTCAAGCTTTGGATTTTCTCACGTGACTCGTGATATTTTCTCTGCTTGGATACATTCTTCTGGAGTGAAAACTACTATTTATAGATCCCTCTATATGCAACAATTTTCCAATGTTTACTCTTCGTGCAACAGCTTCCACGATCCCTCAATGGTAGTGGATTGGTGTTAACTGCCTCCAACACAGCTTCTCACGTTCTCCACGTCTGCATGTAACTGCTCCAGCATCCCACTATTAAAACCTGTTAGTTAGTGGATAAAGGAAAGAGAAAACATGGTTCCTAAAAAGTAGGAACAAACTTTGACATTTTCAAAATCAAGTTAATCCACGATTTTAACCACATATATCCACTAATTAAAACCTAATCATGTGGATATATTTAAATGATTAATATAAAAAATAATCAAATTAATTAAAATAAATTGATCCCAAACTTTAGATCCACTGATTGATGTTACGAAGATAAGTTCAACACTCGATGTAACATGTCTCTACATCATGGAATTCACTGACCACTACTCTTATAACTGCCCACTAAGTCTTTAACCTGCAGCCACACGTTGGAACACAAAGGTAGTGAAGAAATGTTCCTTAAAATTAGGAACGGTTTTGACAAAGTCAAAACCCTAAAAGTTTCACACTTATCTCTTTATCCCTTTAGATTAAATCAACTAGAAACATGAGAATAATAAAGAGATAAGATCCAATAATACATCAGATCAATTATAACTAATTAATCCGAAAATCTAGGAAAGTGGTACCTTAAAAGTAGGAACTCACTTTTACCATTTCAAAGTTAAGTTTATCCACTATCTTAACCACCTATATCCACTATTTTAAATTCAAATTTCGTGGATATTTAATTTAGATAAATAAATTACTTAGATTAATTAAAAAAGAATTAATCATAAAAATTAAGAAATGATAAGATTACTATATGTAATATTTCGATCAATGTTGTCGGAATGCTGTTACACATCAAGTATAACATCAAACACAATGTCATTAACAATGTTGAACACAGTTGATGTAACATCATTCCTAACAATCTCCCCCTTAATCTAAACCTTTCTGCACAAAACATAGAAACTCTATATTTACAGTTAGAGTCACAACGGAAGTCAGAATTGAAGAGCTCAAGAAGCTAGTTGAAGAAAAATTCTCTACGAAGTTCTTTCCAGCATTAAGACGTTCCAGTGAGATTCAAGTCGTTCTTCACTAGAGTTATCTGAATTCCAGCATCCAATCTGGAATCAAGATTCTCAACCTCCATCCAGACAACGTTCTAAAGTTCCAATACCTCAAAATCCAACGTTCAATCCAGAATCAAGGTCGTCGACCCCCGATTAATGTGATAAAAGTTCAAACAATAAGTCTGAGAAGATCAAAGAGATAAATTTACTCTGAAGATTTCAAAGACCGTTTGAAGATCAAAAAAGAATAATCAGAGGAAAAATAGAGATTGGATCCATTTAAATATATTTTGATCTGAAAAATCTTTTATTTGTACACTATTTTGTGTTTTATTAAATTAAATACAAAAATTTTTGTTACAAATTTTGGCACGTCCAGTAGAACAATTTATACCTCTTATCTCTTTTCTTCATCAAATTCCTTAAGCATCCAAATGTCTGCAATGCTGAAAAAATAAATCGTAAATTTGACGAAGCTTGCTGAAGGACTTGCCAAGTGAATTCAAGAACGAGATGTTGAAATATTGAAGCTGAAGAAATAAAACATTGTTGATACGAGCGGAGAGCAAGTTGATGAAAATATTGAAGCTGAGATATCTACAAAGTACATGCCAACTAAAATGGAAAATATGCAGCCAAAGAAATTGAAGTATTGTCTGAAAGCTCAACACAAGTTGACCAACATAAAGAATTCATATTGGAAACAATCAAAGACAAGTCTGGAGAGAGCCATAAATCACTTTGGACTTACAACAAGTCTGTAACACAAATTCTTTTGTATTTAATTTGGTAAAACACAAAATGTATACAAATAATATGATTTCGGATCAAAAGTATTTATACGGATCCAATCTCTATTTTTCCTCTGATTCTTCTCTTCAAAACTTGATCTTCAGAGTAAATTTGTCTCTTTGATCTTTTCGGACTTGTTGTTTGAACTTGGCCTTCGAAGTTTTCAGGGACGATTTGTGTCCTCAATCTTCTTTGACTTGGTATTTGGACTTGACAACGTTAATTCGGAGAGCCGACGCCTTGTTTCCGGATCAAACGCCAAAAGTGTCGAGCTAATAAACTATGGGACAAAAAACTAAAGATATTGGACCAAAAGTATTTTGACCATATTCTAGTAGGACTAAAAGTGAAATTATCCCATTATTTATTTATTTCAAAAATATTTAAAAATATATGTTGAAATTAAATTTTGATAGCTTTTATAATTTTGTTGAAAAAAAATGAAAGTGATGCCGAAATAAATATAACATAAAAATATGTTATAATACAATATAAAATAGTTATGTATTTCATATTATTTAATATATTCAAATAAAATTGAAATGTTAAACTATTTTTCTATAAAGTAAAAATATTTTTATTAACTTATACAAAGTATTATATATTGATTAATTAAATATTTTTGAATAAAATTTTTCAATAAAATAAATAAATTAAAGTAGCTAAAAAAATTAGGAAAGAAATCATATACTAAAAAAGAAAAATGACATTTAAATATATAAAAAATAAATTAAGGCACGTGTTGATATTTATTAGATACTAAATACAATTTATTCAATTATAAGAAAATTTACAAGTACATAAAATATTCATTATATAAGATAAAAAACTTGATATTTTATTCCATTCTTCATTTCGTAGACATACCAATCATATGAATCTTTATTTCATTTAGACCCTCATTTCATTCCTAAATTATTTCCATTCATATTTAATTTCATTCTGTGATATCTCAATCATCTCCTAAATTAATTAATAAAACAGAGAGATCTGAGAGCTCCACATTGTAACATTTACAAATTTTTCCTATGTTTCCTTTTTTTTTGAGATAAATATCATATATAAAAATTAATCGATAATAGCTTGCATAAAAATAACAAAATCTAACGTACTCGCTGATGTCGGGTTCTTCAGTAGTCCACGAGAATTCACTCGGTGGCACAAGAATTCAGCCCACGCACGCACGTGTTACATTGCTTTAACTGCTGCCCCTTGGTTCACCTCAAGGGGTATAGTATATATGGGAAATTTCATGGGTCAAAATTCGATCCAAATTTAAGCACAGTTAAATACTAATAAAATTTAAATATATTATTGAATATGAATTTGAATTCGAATCTTCACCTACTTTATAAATTTTAATCTATAAAATGATCTCGCACTAATTTTTTGTCTTATCTACGTTGTCAATTAGATATTGTACACATTATTATTTATTATCTCGCTGCTTTATAAATTTTAATCTATAAAATAATCCCAGACTAATTTTTTTATCTTATCTACGTTGTCAATTAGATATTGTACACATTATTATTTATTATCACGCTCTAATTCCTGTGCTGCCTAAACTAGCAACTAAATGTCAAAAAACGTGCGACACAAATTTTGAATGCTCTCTAAGACTCTGACTGAACACAAGTTTATTGCAATTTCGATTCAGTTTCTATTTTTTAATCGTAATAATTGCACATGTTATAATGTGCCATCTGCCAAGCCCTATCTAATTAATACTATGATACTTATACCCTGTTTGCTAACAGGATTTTCAATTTTTCGAATATGATGCAATAACTAATGAAATCGTCGACTCCGCCGACTACTATTTCGGTTAATAGGCATAAGATATTTCGACCTAAAAAATATTAAAAGAATTTGAATTCATGATAATTCAATCATGATATCATCCACCCAGCAATTAAATCACTTTATGGATTGTGTCCCACTTAGGTGCGTGGTTGTAGTTGATAGGGTTTTGCAATATTAATTAATTTAATCTGTAACGTTTGAAATATGTAGTTTTTTACAAAACAAATGATAACTACTCGCGGTATTAAATTAAGAAGTCCTATTAATAGATAATTAATTAATTAATTAATCCAACCAATTATATTATACATATATCATTAATTAATCTTATCACTACTGTATATGATAATCTTTAATTTCTCATACTTCCATCTTGGCCAACACGACTATTTGCAATCCGTTAACATATTCAATTCTGACTTATTTTTGGACTAATTGAGACTCAGAAATGGTCAAGTAATATATGGCAAAGTCGCTGCTCGTCTATTGTTCACCAAATAAATTACATTTGGGATCGTCTGTTGCATTCCATGTTACATGCCCTATTGTGTAGTTACATTCTTTTAGTTTTTGCATTTTTTTTTTCAATTTCAATTAGATTGTGATTTAATTTAATTTTAATTTTTTATTTAGGGAATAATTCCCAATTAGGGTTATGAAAATAAAAAAATTAATTATTCAACAAGGAATGCAACCATAAGATCTGATATAAATAAATTACGTACTCACGGATAATTATGTTTAGCTTTTAATCGAGAAAAAGAAGAAAAAAATTTGAAAAGGGGGATCCCTACCCTCTATTCGCTTTGAATTCTCTATATGTCGTAAAATCATATCATAGCATATTGTATTTTTTATATTATATAATGATTTGTGAAATGGTTTATTTAGAAAGAAATATTTGAGGAAGCTTCACCGTAGTATTTATAAAAAATAAAATTTAATCGAAAATAATTTAACGAAACAGAATGATTTTTACGTACCAGTGGAGGCCAATAAGATAGGTTATGTATCCATTCGTGGCATGATTTTATTTATTTCTTAAATTTAAAGTTAAACGATTGGAAGTTGAAATTATCAATTAAAAAAGAATATATTTTAATAATTGTTCAATAAATTACCACAAAATTTATTTTTATATAGTTCGACCAAACCTTAAATAGATTGTGTTTTGCTTAGAAATTCCAAATTAATACAGTAAATAAGGTGATTTTGAAACTTGAAATCGATAAAATTAAGAAGTATTTTTAGGAAGAAAGCCGTGAAAAACTAAAGTTTGCTACATTTGGCGAGCTAGTCATGTGGTTGGCGAGGGCGAAAAAGGTTGTCATTAAAAACGAATTAAAATGATGTAAAATAGGGATAAAAAACGCTAAAAATATAATTAATGGGAGTAAAAGTTGTCCAGATCCATGCATGCAAATTGGAAAAAAAGAAAGAAAATAATAAAGGTTGTGGATAAGAGCTCCACGGAATTAGCAATTAATCCCCAATTTAATGGGGGGTATAATTATTATTCATATAATCCAGGTCAGTATCGCCTCAGATTTGACCCAACCTACATCTCACCGCCATCAGCTACCCACGTTTTCCTCTTCCCGTTTGAATAGCATATATGCATATATCATCATCTTTCGCCTCTATTTATACCCACTACGCGGCGCCTCGACTTCTTCACACTTCTTGCACTCTCTCTCCCTCACTTCTTCATACCCCAGGCAATACCCACCAAATTAAATTAGATTAGGTTTTCTTATTTATTAATTGTCATAATCTTTTTCTTGGTCCATCGATTTTCAATTTGGGGAATAGCATAGGCGCATGGCTGCTGCTGATCTCTCTGTCATCTTACCTCGTGTTCTCATCGTCTCCAGACGCAGCGTTCGCAAGAACAAGTTCGTCGATTTTGTCGGTATAAATCTTCTCCTTCAAATTAAATTAATTCGCTTCGAAATATATATATATATAATAATAGGCGGCGATTCTGGAAGGAATTCTATAACATGCATGCACAATTGCTGTTAATTTCTTTTGGAATCAAAATACTGATTAAGAATTAATTACCGACTGAAAATTAGTATAATTTTTGGTTTTTCAGAATTGGGGGAGGAATAGAATATGAATTATGATATATAATATAATTAATATGGTTGGATGATGAAAATGGTGGTGCAGGCGAATATCATCTGGATCTGATTGTTAACTATGGTGCGGTACCCGTAATCGTGCCGCGAGTAACCGGCGTTCACATGCTGTTAGAAAGCTTCGAGCCGATCCACGGCGTTCTCCTCTGCGAAGGCGAGGACATTGATCCCTCCCACTACGAAGCCGACGTCTCCAATCTTTCACCGGAAGAATTGGAAGACATTCGGAGATTACACGCGAGCGACACCGCCGTCGACCGAGAAAAGGACGCCATCGAGCTGGGATTAGCGAAGCTCTGCCTCGAGAGAAACATCCCCTACTTGGGAATCTGCAGGGGATCGCAGATTCTGAATGTGGCTTGTGGCGGCACCCTCTACCAAGATATTGGGAAAGAAGTTTCGAGGAATGCGGATGAGAAGGCGGTGCACATGGATTACGATAACTACGACGGTCACCGGCATCCCGTGAGGATTGTGGAGAACACCCCTCTGCATAAATGGTTCGAAGATTCTTTGGATGATGGGGAGATGGAAATTTGGGTGAATAGTTATCACCACCAAGGGGTGAAGAGGCTGGCTCAGAGATTCGTGCCCATGGCGTTTGCTCCCGATGGTTTGATCGAAGGTTTTTATGATCCGGATGCGTATAGTCCGGAAGATGGCAAGTTTATAATGGGGCTCCAGTTTCATCCGGAGAGGATGAGGAACCCAGATTCCGATGAATTCGACTACCCGGGATGCCCCTTTGCTTATAAGGTACCGGTGCCGTACTTTGATTATTAATTAATTATAATGTTGATCGAGTGGTAGCTAGCTAGTGGTGATTAATGGAAGTTGAATTTGATAGGAGTTTGCGAAGGCGGTTCTTGCTTACCAGAAGAAGCTTCATAGCTTGACGAGTGTGCCTAAGAGTCTGAAGCTGGATGGAGAAATGGAGAAGAAGAGAAAGATTATTGTGAGGAGCTTTTCACTTGCAAGAAACTTGTATGAAGGGAACATAAACACCAACACTTGTACAAAAGAATCAGAACTGGAGGCGGGAGCAGAGTTTCTAGAGGTAATTAATTAGTAGTTAATTGAAATGATAAACATGCATGTGTCATGTGTGTGTATAAATGTATATATATGTAATATGTGTGTGTCTGTGCAGTCGAATACAGCATTGAGCCTGCACCAAGAGACACGACTAAAGCAGATGGGGGCGACGGTGAGGAATGCATCGTCATACTTGGAAAGACTGAGATTGAGCGAAGAAAGAGAGAAGTTGGCTAGGAACGTCATCAGAAAGATGTCGGTGGAGCAGGTCTCCGATCTCACCGCCTTCTACCACATGATGGCCCAGATTTGCTCTGAGGTGTTGGAGAGGAAGCTCAACGGCATTGTAAATGAGCTCAGCTCTACCTAATTCACACTATCACTTATATATAATTAATTCATTAATTGCCCTCCATATATTCATTTTATTTCTAAGTTAAATATAATTTGGTTTGGTGGGGCCGCGATCACATGAAATTAAAGCTGACCGATTAACTGTATGTATCATGATTCATGCATGGTTGCTTTCCGCTCACGAGTTCATTATATTTGCGATACATATATCATACATGTGACCATCACAAGGATATATGGTTCTTCACTTCTTGCACTTGCCCAATCTTTATTGCCAAATTCTCCCGTGTATCATCTAGGCCCCAAAATTAGGCATATCAAACCTTCAAACGAGTGAGTTCGGTGACTTGTCCGCAAAAAAATCACTCGTTATACTAAAAAATCTCAATCATAAGTATCACATTGCTACTTTAATTATATGAGTTTACTATATTTCAATTATGGTTTAATATATCTAATAAATTAAGGTTTATATTTATTCTGAAAAAACTAATTATCGAGCTCAATGTAAAAGTTGCCGAATAAAAAAAAATAAATTAATTCATTTTAATTTTAATGTTCACTAATTCTATTTCATGATATATATTTATTTAAAAGTTCACCAATTCTATTGTATAATATATATTTTTTGAGAAAAATAAAAAAAAATAAAAAAAAATAATAAATTAAAAAAAATAGGGTTCGCATGGCGTGCTGTGCCGGAATTATAGCATTTTTTTTTTAATCTAATGGGTTTGTGCCCAGTCCCATAGCGGATGGCCGATGCACACAAGATCTACTCATCTTTATTTAGTTTCACTTTTTAGGTGCTTACTATTCATCTTTCTATGTCCAACTTACATGATATGAGCTTTGCACAAATATAATTAATTCAAGAGCCAACCCAATTTTTTTTAGCCACCCTAACTTTCAAAAAACTTATTTTGGCCACTAAATTTGAAAAATACTTATATTTAATCACTTTGGATCAAAATACTCCTAACTATACAAAAACAAATAAAAAACAAAAAGAAAAGGGAATATATAAATAAATAAATAAATAAATAAATAAAAACTTCATCTCTTTCTCTCTCCCCCTTCTCACTTCTGATAAATATCAGTGTCGACGTCGGTACCGGTGATGTGCCACCATTCTCTAGTATTCCCTTGTCGTGCTTTTCGAGTTTGAATGAATTTTTTAAAAAAAAATCGACATGTTAAATTGAACTATATATATAATTTGTACGTGAAATAGATTATGATTTGTGTTGGTTTCTGGAAAAAAAATTGGAGTTCTTACCACTACAAGAGCAACGCGATTTAACGATGAATTATGTTTCGTCGCTAAAATACCAATGACGGATTACGATTGACACATTTAACGATGGATTTTTCGTCTGAAACGTAGTGACAGACAAATTCGTCATTAAACGTCTAATTTTATTTTTTTTATATCAACAACAAAATAATGAAAAAAAATTCCGTCCCTAAGTTAGAGACGAAAAAAATCTGTCATTAAACATTTCTTTTTTAATTTTTTTTATTTTCCAATTACTTCTTAATGACAAATTTTAAATGAATTTTTTCATTTTTTATTAGGATTTTTTTGAATTTTTTATAATATTTTTAAAAATATAATTATATTAAATTATTTATTTAATAAGTTTTTCTTTTTATAATTTTTATCACTTTAATTTTATTTTTATTAATATTATTAATTATAAATATATTATATTTCATAAAATTAATTAAAATAATCTAATGTAACACCCCAAAATCAATTATGGAGACCCAATGAATTTCTAGAGCCCAAATATTTTGTCGAGTCCATTTTTAATAAAAGGCCAAAATGATAAGCTTTCTAGCCCAATGATGATTCTAATTATTTATGATCTAGTTATTATTGAAATGAGACGAATGAATATAATAGACGATAGTGTTTACGGATACTGTGGTGATATAGGCCCAACTGTGCTAATGGGCTTATTTTTACTCAAGGCCCATTTGTGGTGGCAACTCTCGGCCCAGATGAAGTGATGACCCGACCCATCTTCCTGAAGCCCTACTTATGTTACTTCGCTGTACTGTTCTCACACACTAACTCATTCTCAGTGCGTGTTCTAGAGAGCTCTTCATCTTTTCCAGTGAAATCTGTGAGATTCTTGAGATTTGCGTAGTTTCTGTATATCTCTTGATTTCTGTATAGTTTGAGGGTTCCTAGATTCACTATCTTGGTGGATCGTTCGTGAGGATTTGTTAGGGTTCGGCTAGGGTTTCTTTTTCTGGGTCAGTGAAGGCCGCAGTAGTTAGGGTTCTTGGTCGCCATTCTTACCTTGTGGTTCTTGTGTGATATTGCTTGTAATCTTTAGCCTTTCCTTTGTGGAATGAGACTAAGCCAATTAATATATCTTCTCTGTGATTCTTTGGGCTTAATCGGTTGTAATTAGAGAATGACTTTTGAGGCAGTCTACTCGATACCCAATAGTGGTATCAGAGCGGGTTAGACTCGCCTCTGAAGCCCCCGCAACTGAGGCCTCATCGTTGCGTTCGCATACGCGGAAGGTAGGTCGGAGTTCCCCCTCCTGGGGCTCCGCTCTGGTAAAGCGGCTTGATCCTCTCTGCTTTAAATTTCTAGTGCCGTCTGTGAGCAACTATAAGCTTGGACTTCTGGTAGATTAGGGTATCTGTGATTCTTGGTCTGTATGGTCATCTCAGCTGCTATCTCTGTGTTTCTGGTACTTAATTCTGAAGTCTGTCTGTGATTTGTGTTGTGTTGGGTCATTTTTTGCTTTCTGCAATTTTTTTTTCTTGAGTGAGGTTTGTAAAACCTCTGTTGAGTTCGTGTGAACTCAAAGAAATCGAAGATTTCTTGATACTTTGATTGTGACTAAGTGTTAACCCCCTGCGCCCTCAATAAATCGAGTGCTTGCGAACTTGGAAATCCACTATGTCGTGTGCAATCGAGTATCTCTGTGATTTGCCTTGATCCTATCTGTTCTGGTGTTTTTTGTGTTTCTTTTAAGCTTTTGTGCATTTTCTTATTCGAAGTTGTCTTGTGAATCATGGCTAATCATTCTGTAAATGCTCCTTATGGCTTGGCTGTGTTCAATGGTAAATGAGACTTCAATATCTGGAAACAAAAAATGAAGTGTGTTTTAATTCAACAACATGTGTTTAAAGTTGTTGATCTATCTTACCAAAATGGAACCACTGATGCTAAAAAGGTAGAAATGAATGAATGAGCTTATTCTACCTTAATCTTGAATTTGAGTGATTTTTTGATTAGGAAAGTTGGGTCCATTGATTCAACTAAAAATGATTCTGCTAAAATTCTGTGGGACACTCTTGATCAAGTTTATACAGAAGTTTCCTTACCTGGAAGGATGTTTTTGCTTGATAGGTTCATTAGTTTCAAACTTGATCTAAGCAAAGACATTGATGAAAATCTGGATATGTTTAATAAACTAATTCTGGATCTAAAGCTTTCTGGTGTCAAACATATTGATGATTATACTCCTTTTGTGTTGTTAAATTCCATACCTGAAGAGTTTAATGATGTTAAATCTGCCATTAAGTATAGCAGAGATGGTTTGTCTCTTGATGTTGTGATAAATGCTCTTAAGGGTAAAGAAATGGATTTGAAACAAGGGGGAAATAATTCTGGGCAAAATGCTATATTTGTCAGAGGCAAGGAAAAAAGAAAAAATGTAAATATGAGGGTAAAAATAAGAAGAAAAAGAAGGAAAAGAAAAATGAGAAA
Organism: Perilla frutescens; assembly: GCA_026008535.1. Classification (NCBI taxonomy): domain Eukaryota; kingdom Viridiplantae; phylum Streptophyta; class Magnoliopsida; order Lamiales; family Lamiaceae; genus Perilla; species Perilla frutescens. The sequence continues at coordinate 26,016,279 of BRKX01000014.1, read as the reverse complement.
GAAAAATCTAAGTCTAAAACCAATAAGAAGTCTAGGAAGTGTTACAAGTGTCAAGAAACTGGTCATTATGCTAAAGAGTGTAAAAATCCATATAAACCTAGAGAAAATGCTGAGGGTAGTGTAAATAATGCTACTGAGGGCAATATGGGTGAGTGTTATATGGTGTATAATATCTTCTGTGTGCAATCCTCTGTGAATTCTATAACTAGTTTCCTGGAATCAAATTAATGGCTTTTAGACTCTGGATGTTCTATTCACATTCCTCCAAACAGACACCTATTTTCTTCTTATAAACCTGTGAAAAATTCATATGTTCTTATGGTTGATGACATGAAAAGAGAAGTTTTGGGAATTGGAAATATATTTTTAAGGTTTTATGAGAATTGTACTTATGTGTTAAAAAATGTCAGGCATATTCCTAGGGTGGGTCACAACTTGATGTCATGTGGTGCTCTTGAAAGCAATGGGTTAACTGGTGTTTGAGGTAATGGTGTGATGTCAATCATGAAAAACTCCAATGTTTTATTCTCTGCACACAAACTGGGTGATTTATATGTGTGTAATACCATCCCTCTCTCTTCTGCAAATACTGTCAAGCATGATAATTTTGTGTTGTGGCACAATAGACTAGGACACATATCTGAAAAGGGTTTGAAAATTCTGTCCCAAAATGGTTATTTACAATCTGATGTGATCTCTGAATTGCCATTTTGTGATACATGTGTTCTGGAATAACAACATAAACTCCAATTTCCTTTGAGCCCTCCCTCATATGTGCCTAAAAGCAAAGATATACTTGAGTATGTGCATGTTGATGTATGGGGACCTGCTAGTACTACCACCCATGGTGGGAAGAGGTTTTTCTTGTCTGTGATAGATGATTGCTCCAGGAAAGTTTGGGTGTTCTTAATAATTAACAAATCTGATGTTTTCTGATAAGTTTAAAAACTGGAAAACTTTCATTGAAACCTAAACTAACAGAAAAATCAAAACCATAAGAACTGACAATGGTCTTGAATTCTGCAATGTCCATTTTGATCAGTTGTGTGCTAATCATGGGATTAAGAGACATAAAACTGTTCCCTATACACCCCAACAAAATGGGGGTGGCTGAAAGAATGAATAGGACTCTTCTAGACAAAGTTAGAAGCATGAGAACTGTCTGGATTGTCTAAGAAATTTTAGGGTGAAGCTCTTTGTACAACTGTTTATCTTGTCAATAGATCCCCATCTGTCCCTCTAAATGGCAAGTGTCCTGAATCTGTATTCTTAAATAAACCTGTGGATCTTTCTAATTTGAGAGTGTTTGAATGCTCTACCTTTATGCATCAGAAAACTGATAAATTAGAACCAAGAGCTAGAAAATGTATGTTCTTGGGGTATCCTGAAAGGGGTTAATGTGACGTCCCAAAATTTTATAAATAATAAATATCTCATTTAAAAGAATTTAATACAGCGGAAACAATATTTAAAATGAAATAATGTTTAATTAATCTTGACCATCACTCCGTCTCCACGTTATCGCCCGAGAATCCTTAGCCTGAAAAATAAATAGCTTTGGGGTGAGTGCTATTAACTCAATGGGGTTATTGCATTTATCCAGATTATACACAATATGAACAATAAATGCATAGCATAGAGTATCATTTTCCTGCAGCCCGTAGGCCGAACATGCAACCCATAGGTTGAGTAACTTTTCCTGCAGCCCGTCGGCCGAACATATAATTTCCACATATAAACTGCATAAAATGCATAATAAGGATAAACGAATATTTTGCTCATATATTCTCCAAGAGAATCCCCACCTTTACTTGAACTTGAAAGTATTAAATATATCTACACACGCCTAATAATATGTATGTGTGTGTGTGTGGTCATTAAAAAGCTAGTGAAAGAAAATCATAAAATGAGTTCATGACTTTCGAAAACTAGAGAAAAACAAAGAATTGAATTTGCTTTAAATGCTTTTGGTGTGGTTTGGAGAATGAAAATGCTCCTATTTATATTAGATCTTTGGTGTATGAAAAATGGAAGTAACACAATTGTAGGGGATTGATTTGAATAAAATCCCAAATTTTATGAAATGGATTGATGATTGATGATTGAAAATTGATATGATTTTATGAATATTAATAACTTACTTAAACAAATATATTCTTTTGGAAAAATAGTAACAACCAGTTAAAAATAATTTTTCGGGTCGTTACAGTTAAAGACTATATATTGTGGGTTAGAGATGAACCTGGTTTCAAAACTGCAATTAGTATAGATGTTATCTTTAATGAGTTTGAGTTTCCATGTTTATCCTCTTTTTCTAATGTGAACAAACCCCTTTCTACTTCTGAATCTAATAATGCTTTGTTTGAGGTGGAGTCTCAGTCTGTAGTCACTCAACATATTCCTTTACCTGCAGTGATTAATGAATCTGTTGAAACAGAACATGAGCCTGTAAACCAAGATGAACAAATGTATGAAGAAGCTGAGCATGAGTCTGCTTCTGAATCTGATGAGCATGCTACTGAAACTGAAAATGTTAACTTGAGAAACTATCAACTAACTAGAGATAGAGGGAAAAGAAACATTGTAAAGCCTGTTAGATTTGTAGGACATTCTTCTGAATTTGAATCTTGCATGTTTAATTATGTTTTCAATGTCCATGAATCTCTAGTTAATGATGAACCTAAGATTGTTAAACAAACTTTAAAGTCTGATAAGACTAATGAATGGCTAAGTGCTATGGAAAATGAAATGAGGTCTTTCAAAGTCAACAACACTTGGGTTTTAGTTCCAAAACCTGCCGGTTGCTCTATGGTTGATTGTAAGTGGTTGTTTAAAGTTAAACATGAACTTAAATCTGTGAGATACAAAGCCAGACTTGTTGCAAAAGGTTTTACACAAAAATAAGGTGTAGATTATGCTGAAATATTTGCTCATGTGGTTAAATTTACTACTATGTGCATGATGCTCGCTCTTGTAGCTCATTTAACTGGGAAATGAAGCAAATGGATGTAACTACAACTTTCTTAAATGGTGATTTGGACAAAACTATTTATATGTCTCAACCTGAGGGTTTTGTTGATGCTTCTAAACCTGATCATATGTGTTTGTTGCAAAAATCTTTGTATGGTTTGAAGCAATCTCCTAGACAATGGAACATTAAATTTGATCAATGTATGAAGTCTCTGAAATTTGTAAGGAGTAAGTTTGATCATTGTCTGTCTTATAAGGATACTGCCTCTGTACCTATGTTCTTCTTATTGATCTATGTTGATGACATGTTAATAATCAGTCCTTGTGCTAAGTCTGTCATTCATGTTCAAGACTGTCTCAGTGAAAACTTTGAAATGAAGGACTTAGGGGATGCTAGGAAAATCCAAGGGATGAACATTGTAAGAGATAGAAAAGTCTGCACTCTTGTGTTGAATCAAACTTCATATGTTGAAAAGATTCTTGAGAAGTTTTCTATGTCTTCTGCTAAAGCTGTTAATGTTCCTCTTGCATCTCACTTTGTGTTAAGTAAGAATCAGTGTCCTAACACTGACTCTGAAATGCTTGCTATGAAGAAAATACCTTATTCTAATGCTATTGGGTCTGTAATGTATTTGATGGTGAGTACCAGACCTGACATTGCCTATGCAGTTAGCTGCTTGAGTAAGTACGTGTCTAATCTAGGTAAACTTCACTGGAGGCACTAAAATGGCTTCTCAGATACTTGTTGTCCACTGCTAAGATAGATATTAGTTTTCATAAGCATGAAAAAGGTGTCACTTTGTGTGGTTATGTAGATTCCAATTATACTGCTGATAGGGACAATATGAAGTCAAATACTTCTTATGTGTTTATATTTTGTGGAGCATGCATAAGTTGGAAGTCCCAACTTCAGCCTGTGGTTGCCCTTTCTACTACTGAGTCTGAGTATGTGGCTATCACTAAAGCTACTAAGAAAGCAATTTGGTTAAAAGGTGTTCTATCTAAAATTAGTTCCTTAAAAGATAAAGTTACTATTTTCTCAGATAGTCAATTTGATATCCAGTTGTGTAAAAACCCTGTGTTTCATGATAGAACCAAACATATAGATATTAGGTTTCACTTTATCAGAGATGTAGTTAAAAAGGAGCATGTGTTACTTGAGAAAATTCCTACTGAATACAATCCAGCTGATATGGGTACAAAGTGTCTGCCTGTTGAAAAGCATGTTTCTTGCATGCGCATTCTTCATATAGATAATGGTTGAATGCTTATTCTTGTGTGGGTTCTGCATGCTTTGTGCTTGCTTGTGTGTGCATGTGCCAGCTCCTGTTCTATTGTTGTGTGTATGGTTGAGGGTGCCTGGTTACTTTCCTTTGGTGCAAGTTTCGCAGCTTGCTGGTATAAGAAACCTTGTTGATCAAGGAGTGTTAGGTCTTCACTGCTTTGTGCTTTGATCCTTTCATTTAAAAATAAAGGGTCTAATATTCCCCATACAGACTTAGTGTCTGATTCTCTCTATTTAATGTTTTCTTTGTGATTATGTTGAATAGGGAGATTGGCAATGATGCAAGTAGTGTTGTCTCAAGCTTTATCATATAGCTGGACCTGAGGTGGAGAATGTGGTGATATAGGCCCAACTGTGCTAATGGGCTTATTTTTACTTAAGGCCCATTTGTGGTGGCAACTCTCGGCCCAGATGAAGTGATGACCCGACCCATCTTCCTGAAGCCCTACTTATATTACTTCGTTGTACTGTTCTCACACACTAACTCATTCTCAGTGCGTGTTCTAGAGGGCTCTTCATCTTCTCGAGTGAAATCTGTGAGATTCGTGAGATTCGTGTAGTTTCTGTATATCTCTTAATTTCTGTATAGTTTGAGGGTTCCTAGATTCACTATCTTGGTGGATCGTTCGTGAGGATTGGTTAGGGTTCAGCTAGGGTTTCTTCTTCTAGGTCAGTGAAGGCCCCAGTAGTTAGGGTTCTTGGTCGCCATTCTTACCTTGTGGTTCTTGTGTGATATTGCTTGTAATCTTCAGCCTTTCATTTGTGGAACAAGACTGAGCCAATCAATAATCTTCTCTGTGATTCTTTAGGCTTAATCGGTTGTAATTAGGGAATGACTTTTAAGAACTGTTTTGGTATGTCAATTAAATATATGTTGGTAGAAATATTATGCATGTGTGTAAGTTGTGAAGATCTATAAGATTAATTTCACTTTATGTAATTTAATGATAATTTTGAAGGGAAATAATTTTTGGTTGACGTTTTGGATTGTAAAATGTGGTTGGAATAAGAAATGTTGATTTGTGAATTTTGGGTGGGTGGGCAAGCGTTGGTCGGGGTGTGTGTTCTTTTTCTTCTTTTTTTTTTTAACATTCTAGATTATTAATTAAAAAATTGACTGACAATCTAATATATATCTCTAGCCTAGTGCTGTAATGTATAATCATGTATGTTTATATGATATTGTCAATATATATCTCTAGCCTAGTGCTGTAATGCATAATCATTTATGTTTATATGATAAGGTCTAAGGTTCAATTCCCTTTGAAGTATTTTATTATTTTAATTAATGGATATGTTTATGACTTTATTTAATTAAAAGGTTGCACTTAATTTCGAAAATATATGTGGTATATATAATAGTTGATTTCTAGATTAATTGATGAATGATTAAGGATTTAAATATCTTTATGAACATATTTTATTTATACATTTTATACTAAAATCATTCTAAATTATATTTAAATAAAACTTCCATTGGTATAATTTTTGAAAATAGCATTTGGTTTAATGAATGTTTCAGATTTATCAAGTAAAGGTTAATTAAGTGTTCGAAACCATTAATGAAGCAATTTTTATTCATTTTACCACAAGATCATTTTTGAACATTATATAATCAATGTTGAACTCAATTTTTGAAAATGAGACTTAATCAAGTGGTTAGTGTTCAAATTTTTATTAGAGGTCCAAGGTTCAAAATCATTTGATGCATTTTTTAATTCTTCTTTCATGCATTTAATTCAAAGTATTTATGAGAGTTTTTGTTATTCCCTTTTAACATAAATCATGTATTTAATTAAAACAGTTTAGCTAATGTTGTATTTATCATTCTAACTTAGTTGTTAAACCGTTATTGTTCTATTTTAGGGTGTTTCTAAATATACTACAATTTCTTATTTATACACAAATAATTAAAATAATTTAAAAATATTCACTACAAGAAAAAACATCAATATAGCGACATAATGTATTCGGTTAACACGAACGACAGAATCAGCGACAGAACTGTGACGGATTAAATTAACGACAGAAATGACGAAGGAACATCCGTCACTAACTTAACGACGGAATAATCCGTCATTACACGTCATATTTTAATTTTAGAATTTTATTTTTTAAGATTAACGGCGGAAATATCGACGAAAAAATACGTCGTTAAATAATTTTTTTTTAATTTTTAATTTTTCTTGTTTTATGTTAGCGACAGAATTAGCTACAAAATTTTCCGTAGCTAAAATTAAATTTAATTTTTTTTAATTTTTTTATTATTCAATTACTACTAATTACGAATTTGAAATTAATCTTTTTTATATTTTAATTTATTTTATTCTTTATATTTTTTTATTTTTTAAATATTTTATATTAATTTATTTTTTAATTTTTTAACTTTTATTTTTTTTATTTTTCAATTACTACTAATTACGAATTTGAAATTAATAAAACAATCCAACATTAAATAAATGATGTAATATAATTATATTTTATAATAAATATATAATATTAAAAATTATAATAGATATTTAAATAATAAAGAATATTATAATTATTTAATTTAGAAATTAAAATTCAATCAAAATAGATTTCGTGTGTATATGTATATATATTATTTCTAAATTATAACACAATATTCACTAGCGCACATGGTTTCAGGTATCTTGTTGAGGCTGCATTTTGCTAGAATTAATTCAGCGCACCCACCAGCTCTGGATCTATCCTGGCTGCACCCTAGGCCCAAGCCTTGCCTCGGCGTGCATGTGGATACTCGGTCCACGCCTAGTTTTTTTTTTTTTAACGACGGAAAAATTTCATCGCTAAATTATAATTTTTTTTTTTTTTAATTTTCTCACTACAAATATCACACGACAAAATATGGTGATGAAACGGAATTTTTCCGTCACCTTATTTTTTAGCGACTATAATTGGAAGACGGACTTTTTCCGTCGCCCGTTTAATTGATGACGGAAATCAGGTCTCGGGCGACGGAAAATTCCGTCGTCAATTTCACATTTTTTTGTAGTTATTATTTTTTGATATTACTAAATAATCAAAAAATGAATAAAAAAATATAAAAAGAATAAAGAAAGCCCTCTTACAACCTCTCTCTCTCCCGTCCTTTTCTTCATCGGTTCATCTTAGATTAGATATATAGTTTCTTGTATCTCCGTCGTGGCGACGACGACACTTTTTGTAGCAGCAAATGGTGGTGCTGTTGAAATATTTTTTATGTGGACTAATATATGTTAATTAAATGTGTATGACTGTCTTAAAGTGATTCAATTAATATGATCTACTGAGGTTATAATTATGGATTAAAGGGACATTAATATTGTCATGGAATTTTAATGTGTAGATACCATTAATAGATTTGTAATTTATTGAGGGACCGAATTGTAAATTCCAGATAATTTATTATTATAAGTTAGGTTTATGGTCCCCAAACGACGAAAGACAGAAAAATAGAATCTGCATTCCTTCTACATAATTCTCTACAGTAAACCCTAAGGTACCGATCGTTTGGAAGATCCATACCACATCAAGAATTCAAGATTCAAGAATTATGAATTCAGGTACGCTTCAACTATAAATTGCATCTCAGTTTATCATCATAGAGTTAATGGATTTAGGGTATGAATCTGGATTATTGCATGCCCTATGTGGTTTAATTTTCTAACAGATGGTATCAGAGCCACTCTATGTATGATTCTGAGATCTGTGAATAAAGATTGATAAATTTGAACTTTGGATTTTGGTGAATCTCGATTTGGGCTATGGATTATTGATTTGGTAAATTTATGATTTAATTGATATTATGTGAATTGGTTACTTAATTAAGGCTAGACGGATTAACCAATTTGTCACTGATTCAGAATTCATGAGTTTGCTACGGTTGTATGCACACAATTCGAGAATTATCATGATTTTTAATAGTCTCGTTATTTATTGTTTTTTTAGAGAGAGAGAGAGAGAACGTTATTTATTGGTTTTACCGATTCAGCATGGCATGAGTTTCAATTTTTAATCATGACTTTTGAATTCACATCAATCAAGACCTCATAATGTTTATTTCGGTCAGAACCTTTCATGCTTAAGTGTAATTTTGATTACAATTGTTATGCAACATTTAATTGATTGTTTATGTTTGGCTGCGGTATAAGTTTTTTTTTAATGTTGTAAGGCAATTTTATTATCATATGCTTCTACTGTCGTGTTTTGATGACATTGGTATAACCTATGTTGCTCGGACTCACCATTTTAGGCCACACACCTGTCGACACACGACACGACATGGGTGCCGACACGGGACATGCACCGGATCCGGCCGAAAAAATCACGACACGACACTTTCTCATCGGAGTGTAGCAGACGCGATTTTTAATTTTTTTTCAAGCGGGATCTCTGAAACTTGAGTGGATGATGTAAACACTGTGAAAAAAAAAGAAATCGAGATGTAGAAAAAGTGAAGATTATGTGAAAAAGAAAAGTCGATGAAGGAGAAAGAAGAAGCGATTCTGATTCATTCTTATCCACCGCATCTGTTGACTAGGGAGGAAGAGATAAACTATTATTTAATTTATGGTTTATTAATTTAGGGTTAATGAATGCGGGCTGGACTTTTTAAATACTTAAATTCATTGTAATGGGCCAACCTTTTAACTTTTACCATTTTCAACTTCTACACATACCACAAAGGGCTTATATTATATATTTATATATAGACTCAGATGCTCGTTAGCACATAACAGAAACTCATTAACACAGCAAAAATATTATTTTTCTTCTCCACCATGGCTATGAATCCATCATCCAACTCTGCACGTCCTTCTAATCTGCATTCTTTTGACGACAAACCACTTTGGAATCATATCAAGGTCCTCTTGATACCACAAGGAGGAGGAGGAGGAGGTAATAGAACTTGGTCATGCAACTATTGCAGTAAAAAAGTTATCGGTTCATATTCTAAAGTGAAGGCTCATTTGTTAAGGATTCCAAATTAGGGTGTTGAAGTTTGTAAGGCGCTGAATGAAAGTGTTCAACGAGCAATCATGCATGAGCATGAGAAGGCTGAATTTAAGAAATCCCAGAAGGACTACAATGAAAGAAAGAAGGCCAAATATGTTTCACTACCCAATGGGTCTGATCTTGTACAACATAAAAGAAAGAAAGGGGCACTAGAAAATAGCTTCAATTCGGCACTTAGAGATATGGCCGATAAAGAAGCTGCTCGAATGTTCTATGCAAGTGCACTTCCTTTCAACTTTGCAGTATCTCCCTACTTCAGGCAATATTCAAGAACATTAGCCAATGAAAATTTAGCGGGCTACACTCCTCCTACATATAACAGGTTGCGGACTATTCTACTTGCATAAGAAAAAGGAGCATATCAATAGGTTACTACAACTAATAAGAGAATCATGGAGGAAGAAGGGCGCTTCTATAGTTTCTGATGGATGGTCTGATCGGCAAAGGAGGCCTCTGATAAATATCATGGCTGCGTCTTCTGGAGGTGTGATGTTTATCAAAGCCATTAATGCAAGTGGGAACATAAAAGATGCAAATTATGTTGCATCAATTTTTGATAATGCGATAAAGGAAGTTGGCAAGGAAAATGTTGTTCAGATCATAACCGACAACGCGAGCAATTATAAGGCTACTGGAACAATCATTGAGACAAGGTATCCTCAAATCTTTTGGACTCCAGGTGTGGTACATAGCTTGAATTTAGCTTTAAAAAGTATTTGTGATCCTTCTGAAAGATCGCCACAATATGCTCATTGCAAGTGGATTTCTGATTTAGTGAATGATATTCAGAATATTCGCATTTTTATTGTGAATCATAACATGGCATTGTCTATATATAACAAGTATTCCAAGTTGAGTTTGTTGAGAGTTGCTGATACAAGATTTGCTTCTAGCATTATTATGGCCAAAAGGTTGAGAGATGTTAAGAAATCACTTGAAAATATGGTTATGGATGATGATTGGAAAACTTATAGGAATGGAAATAATGAAGCCAGACCACAAGAGGTGATACAATGCATTGTGAATGATGCATGGTGGGATAAGTTAGATTATTTTTTGTCTTTCACTGAACCCATTATGAATATGTTGAGGGCTGCTGATTCTGATACTTCAATCCTACATTTAATCTATGATATGTGGGACACGATGATTGAGAATGTTAAGAAGATTGTGTTTGATCATGAAGTGAAAGATATGATTGGTGGCAGTTCAAGTTTTTTTGATGTTATTCATCAAATTTTAGAGGCTAGATGGAATAAGAGCAACACTCCCTTGTATTGTATGGCACATTCTTTGGTGCCAAAGTACTCCAAATGAAAAAACATGAGTTTGCTACGGTTGTATTACATTGTGAAGCATGGCTGCAAGAAAAAACATTGGGAGGAGCTACAAGAGTGTCTCCAAATGAGGATCATGAAGTTTCTTTACATAGGAGCAAGTGTTTTAAGAGGATGTTTCAAGATCCAAATGATTTGAAGAAAGTAAATGCCGAATTTGGCGTCTTTTGCAGTGGATCGGACTTCTTCAATCAGCCTCACATTATTGAGGCTAGAATGTTTGAAGACCCAATATCTTGGTGGGCTAATTATGGTGCCTCTATACCCTTATTGCAAACTTTGGCTTTCAAATTGCTTTCACAACCAACATCATCATCTTGTTGTGAGAGAAATTGGAACACATATTCGATAATTCAAAGCATGAAAAGAATCAAATTGGAACCTCAAAGGGCTGAAGATCTTGTATTTGTTCACTGTAATCTTCGTTTGATCTATCGAAAGCAAGAGGAGTACAAGAATGGACCAACAAAATATTGGGACTTGGGTAAGATTTTATATTTACATGTTCTGATGGAATCATGGATATATAATTTTTCTTTATGCAATATTATTGAATACTGATGTATATATTTTATTTATTTTTTGTAGTTGGAGATAATATGGCATTGGATGGTGACTCCATTGAATTTCTAGAATTATCACTTACTGAACCGGAGTTAGAGATGATGACTTTGAATGATGAAGAAGAAGAGACCATGGAGTAGAACCATTTTATTTGAAGACTTTGAGTATTTGTTTATTTGAATTTTAGTTTATTTTGAAGAGATCGTTTTTTAGATGTTTTGGAGTTTGGACTTGCAGTTATTTATTAATATTTAATTTTGTTGTATGGTTATATTTAATTTATTAAAAATATTGCCATTCCCCGTACCTGTATCTAAATTTTGAACCATTTTCAACCATGTCCATGTATCCTAGATTTCGTAGGTTAAGGGGTCGGACACCTAGATATGTACCCGTGTCCGACACCCGTACTCGAGTCCGAGCAACATAGGGTAGAACAATCAATTTTGTTTTGATTATGCCCTTATGGATTCAGATTCTGGAGAATTAAACAAAGGTGTTATATGCGGTAATATTTTGTATTTTTTTTTCACTGCATCATTATTTTTGGGTTTCATGACATGGTTGTCGAAACAGTCACATTCGGTTCTCTTAATTATAAATTTTTATAATTAAGAGTCAGATTTTATTAAGGTTTAAATTCCCCAATTACAGTTAAATAATCAATCAAATATTTTGAATTTGTTATAGTTCATCTCATGTTTCTATTTGGTTTTATTAATATTCAAAGTGAATTAATGGAAGTAAGAAGTCGTCAAAGTGACCTCTCTTGTGAAAATTTATTCATTGAGAAATTAAGACGGTTGTGTGAATGTATTTCATGTGGGTATTAATCGGTCCAAAGGAAGATTAATGACTGGCCAGAAATACACAAACACCTGTGGTGGTAAATACGTGATAATTATAAAGGTATCCATGTGAACAATATGTCGGCCCAAAGGAAGACTATTGTTTGACATGATTTATTGTCAGTGTTTGATCACTACAAAGAGGTAACTATTTTGCAAGTTAATATTACTGTCCAAATACTTGATATTGATGCTGCACCTGATACCTCGAGATGAACTGACATTTTAATTTAATTGATTGATTATAAGGTTTAATGTGAGCATAATAATTAATTTTGGTTTTTTGTTCTCAGTTCAGCTATAATGTCTGCTACTTCTATTCCTGCTAACACCAACAACATTCATATGCTCAACGGGTCCAACTTTAAGGATTGGAAATAAAATATTCTACTCATTTTGGGCTGCATGGATCTAGACTATTCACTAAGAGTTGACAAACCCGCTTCTCTGATGGATGAAAGTTCTGCGAATGAAAAGTGAAACTTTGAGAAGTGGGATCGCTCGAATCGTGTTAGTCTCATGATCATTAAGCGTGGCATTCCAGAAGCCTTTCGAGGCACTGCCTCTGAGGAAATTACTATTGCCAGAGAGTACCTTGCAGAAATTGAAAAATGTTCTGGGAGATGAGTTCCAAGCGTGACCTGTAAGCGCAACCTACTCGGGGTCGCTTTTCAGGCTTCTTCCAGGCGCGACCCGTAAATGAGACCTCCTCAGGTCGCATTTTGGGCCTCTTCCAGGCGCGACCCAGAAGCATGACCTCCTCCCGTTCGCGCCCCAGTGAATAGCTGAACGCAGCCTTGAAACGCGACCAAAAGCTCGCGTCCGCGAGGTTCAGAGGACCGAATTTCTTCTTCCCAAACGCGACCATCAAACGTGATCTCCTGAGGTCGCGCCCCAATTTATTGCCGAATGCGGCCTCCAAATGCTACCTCCTGTGATCACGTTTCGAGCGAAGAAATTCAATTTTTATCTATTTTGACTTTAAATCTAAAACCCTACTATATAAGGGCACCCGATTTTCTTGCAAAGATATTCTCATTTTTCATTTTCACAAGCCTCTAGGAGAAGAGTCGAAGCAAGAACGGATTTGAGGCCCAACTTCTGGGTTGTATCAAATTTATTTTCTTGTTTTTATCTTGTTTTCTTTGAGATAATTTAATCCTTACATTGTATTGATATAATATAGATATAGATTTCTTACATTAGATTTATTTATTTACTTTTTCAAAAATAGTTATATTTATTTGCATTTATTCTAATTCCAATTTCCTTTTTATTTTTTTGTTTCTTGAATATTTATTTACTTGACAGTGCTATCAAGTTATTAGTTAGTTTATATTTCTTTGTTTAAATTATTAGGTAGTTAGTCAAAAACATACATTTTACATGTTTAAACGAAAAAAAAGAACTAGTTAAATTGTCGAATAATTAATCAACCAATCTTTATATATCATTAAAGATATACATCAAACATACTATTTATATGTTTTAATGAAATGTATTCAATTTTTGTTCCTTGATTAACCAATCATAATAATTATTATAAAGATTATCAATCAAATCATATATTATATTTATATGTTCAATTCCAAGGAAAAAATCTACCACTATATAGCATTATATTTATATAAGTTAATTATTTTTTGTGCAAAATAATGATTAATATATAGCAAATCAATAAATAGAATGTGGTATATGAAATCAATAAATAAAAGATGGTAAGTGGTAACTAAATCCTATGAAATTTGTTAATATATTGAAATAGGATGTTTCTATATACACCATCAATTTTTCATTATGCACCACTATTAAATTTAATTTAAAAGTATATAATTATTAATTTACCCAAATACCATTTTCAAATTAGAACTAACTCATATTGAATTCATACTAATCTACGTATTAATTTTTAAATATTCGTCTCACAAATGACCCCTTATTTTTCGACGGCTATCTCAGCTGTGCACCATCTCATTCAAGTCAATGAGATTCTAAATCATGGTGTCACCTCCCATCACCATCGATTGAATATCTCTAACTACCGTAAAAAATTATATATATAAAAAAAACAATCCAAAATCGCTTCTTTTTAAAACTGGATCAGTTAATGCCCTACTTTCAAATCTACTGGTGCTTCAATTCACTATGAGAAAAGTCGGGGAAAAAACAGATTGCGCATGATTGATTTTTTTTTTTCAATCGATTTGTCTGGTTCGAAAAAATAGAAATAAACAACTCAAAAATAAGGTAATTGATAGTTGTGTATTTTACACAACTTTTTGATATGAATTGATGATGTTTAAGTTGATAAGTTGTGTGATTTTCATAACTTTTATGCTTATTATGTTATCATTTGGTATTTTTGATGTATTTATGAGTTTTGCAGTAATTGTGGTGAATTTGATAATTGTTTGGTGCAAAATGATCAAATATGTGTTTGGAGAGCTAAAGGATGGAACAATTAGGCCTTTAGACCGCATTTGAAGAGCAAAGTTCATGAAAATTGATTTAATTAATTCATCATAATTCAAACGGGTGATTGACGAGCTTAGAAAGATGGAGAATCGAGTTAGGAGCGTTCTGCAAGCTGAATCGGTTTAATCGGATGAGAAACGAGTGAGAACGAGCCATTTTAGTGAAGCTTGTGCGTGCAAGGTCGACCCAGAGGGCTTGTTTTACACCTAATAGGGTCGACCCGGAGGTCGACCCAGTTGCTCGGCCGCCCGTCGATCCGGACGGACCCAACTCGAGATTTTCATGACTTTTCTTCACTTTGGGCTTCATTTAACTCTAGAGTTCCCTCTAACAATATAAATACAATCTCCACTCATTAGAAAAGAGAGAGAGAGATGACATACAAAAGATTCCCACACAGTGCAGTTAGAAGTATACAATTATGGAGACACCAGAGAGGCTCTAGAGGCTACATCAAGATTGAAGGCTTTGCGTTCTTTATCGTGTTGAACATATGTTGTTTACTTTGTTTATGTTCTGTTTCTTTTATTTAATTATGTCTAAGTAGTTGTTTTGTTGGATTCTTTGGTTTGTAAGTACATTGGTTTTCATGATTTGATTTATTGATATATGTTTTTCGGTTATCATTGGGTATTTGGTTTCCTAGTTTGGATTTCTCATGTGTATGTTGACGGCTCCCAACATATATATGCAAGTTAATTAATTGAAAAATTCTAATCGTGACTGATTAATTAATGAGATAAAATATGTTAATCATTTTATGTGATGCTTGGAAGGACCGACCAAGTGAACTAGTGTTGCATAGGAATTTAAGTCCAAGGAACGAGGTTGTAAGTAATAACGTGTGCGAAGAACTGACCGCAGTAAAGTACATGCTTATTATTTCTATGTTATGACATATGTTCTATGAACAGTCTGATAACAATTTAGTGATTTCTCACCTTTGATAAATTAAATAAGTTTAAGTAGTCAATATATTTGTCCTAAAAGCCATTGTATGAACTCTTCTCAGAATCCATTGTTTCGTTTATTGTTTTATTTAAGTTATTCGTGTTTATGTCTTTATTTACATGTTCCCTTTTTTGTTATTTGAGTGTCTAGATATTAATGAGGTGTCTATGTTTTAGTATCATAATATAATATAATCCCTGTGGATACAATAGTCTTGCTCGTCATGTATTACAACTACATTGTACACTTGCGGTTATTTTTCTACTAATAAAATAGTGGTCAGTGATCCAAATGATTAAACTTCTAATTTCATTCAAGAAAATCACAAGTTGGCGGCGGACGAGGTAGAGCGCAACGAGCATCTCTCTTCGCTAGGCGACCAACCATCATGTTTTTCTATCTTTTTTAGTTCATTTAATTTAAATTGATTTTTAATTAAGGGTATAATTGGAAATGAATGTGGTGTATAAAGAAAAAAAAACTATATATATATATATATAATGGTGATGTATGTAGTAAATGTGGTGTATATTAAAAAAATAGTGGTGCAAATAGCAACACCCATTGAAATATTCAAAAACATATAAATAATTAATATGCCTAAGATGGTATACAAAAATATATTTTTAGGGAAGAAACATAATTATTTTCACACACACACACATATATGAAAATTCATATATTGTGTGTGTATTTATAAATCATAAAAATGAAAATTAAGATGATTAATCCTAATTTACAACATGGTTGTTTGTGAATTTATCGATGCATGATGTGGCAGTTAATTTTCACAGCACAAAGCTGTAGAGGCATTTAAAAGTAAGGGTGACATTCCACGTCAATATTTGAGTCATCGAAAAAATGTATTAATGCTATAAATGTTACTTTATCAAACTTTAGGCATTGAATTGTAATTTTTAAATTTCCGGGACAAAAGTGAAAAAGGTCAAATGTTCGATATTGAGATGTAATTAACCCTTATTACTATAAATTGCTATTAAAATATTATTATAACATAATATTTCTATATTCATAAATTTTATCTATGCATCGCACGACGGGTAATGCTAGTACGAGATCGAAATAAAATTAATTTCTAAAAAATAATTATAGACTTTAATTAAGACGTAATAAACTCCATCCGAGAGTAATAAATCATAATTGAGATTAATAAATCATAATTAAGATTAAATAATCATATCTACGATCGAATAATCCATAAAAATGATTGTTTATATTTTTGGCTCATATAAGTTCAATTATACGTGTATTGCGGGTCAAATCTGACCCAGTGCGACCCGGTCAAAAATCGGTGAACCGGTCCATTTTTTTTAATTATGCAAATTTAATTCAATTTCTTCAACATGTGACTGAAATGATTCAAACTTAAGACCTCCAAAAATTGTATAATTTTATACAATGTGCTCTACCAACTGGGCCAACACATATTATGTTATTATTTGAATATAATAACATATATATGCACAAATTTAAAATAACTAGATTTCATTTTAATTAAAATCAATGTTTACCATATAATTAAAATCAATATTTAACAATATCTAATTTAATATTTTTTAAATTAAAATAAATGAAGAGAAGATCTAATATCTAAAGTAGTGGATTGTGAGATAATGATTAGCAATATTTTTTATTGTTATCGTGTAGTATTATTTTTAATTAAAATCAATATTTAATTATTTGACATTTAATTATATATTTTTTAAAAATCTAGTATTTGATGTCCAATATTCATTTTTATACTTTTAACTACTTAACTTATGCAATAATTATCAATAAATTAAACATTTTATTTCTTTGCATCGATATAAATTGTGTATTTTTAAACTTATTTATTATATTTGTCATGATGTTAATTTATATAATTTTATTATATATATATATATATATATAATATACCGGATTATCCGATTTTTTCAGAACGGTTCGACCGGTCGAATTAGTAACCTGATGACCCGATAAATTCACCGATTCGATGTCCGGTCCGATTTTAAAAACATTGCTACCAACTACTAAAATAACTATGATCGTAACAAATAAATAAATATCTATGACAGTAGCAGTGCAATATTCAGATTTATGTGTATATAAATAGCTGCCAGTAAATTATTGCAACAAATTAATTTTGTAGAGGAACATGACGTACCATGTTGAAGGTTGAAACCTTCAAGTAGCACGCTTAAATCCCGGTCCAATCAAGGCTGGTCACTAAAACTTACCCTTAGTTGAAACCATATATAAAAGATCATATATATATTATATCTGAAATAAATCCATCATAATTTCAATCAGAATTTTCAATTTGCACTTATTTTGCAATTATTCCGTTTTATAACTTAATTAATTAATAAATTTACATTTTACTCAATATTATAGCAACCATATTTTCTCTCTCCTATGACTATATATGAGAATGTGTAATCACTGTATATATATGTAAGTAACTTATATATGTTTGAGAGAATTTATCTATGTAGAGGAGTGAGATAACAAAATCGATCATATAATGTTTGGCCACCTCACTCACTCCGGACTCACCACTGAGATCATCACTTCTTACTCATATAATCATATGTTTTTTTTTTCAATGTTTAATCTTCTGAAAAAAGAAGGAAGTTTTCATTTTTAATTCGTTTGTATTTATTCGTTTACATTCTAGATTCACTCATTCACACAACACCAATAACTCTAATAAATTAAATATATGAATTGTATCCTTTTATTCTATATAGTATCCAACATGAAAAAGGATCAGTTAATGGATTTCTTCAATCAATAATATTTTTGTTGTTAAGGAAATTCAATCGACTTTTGAAAGATCAATAATGAATAACCAAATCCAAGCCTTATATTTTAGCTCCAGCCGAAGACCTAGACAATTTGAAGCGTTATTATTCCTTTTTTTTTTTTTTAAAAGCAACTTTCAGTGATTAGGTCGAATTTGCTTGCTACTATGATGTATTTTAATGGCAGTCAACTTAATTCTAAATATTATCTACAACTTCAATTTGAGAGGTGTATATATACGTACATCTACGACATTTTCATAATTTGTGTAACTTTGTATTTACTTTAAACTTCTTCACAAATTAGCCAAAGTAAACTCTCCCAAGTACGAGAGAAAATTCCATTTTTGGTCCTGTAAGACGTAGTTCCAATATTTTCACTTGCAGTCCCAAAAGGAGAAAAAAAAAATCAGGCATAAATAGTCCTGTAGAATTACATTGAAACACTTTTAGTCCCATAATTTGAAAATTTTGTCAAATATTAACGGGACACTTAAATCAGGCCGTGAGATACATATAATTATTTAATGAAAATAAAAAATACAAAATATAAATTTAAAACATTAGGCTTAACTTAGGCGAAATACAAACACAAACATAACCTGGAAGCTTATCCCCAATTCTACCCTAATTTATCCTCTAAAAATCCCAAGAACTTCAATATTTATTTAGCCATGAATTCATCCCTGCTTTGGACTCTATGGTGGTGATGTTACGAAGGAAGCACCTTTTATATTAATAGTACAAATTTATGGGACTGGAAGTAAATATTTATTTTGGGGTCAAAAGTGCATATTTTATGAGATTAAAAGTGAATACCAATTTAACTGAAAAAGTTACATTAGGACCATTTGTGTGTGATTTTTTTTTTCTTTTGGAACTATCCGTGAAAGAATTGAGACTATTTCTCAATGGGACCGTGTCCTACTGGACCAAAAATGGAATTTTCTCTATATATGCATGACTTACAAGTTGCTTTCCTCGTCATTTATCCACTCATTGGTTTGTAAAGCTAGTGATTGATCCCCCTCTCTCTTTAGAAGTTAGATTAGATATACATCACCTTTAAAAGAACGCAAATTTTCCTGTATGTACATAATTAAATATATATCAGACGGTCAACGTGTTGATTATAAAATTGTCAAAACAGGTGATACCTTTTAGGATACAAGTGATGCTTTTTTTTTTTTTAATTTTGAGTGATACTTTTTATTGTTACAATTGATACTGATTTTGAGAATTTTTTTCTTCAATTTTTTTCCTGGCCGATACTTTTTAATGATACAAGTGATACTTTTGAGCTTTTGAATGATACTCCCTCGGTCCTAATAGCAAGGTCCACCTTTTTATTATTTACTCTCTCTATTTTAATAGCAAGTGGACCTTGCAAACGGGACGGAGGGAGTATTTTTTAGTATTGCGAATAATACTGATTTTAACAGGTTTTTTGGTCAACGCATTGATCGGATCAATGCGTTGACCGTCTGATGTGCACCTAGTGCACACAACTACACAATACCTACGTGCTCTTAAAAGAATGAGAGATCGGGCTCTCCAATCTTAGAAAATGATGTTTGCAATGTTTCATTTTTGTTTTACTCCTATAGTCTTACAATATAGAGTGTTAGGTCGAACCCAAAGGTATACAATCAAATTAATTTCTTTCAGTTGTAATCATATAATATAGCAATTCTTAAGAAAGTAACCAAACTATATATGTTTTACCCACTCCATGAATTATACAAAATGAAATAGACAGTTCCCATAGAAAGTTTCAAAGCCCCATTATTATATTTCCTTGTATCCCTTTCCATGAATATCAAGTACCAACTTCTCCCATTTTAACAATTAAGTTACATTTTACTTAAATTTCTTCTACAAGATTCCCTCCAACCACTTCCAATACCCTGGCTAATTAGAGTCCTCGCACGCATCATATTCATATCATCTATACTCTCCAAATGCAATCCCAAACCAACATCTTTTGTTTTTCCTCCCTCCATCTCATCATCATCATCATCATCAAATTAATATTGATTAATCTATTCCAATGCAGCCACGGATCAAGCGTCGACAGTACCGGCAGTGAGTTTTACGAGAAATGCATCGACACATTCAGCTGCGGCAGCACAGTCACCGGAATCGGGTACCCTTTCCGGGGAGTGGACGCTCCGGAATACTGCGGCCATCCCAGCTTAGTCCTGAGCTGCGACGATCGTCGAAATGTGACCAACATCGATATCATGAACATCAAATATCGAGTTCTTGAAATGGAGGAAAACACTCAGACGATGAGGATCGCGAGAGAGGACACCATGATGAGCAATTGCCCGACGGAGATGGCGAACACCACTCTCGACTACTCCGTGTTCGACTACGCGGCATCGTGCACGAACTACACGTTTCTCTACGGCTGCGCATTAGCCCCTGGGTTTCTCAGCTATATTTCCTGCGGTGGTGATGGCGGAGGAGGAGCGTATGTTCTACCCGGTGGGGCGGTGGGGCCAGGGGAGAATTGTGACGCTAGCGTGGTGGTTTCGGGGCAGGTAATGGTTATGGCGCATGATGGACCTTTGAATGCTACGGAGTTGGGTGAATCTCTGCAGCATGGTTTTCAGATTAGATGGAAGATCGGAAACAAGGTCTGCAGCGATTGTACGGCGTCCAAAGGCCGCTGCGGATATGATTTGGAGACGAATCAAACGGCTTGCTATTGCCCTCATCCGCCCTATATTTCTGATGTTTGCGGCGGCGCTAGTTACGGACCGGCGCCAGCAAAGGTGTTGCCACCGCAATCCAAGGGTATGTTCTCGATCTGGCTACCTTAAATGTTACTAATTAAGTTCCTTTGCAATGAACTATTTTTCACCTCAAATTTTCAGTCTCAATTAATTAATTATTGTCTTGTGTAGTGTGTACAATATTTATAATAATCATTAATTAATTAGGTAGAATAAGAGATTACTGCAGTAGCATTTTACTAGTTAGATGGGAAGAAAGAATTCTGGGCTGGCAATGGGCTTCATAGCTTTCACCCGTTTTATAGAAGAGGCTCAAATTGGGTCAACTGATCCAGGTTATACAATTCTATCTTCGATTCTCATTAACTACCAAATAAATTCGTAGAATTAATTTTCTAACTTAACGATATGATCTTCTTTATGTCCGATTTCATCAAATAAGCTTAATTCCTCATTTCTAAAATCGATCTAGGTTGAGAGGCCTTTCATTTCCTTATATGTGTAACGGGGTGTTGCCTTAATACCCGTTTGATTTTATTTTTTATTTTTTTAATTCCAAAGGATTAATTTAATACACTGGAATGTTGATGTTTCTTGTAGTATATGTATGTGCGCAGTTTGTGGGTGTGACTTAGGTGACAATAAACTAATTAAATTATTGCAAGTTACTCAATCGATTTGATAAAATAAATAAATTAAAATTGCTAAAGTGAAACTTGAAATATGACAAGCAAACTCGAATTCAATGCTATGATATTTAATTCATTATTTTGTTGTGCATTATAAATATTTTAATTTGACATTTAATAAAAATTTTTATACTTTTACCTAGGATAAATACACAAAAATCTAATTAAACTTATTCATTAGAAAATGTCATAGATTTTAGTAAATATACCAAACCTCTGATAATATATAATTCATTTTGTTAAAAAATTTATGGGTGATTTAATTTGCTTATGCTAAAATAAGCTTGCTAAGTTTTAAATTTATTTAGTAAATTCAATTTGAACTTTGGTCCCAATAAACAAAACAAGGTGATGCTAGCTTTCAAATATCAGCTCAACTAGACTAGATTATCCTTGTAGAATAGAGTAAAATCAAATATTGTCTCCCTAATATGTGTCCGAACTCCAAACAATTAAGTCAAATACAATGTAACAATAATGTCATTAATTTGCATAAAGTGATTTTTGGATAAGCCTCTAGTAATTAATCTCCTATTATCTATTGCTTGTTTTGATTGCAATTATAATTATAAACATTTGTTTTGCAATATGTATCGCATATTGGCACGTTTAATTATTTTCTTTAGAAAAGAATCCAACCAGAACGTACTCTCCTAATTTAGGCCGAAACACAAGTGATTTGGTCGGTGGTCCACTCACATTACTTATTTGGTCAACATTGACGACCATAGCCCAAGTCAACCCACAGAAATCCTCTCACTCTAACTGGCACTGCACTGCACCTTCTCCTCCCACAGTAATAACACCCCACCATCAAGCATTAATTAACTGTATTTAGTCTCACTTTTATGTCAGCAAATTAGTCGAAGAACACATATATTATCGTTATGTTTGCATGAATAGTTGTTTAACTTTAATCATCGTGTTTAATTTATTTGATTACTCAACAACTTAAGTCTAACCAAATATTAGTGGAGTTAAATATGAATTGATGTTTAGTTACTTACAAAGCTCACATTCCCTCAATTTTAACAATTAGTTGAATAAAAATATGTTTAAGCTTATATGATACTTGTCTATACATTTTAAGTTAAATTCAAACAAGTTGAATTGGAATACCCCATTATCTATTTCCAGTCTATACTTAATTACATATCATACAAGGCGAGATATGTAACAACAATATAATAATAATAATAATAATAATAATAATAATAATAATAATAATATATGATCGTTATATTATTTATATATAGCTATAAAACTATAATATTTGGACTAGATATAAAAGTTGATATTTATAAATTAAATAGAGGCAGCATGTGGGGACTGGGTTAATGGTTAGGCACTTAAAAAATGTTGATAAACGATTGATGTATAAGAAGAAAAGATTGTGTGAGGTATTTACTATATGGAGATTGGAGAGTCAAGAAAAGGCAGCTACGACACGAAGGCAACCTAACCGTTCAACATTGAAATATGTCCAACCTTCCGCCTTCACACCATGTCTCATTTCGCCTACTCCTCCAACTTCCCGCCGCTCCACCAATGCCCCTTCTCCTCATTCTCACCGCCGCTCTCTTCGCGGCGGCGCATTCCCAGCCTGCCTCCTACGCCAACTGCGACCGCACCTTCTCATGCGGCCCAATCACCAACGTAACCTTCCCCTTCACCGGCGGCGACCGCCCCTCCTACTGCGGCCTCCCCGAATTCGCACTCACCTGCCGCGACAACACCACCGCCGAGTTGACTCACAACTCAGTCCCCTACCGCGTCCTCCGGCTCGATCAGGCTCAGAAATCACTCAACCTCGCCCGCTCCGATCTCTACAACAATACGTGCCCTTCTCAATTCCGGAACACTGACCTAAACGCCACTCATTTTTCCTACAATGTCTCCCAAAACGAAGACCTCACTCTGTTCTATGGCTGCAACACGTCGCTCGTGAACTCGACGGCGGACAATTTCCCGCCGAACAATTACTTCAGCTGCAATTCGACCGGTTTGAATTTCACGGACGCGTTTTATTTGATCGGGCCGGTTCCGAATGATCCGATTTTGGGGATCATATCGTGTCGACCTAGTGTCAAGGTGCCGATGTTGAGGGAAGCCGGCGATCGGCTTACGAGGTCGCAGATGAGTCTCGGAGAGGCGTTGATGCAGGGTTTCGATGTGAGTTACAGCGTGCGGCATGATAGATTGTGTTCCGAGTGCAATAGATTGGGCGGGCAATGCGGGTTTAATGATGCGCTAGATCAACTGATTTGCATTTGCGGCGATAGGCCTTGCCCTTTCGCTGTCTCGCTTCCGCCGGCACCTAGTCCGGATGATAGTGTTGGAGGTAATTCAGATTTTTCTTTTTGTCTGCGTGTTGATACGGATTATGTTATGGTTGGATTATATCTTTGAGGAGTCATGTTCATGGTGGTTGATGCAGATGAATTTATGGTTGAGTTATTTGATTATATTAGCACAGTCTTGTTCATGGTGAATGACTGGCTCTCGTTAGTAGAGCCGTAGTTCCAGAGTTTCGATAAGTATAAAACGTATTCGCCTATTCGGATGGATGCCATTCATAAACTAGCTTTATGCTTCTCAGAATGGATGCTTACATTGGTCATTGTGTGTTATTTTGCTTGTTGCAAGACTAACTTTGAAAACTAATTTGTATAAGGGTAAGGATTCTGAAATAGATTATATCATTATAAACTTGTTGGTTGTTTAATTAGTTAGTCTATTTAATGTTAGAACTTGGTCTTCTTTGTGGGTTCGTCTCTACGAGCAGGCTTTTGCTTCATTCCTAGTTATGTGGGATAACATTATTAAGGTACATAAATTTATCATACAAACTCACATATTGTGATTTCATTGCTGCTGCAGGAAATGGTCGCCGCGTAAATAAAGAAGGGAGTATAGGTATGACGCTGTCTGAAGTAGTAACGTTTATATTCTTTCACCCAAAATGTTCTGCTAAAACACTTAATAATTTTCTTCTGTGCTGCATGAAGGCCTTTTCATAGCTGGTGCAATTCTTACTGGTGTTGGCCTGGGATGGTTAATTTTCCACTGTAGACAAAAGAGGAAACAGAGGCTTGCTTCCCTGTCTTCCCAAATTGCAAGCAAGGAAATTACTTCTTCTCCTTCCATGAGAGGCCTCCTTTCACAGCCTTCAAGTCATTTCACCAAAAGCATACCGTCATATCCATCTTCAATATCAGAACTTGGTAGGGATAGTTCGTATTTTGGGGTGCAGGTCTTCACCTACACCGAACTTGAAGAAGCCACTAACAAGTTTGATCCTTCTAGAGAACTTGGAGATGGTGGATTTGGTACCGTATATTATGGTCTGTTCTTCATCATCTCTATGATAAATGTCATTTCTGCCTTCTTTTTTCATTAAGTACAAGAACTTAAAACGACTCATTTTTTTCTTTCAAACAGGTCTTCTTACTGATGGTCGTGAAGTTGCAGTTAAGCGCTTGTATGAGAACAATTTCAAGCGGGCAGAGCAGTTCATGAATGAAGTTGAGATTCTGACTCGGTTAAGGCACCAAAACCTTGTGAAACTCTATGGATGCACTTCCAGAAGAAGCCAAGAACTACTGCTTGTGTATGAATATATACCAAATGGTACAGTGGCAGATCATCTGCATGGAAAACGAGCGACATCGGGTTTGCTATCTTGGCCTGTTAGGTTGCAAATTGCTGTGGAAACAGCTGACGCACTAGCTCATCTCCATAAATCAGATACTATACATCGGGATGTAAAGACCAACAACATTCTTCTAGACAACGATTTCCATGTAAAAGTTGCTGATTTTGGGTTGTCGAGATTATTCCCCAATAATGTCACTCATGTGTCGACTGCTCCACAAGGGACTCCTGGCTATGTCGACCCTGAGTACTACCAGTGCTACCAACTCACAGAAAAGAGTGACGTATATAGCTTTGGAGTTGTGCTAATTGAGCTTATATCATCACTACAAGCAGTGGATACCAACAGGCACCGCCATGATATCAACTTATCAAACATGGCTGTTAACAAGATTCAAAACCATACACTGCATGAGTTGGTTGATTCCAGTCTTGGATTTCATACAAATGGTATTGTGAGAAGGATGGTCACGCTGGTTGCAGAATTAGCTTTCAGATGTTTGCAACACGAGAAGGATATGAGACCTTCGATGCAAGAGGTGCTGGATGCTTTGAAAGGGATCCAGAACGAAGATTTGAATGCTCACAAGGTAGAAATTGTCGACCTCTCGATCTCCATGGATGAAGATGCTGGGCTACTGAAGGGCAGCATTACCCCGAGGTCAGAAGATTCAGTTCCTTGACATTGATCCGATGGCTTTACTGCTAATTTTAGTGGACGAGCTTTATATCCTTTCAGCTGCTTCAGAACAAATAGATGCCTTGAGGTAGCTTAGAAAGCGAGGTGCTTCGAATTGAATATACCACCTTGCTTATGATCTTCACCAATTTGTAGCCTTGTAGCCCTCTGAAAATCACAGTATTTGTATGTTCTTGAATCTTGATTTGGCAAACTCCTAGTTCCAGGTATGTAAATCATAAGGATTTTGAAGTGAAATTTAAAACATGTCAAATTGTGTATTGTATAATATGGTTATTGAAGTAAATTGGCCTGCAGTATCCGTTGTTTATTTTGTGCATAATAGTTTTGCATGCTACGCTTGTTGGAAACTATCATCGGCTGTAGCAGATCTATATATTGTGTGTAAATGAACGATGGATATTATATTTGGTGGATTTTACAACTAATATGCATGTTGTTTAATTTGTACTTTTCTCCCGTTGCTAAAAATAAGGAATTGCGACGTGCCATCTCCTAATTTTATTGATTATTCCTCTTTTAAATAAATTTTGAAGTCAAGGTAAGACTCAAGTTCATAGTCCAATTTGGCGGGCCTTTTTTAAGAACAAAAAAAATTTCAGTCCAAGTTACAAACCAAAATAAAAAAAGTCAAATTTGTCCAAGTGTATTTGATCTAACCAATAACAAAGACAAATTTCTGACATGTAAATGTATTTTTTATGTTTCTTTTCTATTTCTTTTTCGAGTATTCTTATTTTTTTTTATTCGAGTATTCTTATTCAATAAGCTTATTTGGTGGAGAGCAGAGTTAGTGTGATGAACAAATGCGACTGTTAATTGTAGGGTATTTATGCCTTGCCGAAGGTTCACCTCTTGTTTCCCGACACCGTTCAGTCACCGTCACAGTTGCTCAGGCAACTTGAACTCACTTTAGCTTCTTTCTTCTACTTCAGGACTCTATCTCCTCCTTCTCTCCTTAGCTTCCTACTCTGCAAGCACAAGAAAACACACACACACATACATAGTCATTGTGCTCAACAGACAGAAAAATAGGGGGAAAAAAGAAAGGAACAACAACAAACTGAAGTAAAGTAGGAGAATCAGAGATTAAGATATGGGAAATTTTGTGTCTTGAAGACACGGTGGCTCAGAATTTCCCACGGTGGTGACTCGCACTTCCGGCAACAACAAACCCTAGACCACAAGATGGAGAAGATGGGTCTACTCTCGAAGCTCTCACACTCAACGTTAATCAGGGATCCGATGGACAGGATTCAGGCGAGATAGCTGGAAGGGAATAGCAGAGCCCTCCTTTAATTACAGATTGTATGAAGCTTATTTCAGAGAGGGGGTGACGCTAGGGTTAAATAGAAAATAGAATTAAGTTTAGGGTTAAAAGAGGATTAGTGTGAGTGCGCTTCAATTAAGAGGTTGGGCCCAGAATGGGCCTTAAGGAAAAAATTAAAGAGCATGGGCCAATCCACCACATATCCACCTTTGGCACATTGGTCTTTATGTCGTCAAGGAAGTGCTCACCATCAAACGGATTACCATCATAGCCATTTTTACTCTCATCTATCACGAAGACAAGACAAGAGAGGGAGAGAGAAATACTATGCGTATTAAACTCAGTCTCAACACTACAGACCAACCCATTTTTACAAATTATCTCAAGTCACTTAATGACTATCCTTGACAAAATTGCAACCTAGCACAGAACCAAAAGGAAAGGCTAACCAACAGAACAAAACAAAAACAATGAATCCATAGAAAAAAGAAATAGGGTATCCAGCCACACAGTCTAGAATACCACCACAAGAAGAGCACATAACAGAATTCAACCAAGATCAAAGTTCAGTGACCTTTTGCAGGCCATCAGCTTTGTAACTGGAAGACACTTGGTGCCCATATCTGCAGGATTGAATTCAGAGGGGATTTTATCAAGAAGTACATCACCTCTTTCGACAATATCACGAATAAAATGAAATCTAACATCAATATGCTTAGTTCTATCATGGAACACATGATTTTTGCATAATTGAATGATAGATTGGCTGTCAGAATAAATGAGGGGTTTGTTATCAATGTACTTAATTTCAGACAGCACGCCATTAAGCCAAATGACTTCTTTTACAGCCTCAGTTGCAGCAATGTATTCAGATTCGGTTGTAGATAAGACAACAATGCTCTGAAGTTGAGACTTCCAACTAATGCAGACACCACACAATGTAAACACATAGGATGTAGTGGATTTTCTTTGATCTCTATCATTAGCATAATTCGAGTCCATATAGCCAACACATTTGACACCATTATCTGCCTTTGAGAAGGTCAGACCACTGTTCATTGTGGATTTTAAATACCTGAGTAGCCACTTAAGTGCTTCCTAGTGAGACAAACCTGGATTAGCCATGTATCTGCTTAAGCATGAGGCAGTATATGCAATGTCAGACCTAGTGCTAATCATTAAATATATCACAGATCCAATAGCATTGGCATAAGGAATATTTTGCATGTCATTCATTTCAGAATTAGTTTTAGGAGATCGATTCTTACTTAGCACAAAATGGGAAGCAATGGGCACATTGACAGATTTGCAATTTTCCATATTAAATTTTTTCAAAACTTGGTCCACATAAGCAGATTGATGCAACACAAGAGTGGATTTGTCTCTATTTCTTTCAATGTTCATGCCAAGGATCTTCCTAGCATCACCTAGGTCCCTCATATCAAAGTTAGTACAAAGACATTTTTGCACATATTTCACAGTTTCCAAGCAGGAACTAATCAAGAGCATATCATCAACATAAAGTAACAGGAACATGGGAATGTCAGATTGCATGCAATACAAACAGTGATCAAATTTGCTTCTAGTGAAGTTCATACTTTGCATGCATTTATCAAACTTTATGTTCCACTGTCTAGGAGATTGTTTTAGGCCATAAAGGGATTTCTTTAACAAACACACATACTCAGGATAAGTTTTGTCAACAAAACCCTTAGGCTGAGACATGTAAATGTTATTTTCAAGTTCACTATGTAGAAAAGCAGTTGTAACATCCATCTGCTTAAATTCCCAGTTAAAATGAGCAACAAGGGCAAGGATAATGTGCACAGTAGTGAATTTTACAACAGGTACAAAGATCTCATTATAGTTAATCCCTTCTTTTTGTGGAAAACCTTTTGCAACTAATCTGGCCTTATACCTCACATTATCAATTTCATGCTTGATTTTAAATAGCCACTTGCATTCAACAACAGAACATTCATCAGGTCTTTCAATAAGTATCCCCGTATTGTTGTCATGCAAGGATTGTATCTCACAATTCATAGCAGCAAGCCATTTATCAGATTCATTAGAATTCACAGCTTCATTATAAGTTCTAGGCTCAAATTGATCAACATTGTTGAATACATTAAAAGCATATAAAGACAGATTATAATCATCATATTTGGCAGGTAATCTCGCATTCCTCCTCTCCCTATCTCTACCAAGCTGATAATTGTTCAGATTCTCAGGTTCAGGAATGGGTTCAGGTTCATTCTCAGTGCTAGAACTATTTTCAGAATCAGACACATTCATATTATTAGTTGGCTCATCATTATCCTCATGATTAGACACAAAATCATCAACATTATGATTATACAAGTCAGACTCATGCTCATACTCAGTGACAGGTAAATCATGATACACATTTTCAAATTCAGATTGCATAGGAGTCAAATTCTCCACATTATCCACCTCACTTGGAACAACTGGAGGAGTAGGTACAAAATCAAATATATTATGATCCAAGTGTTTCAAATTCTCCAGCTTACTTAGAGCAGCATAAGGTAAGGATTCAGGCAAACAGGGAAAATCATGGTCATTGAAAACAACATCATGACTTACACAAGTTTTGAATCCAGGCACACTTCTATCCCACAACTTATAACCTTTCACTCTTTCAGGATATCCAAGGAACACACATTTCCTAGCTCTAGGATCAAGTTTGCTTAATTTTTGATGCACATATGCAACACAACCAAAGACTCTCAAGTTGGACAAACAGATAGACTTATTCAAGAAGACAGATTCAGGCAGTTTACCATGCAAGGGCACAGATGGAGATCTATTAATCAAATAGGTCATAGTCATGAGGGCTTCACCCCAAAAATGTTTAGACAGACCAGATGCAACAAGTAAACTTCTAACTCTCTCAAGGAGAGTTCTATTCATTCTTTCAGCCACTCTATTTTGCTGTGGAGAGTAGGGCACATTTTTATGACTTTTAATTCGTTGATTAGAGCACCAATTATCCATGGCATGGTTACATAATTCAAGCCCATTATCAGTCCTGATGCATTTAATTTTCCTTTTAGTTTGATTTTGATTTCAGTTACCCACTTAGAAAAAATCAAAAACACATCAGACTTATTTTTCATAAAAAACACCCAAGTTTTCCTAGAGAAATTACCAATAATAGACAAGAAAAATATATTGCCACCATGGGTGGACTCTTTGGCTGGGCCCCAAACATCAGCATGCAAGTATTCAAGATTTTCAGTGCTAACATGCTTCCTAGGGTAAAGCACAGAAACTGGAAATGGGACTCTGTGATGTTTCCCCATAACACATGGTTCACAGAAAGATATGCTTGACACCTTATCCCTACCAAATGCACCAGATTTATACAGAATGTCTAAACCTTTGTTGCTCATGTGCCATAGCCTAGCATACCATAGAGCAGTTTTGGCCTCTTGGACCACATTAACAACAAGTAAAGGCACAAAATGAGCTTGGACAACATACAAGTCACCCTTTCTAGGTGCAATGAAAAAAAGCACATAATCTTTTTCAAATTTGAATCTCAAAATTCACAGAATCATCAAGCATCTTATGAGCAATTTTGGACACAGATAATAGGCTGAATTTCAGTTGATGCACATATCTGACATCACTTAAAGTAAGCATGTTCCTATTTTCAAATTTCAGGCAAATGTCACATTTTCCTTGAATATCACAATTTTGACCATCAGCAAGAGCCACATGTCCAGAATTCATATAATGTAGGTTATGAAACAAATGCTTAAAAGGAGTGACATGGAAAGTGCAGCCAGAATCAATGAGCCATTCATTAATTGAAACAGATTTTGACACATCATTAGTGTAGTTGATGTACTGAAAATCATATGCATCATGTACCATGCATCATCATATACATTATTTGCATGTTGTTTGGGCTCATAGTTCACATAACCCTTATTTCTTTTAGGTTGTTTACACTTATTAGAAAAATGATCAGGTTTTCCACAGTTCCAGCATGTTTTCTTAGGCTTTTGGTCATGGTTCTGATTTTGATTGTGATTTTGATTTTGACCAAACCGTTTTTCCCTTTGATGCCTTTCAGCAGCTAAAACACTAGGGTTATCACCATTTAAGGGCTTATTAAAATTGATGTGAGGATTTCTATTATTATTTCAATTGACATACATAATTTCACCATGCATGGGCTTGGATTTCAATTTAAGCTCATTTTCTTTTGCTTTCAAACCGGTTACAATCATATCACAGGTGACCTTTGACTCACCATATTTCAAAGCAGATTTAACCTCAGCAAAAGACTCAGGAATAGAACCTAATAGAATTTGAGGAGCATATTTTTCAATAGAATCATCACCAACAAGTTTCAAATCTTGAAGCAGTTTATTAAAATCATCCATATTGGCATCAATATCTTTTGATGTGTCCATTTGACAGGTCATAAATTGTGTCTGTAAAGACCAAGCAGACTCTTTAGAGGTTGCAGTATATAAAAAATTCAAATTATCCCATAGATCCTTAGCACATCAATGATGAGAGACTTTTCTAACAACAGTACTACTTAAATTTAGCAAAATGGTAGCCCTAGCAATATCATTCATATCATGCAATTTCTCATCAGTCAGATTCATCCACCTTAGTCAAAATAACCTTATTAATCTTTTCTTTTGTCAAAATACACTCAATTTTGGTTTTCCAGTCCTGAAAATAATCTCTGCCATTAAATGGCGACATATGAAGATTATTCATGATTATCAACAATCACAAGAGTAGCAAACAAACAGAAAACCATACAACAATCAACAGACACAACAAATCACAAAAGGAGTAGAAAACTAAGCCCTTCAGGGCAGAGGAACAAAGCACCAGGGGGGAAAAATGCTGAGGCTTGCCCAGTTCACAGCACAGATTTATCTGTGGTGCAAGGATTCACTTAGGATACCCCCAAGCTATGTTTTCCAATAGGAACTGACAAGAAACAGTTCCAAGAAACTTAAAAAATACTGAGTTTCAACAGATTTCAAGAATCTCAGTAACCCATGAGAACAAATGAGACAAAGCAGAAAAGCGGAAGCAGATAAGAGGATCGCAAGATACCAAGCTGAAAGCAGGGTTACAACACAGGAAAGAACCTCAACACAGAGCACACAAAGCCCTAGAAACATCTACCAGTAGGCAAACCCAACCTATTGATTAGGGAGCTTAGGATTTCGCCACTTTACCAAAGCAGATTCTCCCAGATAGGGTAGAGATCTGACTTACCTTGATCCTTGCTCATCGGGAGTGAATCGATGCAGCCAAAGGGCGGCAGGGTGAAGGTGATACTGGTCGGAGGGTGCCCCACCAAGGTCCCTGTGGCTCTGATACCACTATAGGGTATCTATGCCTTACCGAAGGTTCACCTCTTGTTTCCTGACACCGTTCAGTCACCGTCACAGTTGCTCAGGCAACTTGAACTCATTTTAGCTTCTCTCTTTTACTTCAGGACTCTATCTCCTCCTTCTCTCCTTAGCTTCCTACTCTGCAAGCACAAGAAAACACACACACACAGTCACTGTGCTCAACAAACAGAAAAATAGGGGGAAAAAAGAAAGGAACAGCAAAAAACTGAAGTAAAGTAGGAGAATCAGAGATTAAAATATGGGAAATTTTGTGTCTTGAAGACACGGTGGCTCAGAATTTTCCACGGTGGTGACTCGCACTTCTGGAAATAACAAACCCTAGACCACAAGATGGAGAAGATGGGTCTACTCTCGAAGCTCTCACACTCAACGCCAATCAGAGATCCGATGGACAGGATTCTGGGGAGATAGCTGGAAGGGAATAGCAGAGCCCTCCTCTAATCACAGATTGTATGAAGCTTATTTTAGAGAGGAAGCGACGCTAGTGTTAAATAGAAAATAGAATTAAATTTAGCGTTAAGAGAGGATTAGTGTGAGTGGGTTTCAATTAAGAGACTGGGCCCAGAATGGGCCTCAAGGAAAAAATTAAAGAGCATGGGCCAACCTACCACATTAATTACTATGAGAAAAAAAAAAGAAACTTAATTATCTTTTAGATGGCTATTGTGTAGATACAATACCGCCTTGGTTTCCTATCGGGAAGGAGAGACGTAGAAGAATTACTCCCATTTTCAAATCTCTATACAAATTAGATTTTCGGCCTCACGATGCATGAGTTTATCTATGGTGATTGTACGAGTTCATTTATGGTGTCAAACTCAATTATTACATATTTAATGTAAGTGTTACATACTTACATCTTCATATTGTATAAATAATAATATTTTATTTGAGACTATCTCTAAAGCAACACCACCCTAACCATCCAACTACTTCAATATTTAATTAATTTATCTCTACTACACATCACCAATATTCATCTCAACCGTACTACTCCTATTTTGCATGGTTTATCCATGACCACTCAACCACAATATTA
This sequence comes from Perilla frutescens, assembly GCA_026008535.1. Lineage (NCBI taxonomy): Eukaryota > Viridiplantae > Streptophyta > Magnoliopsida > Lamiales > Lamiaceae > Perilla > Perilla frutescens. The sequence continues at coordinate 25,982,513 of BRKX01000014.1, read as the reverse complement.
TATATTATTCTTTTATTTTATTTAATTTAATTTTTAAAATTAAAATATTACTTGTAATAAAAATAATATAAAAATTTATAATTATATTATTTGGTTACATATAAAATTAGAGAAAAAACACGTGGTTGCAATATGTAGAAAAAGATGTGATAATTTTAAAATGTGTTAAAATGTAGTAAAATCGGTCTCTATTTATAGAAAATGAAAAAAATGTGAATTTGATATATTTTTTATTTATTTTAATTATAATATATAAAAGATTTAACTGTTTTATTTATATATCTAAATAAATTTGATTAACCAATAGAATGGAAATAAGTATCCCATCCAATTGTCATGAGTGAAGGTTTTGGAGAGACTCATGGTCTCAATGGTGGTCAACTACCCAAGTTAATTATTGGAACATTTTTTTTAAATATACCCGCGTTTGTGGCGATCCACTACTTGGGTGAAAAGTTGATGTTATATGCTGTCTAATAATTTCATACCAATTTTTTTAATCTAATTATCTTTTTTTTTATATTAGACAATTATTATTCTGAATCTAGCTAAACAGAGTTAAGTTCCCAATTAGGATTTATATTTTTTTTCAAAAATTGATTATCAAACGCAATGCATGAGCCCACGTGTTAGTGTCGTACATGTGCAATGCGTTAGTAGCCCGATCCCAAAAAAATTAATTAATTCATTTTAGAGTTCACTAATTTGTATGTTATGTTAGTGTATATATTTATTTCAAAATTATGGGTGTTTTTATTTTCAATTAGGGATTATATTTATTTTGAAAAAATTAATTATCGAGTACAATGCACGAGTCATCAAATTCAAAAAAAAATATTTGATTTTAATTTTAGGATTCACTAATTCCATTTTATCGTAATATTTATTTCAGAATTAGATTTTTTTTTCAATTAGCATTTATATTTGTTTCAAAAAAATTAATTGTCGAGTGCAATGTACGAGTCCACACGTTAGCATCGGGTGAGTGCATTGTGTGAGTTGCCAGATTTAAAAAAAATTAATTAATTCACTTTAATTGTACGGTTCATTAATTTCATTTTAGAGTATATATTTATATTTATTTCAAACAAATTAAATCAATTCACTTTATTTTTAGGGTTTGCCAATTTAGTTTTAGGATATATAATTTTAGGATAATATAATAAAGTAATCACTTCTACTTAGTAAAATTATAAAAGTAGTAAAAAAAATTATGTTATTAGCCATTTAGTAGGAAAATGTACAATAATATCCTAGTTACAATAATTTAATTATCATAAGTTAAGAAATAATATTTAATACCAATAAAATAATCTCTCAATTCTCCCCCATGTCGTCTCCCCACCCCGAAATGAGATCATCTATTGCAAATCTTGTTGCATTCTCTGTTGCAACTCTTCAATATTTTTCAAAATAAATAATTTTTTATTTTTATTTTTTAATTTATTATGATTTATTTTAATTTAAATTTTCTATTTAGGGTTCATCCATCCCAATTAGGGTATATTAAAAAAATAAAAAAAAGTTAGGAAAAACTATCATGAATCCCTAGATGAGGTTTTTATGAAATGTCAAAACATTTCTGAAAAACTAAAGGAGATTCAAGCTGGAAATCTAAAGCTGACCAAACAGAAGTTCCAAAAGAACTCAGCTGAAGCTAGAGTCAATCGAGCTGGAGCATGGTCAACCTAGCTGGAAGTCAACCAGTCAAAAAATAACCTAACTGATGGTTAAGCTCAATTAAAAAGCCAAACCAACTACAATCAAACTGACCTTTAGGTCAGTTGAAGTGGAAGAGAGATCAACCTGACTGAAAAAACTGACAGCAAGTCAGTTTAACTGAAGTTGGAAGAATCCAACTGATGGCCAGAGTTGACATCAGCCAAACTAAAGCATGAGACAAACCAATTGCTGATGGCCATAACTGAAGACAACCAGTTCATAAGCTCAAGACAAGCCGATCAAAGCTTAGATTAAGACCAGTCAAACTGACGACCTGATCAACAGTTAGTGATCAGCCAAATTGACAAAACTAAGTCAACAGTTTGAAATCAGTTGAACTGGCAAAGAAAACTTAGAGAGAAAGCCAACTGAAGATTTAGCCATAAACTAACTGCCAACTGAAAGCTCAGAGCTGCCAACTGGAGAATAACGCAGTTAATGCTCATAGGAGATCTTAGAATTAATGCAGTCACTGCTCAGTGAAGATCTTGGAATTAATGCACAACAGAGATCAAATGGTAGAGAAATGACTACTTCAAAAACACAACGACTCAGAAGATCAAATACCATTGAAGAACCAACAGAGCCATCAATCAATGGAACTCAACAACTATGAAGATCAAATACCATTGAAGAATCAACCAAGTCATTGATCAATGGAACTCAACGGTCACAAGAACACTTCTCTATATAAAGACGAAGTGAATCTAATCTCAGAGGACTTTCGACCTCTCAAAAACTCTCAACTCTCTCTATCTTATTCTTTCGCACATACTCACAACTGAGCCTTCTTTCTCCCCCCTCACAGCTTAAGTTTACAGCTTTGTTCCAGCTACGAAAGACTTAACTGAGAAGAAAAATTGAAAGATCCAAGCATCAGCTAGTTGTTGAAAGTCCAACCAAGAGCAATCTTTTCAGTTCAAGATATTCAACGATCAACTACTCAACTCAACATAAGGAGCACATCAGTTGATAACTCCCTTTTCAAGACTAACCTCTTGAAAGATCAAAAGAGATATAAAACCTTGTAAAGATGGTAATAACACCTATCTCTCCAGCGAGCAGTTGGGGACTGCAAGTGTGAGTCATTGAAATCGGCTGAGGAGACCGTGGCTCTACAAGAACTGCCATTTTCGGGACAACAATAGTTGAAAAAGTAACCGTGACTCTGCGAGAGTTGCCATTTCCAGGTTCAACCTGTCTTCACTTTGTAATTGTAATAAAGAAACTTTACCATTACTTAGTGAATTGCCCTTTTCAGTAAGGCAGAGATGACGTAGAAGTTTCAGCTTCGAACCTCTATAAACTGATTATGTGCTGTACTTATTGTCTCAAACTTGCATATTTTTAACTACATACAAAGATTACACAAGTCGCACTTATAAATTAACTGAAATCGTCTCAACTGTCAAAGTACACGGATAAGTCTTTTACGCGAGTCAAGGGCCCTAATCATTTTTCATAATTAAAGTTTAAAGCTTTTGTATCAGTTTATTCACCCCCCCTCCCCAAACTGATATCGACTCGTCCGGGACCAACAAAAAACTTAGTTATGCAACAGTAAATGAAACACAAATGGCAACAGAGGATTTGCTCTGCCCCATCCCCACCCCCACCTCTCTCTCTAACAGACACAACTACCCCTCCCCCTCTTCATCGTATGTCTCCTTTTGCCTTCCCCCACTCTCCCCCTCTCTCTCTCTTCTCCCACACACACACACACCCAACCGCTATCTCTTCCATCTTGTAAACATATCGCAAATTTGTATTTCAAGAGTTTTGAGATTTGATAAAGAAGATAATTTATTTTTATATTTCTGTACAAATGAATATATATAATCATGTAATAATTTATTTTTATATTTCTGTACGAATCAATGAAGGGATTTAGTAATTCCTGCACATGTTTAGTTTTGAATTGGTGCACGATTACAAATTAACCCTTATGTATTCGTGTATTTGCATGTTTTTCCACTATCGCACGAGTGAAAACCATCGTGTATTTGTGTATCTTTACTATTTTGGAATGGTGCACTAGTGAACACACTCATGTGTTCGTGCATCTGTTCATAATTGAACAAATGCACAAATACACGAATGACTAAACTTGTTCACTCGTGAACTTGTTTAAAAATGAATAATCACAAGATTTTCACGAAGTGATTCAATCGTGAATTCATGTAGCCGTTAACAAATGAATTGATACATGAGTAGGCATAATGGTATATTTGTACAGCAAATCAAAAATGCATTACTACACGAATATATTAATGGATTTACTCATGCAGTAGTAGCTTAGTTTTAAACTGTTGCACGAATGAACAACAATTTTCTTGTACCAATCGAATCGACTCCAATACTCGTGTAGCCGTTAACAAATGAATTGAATCATGAATCAACTCCAATACTCATGTACCAAATGAAATCAATTCGTGCACCAAAAAACTTTTAATTTTTTCATTCATTCCAAAGAAAGATTAAAAAAAAATTAAACATATGCATCAATAAATAAATTACAAATACATGAGTATCATACATTAATGTCGTAAAAAATATCACAATGTCAACAAAATTTCAAAAAAAAAAATACATTTAGCAATAAACCCCTAATTTTCAAAATTGCATCAAATAATTTATTGATGATACGAGTATTAGAGAGAGAGAGAGAGAGAGAGAGAGAGAGAGATGGAGAAATATGATAATATTTAAAAATCATAATTCATCATCTTCACCAATTGTAGTTTTGTTTCAATTGATAAAACATAGAGCGAAAAAACAGAGAGAGTGAGAGAAAGCCGATGTAGAAGAAAGGGAGAGAAAAAATTAGATCATTTTTTCCTAATATTATTAATATGAATATATGAATAATAATTTTTAGGGAGAATGTCCATTTTTTTTGTTGTCAAGGGTAATCCGGCCAGCAGCCGCTACCAAGGTGCGCATTGGGTAAACTCTGTCCCTGTGTAATAGCCCGTAAACCACATATGGGAGGTTAACCATACTTGGCAAGCCAGATGTGACAAGCTTACACCTAGTGGTGTTGGTGGTGGGAGAATGTCCATTTTGATCCTACAATTATTTGCGTATGAGTGTTTTTGGTCCATGTTTACTTTTTTTGTTCAAAGTGATATCATAACTATTTTAAAGGTTCAATTTGGTTCATGTTTTGATCCCCACCTTACGGAAATAGAAACGGAGAGAAACGGCGTTAACAGTACCCGTTAAAACACACACTTTTCTCATATACTTAGATTATTTCATAGATTAACATACACTTTTTACAAACATATGGATTGAACACAAAATTTCATCCATTTTCACAAATAAAATAAAAACACATTTTCTTCTCATCTCCACATCAACAAATTCATTCATTTTCACATTCCTATTTTCTTCCAAAACAAAAACCCTTTGCACCTTCAATTCACCACTTTCATTCACAATTTTATGGAGTTTCTGGTTTTGTATCAATTTTATGCTAATTTTTTCACTACTAATTAATATAAGCTCTAAATTCCAGAGACGTTCAGTCTTTTCTCTACTCTTCATGGAATTTAAAGTTTGATTGAAGTTATATTTATATTGTTTGTTGTGTCTTCATTTTTAGACCTAACTCTCTCCTAGTTTTCTTCATCGTGATTCATGGAGGAGCCACCACCATTGAACATTCTCAGTACCTGCGATTATGTCTCACACACGAACGTAGGAAAACCATCTAATGACTCCTCTCGAGCATTGGATCAGAACTCTAAGTTATCCTCATGAAACTTAGATAATCAGCTTGTAAACCATAATATGGCGGCAAGGGTTTCAAAGTTTCATTCTGATGTGTCATCAATGCATGGCCCTTCTTTTGCATCGATTGTCAATAAAAATGTAATGCCTCGATTTCCAGATGTCTTTACAACCTCGCTCAATCGAATTCAGCCAATTAAGCGAGGAGAGTTTTCATCGATCTCTATCCCTGACATTTTATACTAGTCGCAGTTAGAGAGATTCCAATATTCACTGATCGGGTGATTGATGCTATCAAAGGGCGATAAACCGTGGCCTATTAGGGATTTACATGTAAAGCTTTCACAGATGTGGAAAAACGAAGGAATCGTGGCGTCTGATATCTCTGGGGAAGGGATTTTTTACATTACAATTCTCCTCGGATGTTGATCAACGGAAAGCTCAATCATTGCAGACATGGAATATTAATCCTGGAGTGCTGTGGATTAGGGAGTGGATGCCTGACTTCACTCCGTATAAAATTCAATCCTCCTTAGTGCAAGTCTGGGTTAGGGTTTATAACTTGCCATTTGAATATTGGCATAATGAGGTTTTAGTTGGGATCGCAAGGTCGGTGGGTACACCACTAAAAATTGACGATAATTTGGTTTATGGAGGAGTCGGCCATTTTGCTAGAATTTTGATTGAGATTGATTTGTCTTAACAGCCTCAGAACTCAGTTATGATAGATCGTGGAGAAGCTTCTTTCTTTGTGGATCTTGACTTTGAGAACCTACCCCCATTCTGTAGTACATGTTAGGTGGTAGGACATTTGGTGTCTAAATGCAGAAAAATAAAGCGCTTAGAAAGAGAGGAACGAGTAATTTTTTCTAAGCCTTTTCTATTGGTCAGGGAGGATATGCCTAAGGAGGTATGGATTCAAAAAAGGGGGCCTTTTATAGAGAAGGGCCCTGCCATGGAAAAGGGACTGGAGGAGGAGATGCCTAAGGAGGTAAGGATTCAAAAATGGGGGCTCTTACAGAGAAGGGGTCTGCTATGGAGAAGGGACCGGAAGAATTTGCGGAAGAGGGGTTGGTTGAAAAGGGAGGATTAATTAGGGAGAAGGAGAAGATGCGTGTTCATGTTAGGGCTGGGGTGTTCTTGGAAGCATCTCCAGTGGAGATTGATAATAAATTTGATCTTTTGCAATCAGTGGAAGTCGAGAAGGAGAATAGGACAGTAGATGAAAATACGGTGTTGGTTGAGAAGGCATCGGATAGTGATCAAGGGTCTTATATGGAAGGCGAGGACGGGGGTGGCAAGGAGATGGTGGATGCGAGGAAGGAGTTGGTGGTGGAGCAAGCTGGGTTGATGAGAGAGAAGAAGGATAGTATTGAGGCTTCTTCTACTCTACAGAAAAGAAAAAACAAAATTAATAAAAAGAATCCGATTCCTCCTATGAGAAAATTATCTCGTTTGGTGGGAAAGGACAGGGATACTTTGCCTATTCCTAATAGGGAAAGTTCTTCAGCTGCAATGGTGGGAGAATACTTGCTTAAATCTGCAATTGATGACAAAATTGAGGAACTTCGTTCCAGAGCAAAGACAGTAAGGGCATAGGGTAAATATGTTGCAAAATTTAAAGTGTCTTCTGCGGATACAGAGACGCTAAAAAATATGGCAAAAATTACAACAGAATGGGGCCTAGTTGACCAAGATGTGATACCCATTCTCCATCTTTTTACCCACTCGGTTATTTCAAAATCAAGGGATGATGATACCCATTCTCCATCTTTTTAATTGATGAATTTTATCTCATAGAACATATGCGGGATCTCGAATGAGCTCTCCAGAGATATGTTAATGAACCATTGTAAATCTTTTCATCTAGATATTTTGGGTATTCTGGAACAAAAACTTGTTTTACTAATCGATTTGATCCATTTTGGAAACAATTGCAGCTGCTACCTTGCTTTCAAAATGTCAGGCCGGATAAGTCCTCCAATATTTGGATTTTTATGTCAATTAATGTCACTGCAGATGTGGTTTTTTCATCGGACCAATGTGTGGTGATTTCTTATACTAAAAATGAGTGCATGAGGATGGTGGCGTTTGTTCGTGGTAGTAACTTATGTATTGCTCGACGTCAGCTATAGGCAGACTTGGCTAAGTTTCAGGGAAAATTTATTTGTCTGGGGGATTTCAATGCTCTCCAAGGAGCGTATGAGACTACGAGTACCAAGATGAGAAATAGAAGTGCTTGTCTCAATTTCCAATCTTTCATTGATGATCAAGAGCTGATTAAAGTGCCTTCTTTGGGACTTTTTTATTCTTGGACTCGCAGGCGTATCCTTCCAGATTATGTGGAAAGCAGACTGGATGGAGCTTTGATTACACAGGAATTCAGAGAAGGTTGGGATTCGATTTCAGTTACTTTACTGCCACGAATTTCATCAGATCACTCACTGCTTATTGTGAAATGTGAGTTAGTGGGATGGAAAGGGCCGAGGCCTTTCAGATTTTTATCTATATGGACGAAACATGAGCAATTTTTGAGTGTGGTTCGGGAATCTTGGAAGGAGCCGGAGGGGGTTAGAAGTAAGATTCGTATTGTCATGAACAAGCTTAAGCGTTTAAAGCCGAGACTAAAAGAGTAGAATCTATATTATTTTGATCATGTGAAGCATGATTTATCAATTTTGCAAATGGAGCTGCAATGGATTCAAGAGCAGATTTTGAAAGACGGATATTCAGAGACGCTGATGGAGAAGGAAGTTAACATTCAACTGCAGGTTAATGAAAAACTTACTGCTTAGTCAAGTCTCCTGAAGCAGAAGAGTAGGATCGGTTGGCTTAATGACGGAGACAGAAGTACTGCATATTTTCACAAAGCTTTGCAAAGTTCTCAGGCCAGAAAGAAAATGTGTTCCCTTTTCATTGACGATTCATTGGTGGCTGATATGTAGATTGTTTCTGGGCATGTGGTGGATTATTTTAGAGGCTTGTTTAATGTGTCTAATTTGCAGTCTGAGGAGAATGATTAGTTGAGGGAGGTGATCCCAAGACTAGTCACTCAGGAGCAATTAGATGATTTGCTCAAGCCTCCATCTTTCGAAGAAGTGAAAGGTGTGGTCTTTTCTATGGAGATTAATAGTGCGGCTGGGCCGGACGGATATAATGCTAAATTTTTTCAGGCCTTGTGGGAAATTATTAGGCTGGATATTTATAATGCAGTGGTCGAATTTTTTAAGTATGGCTACTTTCCGGTAGGATTAAATTCTAACTTTGTGGTTTTAATTCCAAAGGAGAAGAATGCGAGCAGAGTGTAAGACTTCAGGCCTATTGTTTTGGGAAATTCTCTACAAAATTCTTTCAAAAATTTTAGCCAAAAGATTGAATCATGCGGCGACAATGATTGTTTCCAATCAGCAGTTTGGGTTTATTGAGGGTAGACAAATTCATGACGCAATCCTTCTGGCTTCGGAGGGAGTTAACGGTTTGAATAGAATGGGAAAGGCAAATAATTTGGCCCTTATGTGCTATGGTCGGGATATGATGTTCCCCACTCATATTCTCTACGCTAATGATGTTCTTATTTTCTGCAAGGCAACGAGGGGGAATATCAAATTGATCTATGATCTGTTGAATAAATATGCTAGATGTGCTGGTCAATTTTGTAATCCTGCCAAGTCTCGGTCTTTTTTTGGCAAGGGTGTTGCTCGTGTGGTCAAAGCTAGGGTGGCCCAAGAGTTAGGGTTTGTTAATGGCTCATTGCCTTTCAAATATCTTGGTGTGCAAATTTTTGAACATTCTCCTAAAGTGGGGGTGTTTCAAGAGGCGGTTGATTATTTCTTAGCAAAGTTCTCTAAATGGGAGGGTCGACTCTTATCGATTGCGGGACGAGTATGTTTGGTTACTCAGTTATTGCAAGCTCGGCCATTCACTCGATGCTCATCTATAAATGGCCTTCTTTGTTAATAAATTCCATTGAGAAAGCATGCAGGAATTTTATTTGGACAGGAGATATTAATATTACTTCTCGTTCGGCAGTTGCATGGGAGCGTGTTTGTGCTTTAAAAGAAGAGGGTGGTCTCGGTGTTACGTCTTTAGCTCAGCTAAGCAAGAGTTTTGGTATGAGATTGTCTTGGAAGGTTCTCATGAGTTCCGGAGAAGCATATTCTTTATTTAGACGTCGATATCTCAATCATTCTTGTCATGTGATCAAGCAAAAGTCGGGCTCCTCGATTTGGAATAATGTTAGAAGAGAGATGGCAGATTTAGTGGAGGGATCGTTAATGGTCAATCCATTCTTTTTTGGCTGGATAATTGGTTAGGTTATCTGCTTGTAGATAAACTTCAAATCCCAGCTACGTTCCATCATTATCTGCATAATTCGGTGGTGGATTTCCTGCATGAAGGAGTATGGAATTTCACTGCAGATTTCATCCTTGCTTTCCCTGAGGTGGTCTGGGATATTCTACAGACTCCAATTACGCATAGAGAGGATGAGAGGGTTTGGATGCGTTCGGTGCATGGAGTGGTGACGACGAAGGTTGTTAAGCTTTGTAATAGGTCGCATTTTGCAGCAGTGAGTTGGGGGTCTTGGCTATGGCATCACTCCATACCAGTTCGTCGATCAATCACTTGTTGGAGAGCCATTATTGGCAGACTACCTACTATGGAAAAGTCTCATCGTCTTGGATTTATTGGCCCATTATTTTGCAGTTTATGTCGTGAGGAAGAAGAAACTTTCGATCATCTTTTCCTTAGCTGCTCGGTCATGCAAAAAGCTTGGCAATGGTTGTTTAATCTTTTCTAGTTGGAGGTTCAGGAATTTCATTCATTTTTCGAGCTGATTGGGTTTTATGTTAAAAGTAACTTCAGCTCTCAAGTCTCAATTATTTGGAGGATTGGTGTCATTATTCTTGTTTGGAGTATTTGGCACATGAGAAATCGGGCAACTTTTGATAATTTCAATCCCTCATATTATAGCTTGGTTGCTTCGGTCAGAGTTGTTCTTCGGGAATCAGTATGCATTAAAGCTAAGATGGGGTTCATGAATAACAATATGAAAGATCTTTACATTCTAAGGGCAGCTGTTGTCAAAGGTCGTGTTCGGGGGCCGAAAGTGGTTAAAATGGTGATTTGGTACCCTCCTCCGCGTGGGTGGTGAAGATTAATTCAGATGGTGCGGCATTGGGAGCACCGGGTACTTTGGCATACGGAGGAATTATCAGAAATCATATAGGGTCGGCTATTGTGTGCTTCCATGAGAATTTGGGCATCGGGTTTGCTTTTGAAGCAGAATTATGGGGGGCAATTCTTGGCTTGGAATTTGCTATCAGTAGAGGACTGAGATATAATTAGCTTGAGGTGGATTCGACTTTTGTGGTGGGTATGTTTGCTAAGGAGCCGTTATTAATTCCATGGAGACTCAAAGCAAGATGGTTGAGAGTGTTGGGATTGCTTCAAGGAGTGCACTTCAGAGTTTCGCATATTTATCAAGAAGGCAATCAGGTTGCGGATAAATTGGCAAGTAACTCTTTCACATCGGGTTGGTGGCAATATGCTCGTCCAGAAGTCAGGGCTTTGGTTGAGTCAGATTTCTTTGGTCGGGGTTATTTTCGGTTGTGTGATAAAGATTGATTTTGTATTTTTGGTTTTTCTTTTTAGTTTTTTAGTAATTTTGGGTTTTTCATTACATCATCTGTGTATGATGGGTTTTCTTTTTGGTGGTGTAATTTGGTTTTATTTTCTTTGTTAGAGTAATAATATTCAATTCATTTGATCTTGAGAGAGACAGACGTAGAGACAATAGAGGTAGAGAGAGTTGTAATATTGTGAATTTAAGAAAATGGAATTGGAGAATTCATTGGATGAAAAATTTTGTAAATTTTGGTGGTTGTGTTTGGTGGAATTGATTTGGGAATTTTATGATTAAACCCTAACATTAATGGAGGGTTCCTTGTGAAAACTGAGGAAATTTCATATTCAATCCATATGAGAATTCTTTGTGAAAATTGGAGAAAATTTCATGTTCAATCCATATGCATATAAAAAGTGTGTTAATGTGTGAAATAATCAAAGTGTGTGAGAAAGTATGTGTTAGTATGTGTTTTAATGGGTATTATTAATTACATTTCTCTCCATCTTCGTCACTTAAAGGATCAAAATATGGATCAAATTGAACCTTTAAAATAGTTATGGGTTCACTTTGAACAAAAAAGATAAACAAGGATTAAAGTGCCCCTAAGCAAATAGTTATAGGATCAAATTGGACATTTACCATAATTTTTATTAATAAATATAGAATTAAGAGTATTACAGTACTTTTTTCATGATAATGGCTAAAATCATTATTTTCTTAAAAGTGATTATTTACATGAATCACTAATTAATAATGGTTATTTTAAAAAAAAATCTCTATAAATTTTGGACAAAAAACTAAAAACAAAAGAAAAAATTATATAGCGCGGCTAAGAAATCTGAGCTTTTCGACTGTTACTTATTTTTCTTACTGGGTCTTTGCCCATAAGACTGACCCATGTATAGACATCTAGTTTATGAGAGACCTCTCCAAAAATAAAATATATAGAAATTAGTATTATTAGGTAAATGAAGAAATTATTGGTAAAGGTATTAATTTCACGTCAGTTAAATTATATCTCTAAAATTTATTTCCTTTACATTGACCTCATAGGCAGGCTACTTAGTAATTGCAGAACTAACGGTTAGAGCAACAACAATTGGAGCCGCGAAACTCATAACTGCTTCCTCCAATCCTCCTATCTATAATTAGGTGGACTACAACTACTTTCTCATTCAATATTTTGTTTCATAATTTTAGGCAACTAATTGTATTATATTGCAATCTTTTATTTCGTAATTGATTTAGGAGCTAATGAGTAAAAGTAAATATTTTTTAACCCATTTCTTTTTAGTAAAAACACCGAGAAATATTTCTTGGAGCAAAGAATCACTTGCCTTAATTGATTTCAAATAGTAAGAGGTGTCTTTGCATATCAATCAAAACGAGAAAGGAATTTATGCACATTTACGCTCAATGTTTTAATCATATAAAGTTAAAATTGTTGTAAATCGAACTCCAACATCATACTCAAGAAGTAAATAATAGAAAGTAGAAGAACAAAGAATATCAGGGGAAGAAGATGATTTTATTCATCGGTGTATTTTATTCATTGATGTGTTGATCTATATAAGAATACAAGATATATATAGGGCTAAAAACTAAACCCTAGAGTAGGGAACACGTAATGTCCATACATAATAAATATACCTATAACAAAAATATAATTTTTCTTGGGGGGGAAGGGGGATTTTTCATTAATTGATTACTCATCCTTGAAGATTGATTACATATGTATAAAACTTAGTCCTTAGTGTATGTTATTTATATAGAATAAAATTTTGAGTGTGCTCCAAAAAAAAAAAGATCTAGGGAGAAGGTGCATAACTTTATACTCACCTGCTGATACGTCATGGTTATTTAATTTGCACTTTTTCCTAAATTGAAATCCATGGCCCTCATCTAGAAGATTAGAGCTATTTCTTAGAGTAACACTTCTCTAATTATTTATAAAACTGGCTTAATATAAAATTATTTTGAATTTTAAACTTCTACTTCGAAATTTAAATTTTCAACTCAAATATAACCTCGTTATTAATTCAAAATCTGACTATTGATAGTAGTTACTACTCTAACTATATGGTCTAAGCCTCTAAGGTATAGTTGGCTAGCTTCTTTTCAGTTATATTCGCCAAACTTTTTTAATTACTGTCAAAATGGAGACAAATATGATTTTATTCTACACTGATCACTTAATTAATATATAATATGTCTTTGTCTTTACGTCATGGGTGACACGTATAATAAAATACAAATAGATTTATAAATTAATTATTCTTGCTATGAGACTTGCATTTAGCGATGCAACAAACCAGATCACCTGTGGCATTTTTTTTTTCCAAGTCTTTGGTTTTTTTAAAAAGAAAATTATTTTTTTTAATTTTTAATTTATTATGATTTTATTTAATTTAATTTTTTTATTAGGGTTCATCCATCCCCAATTAAAATATATTAATTTTAAAAAAATAATAAAAATAAAATCTAATTATGAAACACCAAGTGAAATAGGAATGATAACAGAGAATCTGATCCGACAATATTGCGGTCCATTTCATTCGGGAAATCCTTGCCCTTGTTAAAATCTTTATTTATTTATTTTAGGATTCGATTATATATGTTTGAGATTTTGAATGAGCATGTGAAGATGCTTAATTTGACTGCATTCGGATCAATCAAAATGTCAAATAAATTTAAATGATGAGAGCAACTCTTCAACCACGATGGTTAATTATGACATCAATATCATTTCGTTGTGAATAATGTTTTTTTCATGGTCTCCACGTTTTCTCTCGTATATATTGTTTGTTTATTGCCTTTTTTTTAATCACTTGCGATCCTTTAGTCCCAACTTGTATGTGTCAATCGTGTCCCAAAATCTCAAAATTATTACTTTTTTTCATTTTTTCTTCAATTTTAATTTTTTTTTGTTTAGTATAATTTTACATTATTATTTAAGGTTTATTCCACCAAATTAGAGTTTATAATTATTTTTTAATATTTAATTTTCATTTTTTAGTCAGTATAATTGATTTTTAGGGTTGATTATTCCTAATTTAGGATATATAGTTTTTAAAAATTTCAATTTTTAGCAATAAATATTAATTATGATTAGTTTTAATATAATAAATTTTATTTTTATAAAAAATATTATTAACAATATACAATTTAAATATTAGCACGCGATTAACACACACAAGTTGAGAGTAGAGGATTTCTACTTTTTTCATGGCTTAAAATTTTATTATTAGTCAGTATCTTTTATTTCATGCAGTACGTAATTCTTTTATTTTACTTGACTATTATTAATTTATTTCTATCGTTGACATCACACACACACACACACACACACACACACTCAATTGAAAATTAGATAAATTGCTGACCATATTCTAAAATTCTTGTATTCTAGATATATGCTTCCACCCTTCAAGTTTTCCATTGCACCGAAATTTCAAACTTCTGTTTTTTGACCGAAACAAGAGATGAAATTTATCGAGGGTTTAAATAGGATGCATATGAACGAATCTAGAAAAATTCTTAATTATATCACTTGAGATCCGACCCTCTAGTTTTAATTTATGTGTGTCAATCTCAATCGTGTATCAAATTTAAAAAATATTACTTTTTCTTTCCTTTTTTTCTTCAATTTTAATTTCTTTTGGTTTAATATAATTTTACATTATTATTTAGGGTTTATTCCACTCAAGTAGGTTTATAATTATATTTTAATATTTAATTTTTATTTTTTTAGTTAATATGATTGATTTTTAGGGTTGATTATTCTAAACTTAGGATATATAATTTTTTTAAAAAAATCAATTTGTAGCGATAAATATTAATTATGATTAGTTATAATATAATAAATTTTATTTTTATAAAAAACATTATTAACAATATATAATTTTAATATTGACACACAATTAGCAACACAAGTTGAGATTAAAGGATCTCTACTCTAATTATATAAGCACATACAACTTCCAATTTCATCAAATTATACATAGGGTTAAGGGTCACATAACCCCCTTGACTATTTTTCAAGGATCACATTGTCATAGATCTCTTTGACTATTTAGTCCATTTAGTCCATCGGATTATCTAAAATAGTTCATATTGCCCCCTTTATGGATGGAAAAGTTAACGCTATTAATAAACACACAGTAACACACATTTTTTTCACACACTAATTAAGATTCTTTTCACATACTTTTGCACACAATTTTACACACTTTTACAATTAATTAAAGTTGCAACAAATTAATAAATTATGGTTGATAATTAATAAAATAATAATGCCCACAAATTTATTAATATAATGATACATTTAGAATAGTAACAATATAATATGAAAAATTAAATATTTATAATATATATATATATATATATATATGTTGATATTGTTTATAAAATTATTTTATATTTTGAAATTCAATAATTCGATGATGAATTCTACAGATAGAGATCGTACCTCTGTTTATGGTGATTTAATATTTAGAAAGAGAACAAGATTTATGAATTTCAAATTTGATTAGATTCTCATTTCCATAAGTCATTATATAGTGATATTAATTTATTTGTGGGGTTCATTATGCCATTGAAAATAGAGTCGGATACTTAATTGTAAATTTGAAATACGTGAAATGATAATTTTTAGATTAAAATAATTTTATAAATTACGTTATTATATAATATATTATAAATCTTAATTTTTCATATTAGATTATTACTATATATTTATTATTTTATTATAAATTTATGTTATTTCATTAATTAGTAACCATAATTTACTAATTTGTTGTAATTTTGGTTAATTCTAAAATTATTTGTAAAAACATGTGACAAGATCCTACTGTGTGATAAAAATGTGTGTTTGCTAATGATGTTAACTTTTTCATCCATACAGTGGCAATTTGAGCCATTTTAGAAAGTCGATGGACTAAATAGACCAAATAGTCAAAGAGGAGGTAATGTAAGCCTCTGAAAATAGTCGAGGGGGCTGTGTGACCCTTAATCCATATAGTGTATATATATAATATATAAATAAGTGTACGTGTCATGCTTATTCTTTATACTTATTAGTTTTTCCTCATAGTGGGAGTATTATGTCTTTAATTGGTATTTCCATTTTAGAGTAACATTTAACAAAACAGCTGGCAATTTAATTATATATATTCCTCCAAATAAAAGCTTGTTGCCAACATATCATATACTACATGTTTACACACATAATTCAGCCATAATTAAATTTTACCGGCATTGCTGACCTGCTGACTTTAATTAATTAGGCCCCCCTTCTACAATAATTTCTAGGAGGTCTTCACATATAAAATATTGGAGAAGTTCTCCTCAAATTAATATCATATTCTCTCTCTGGATTCTGTATGTATGTGTGTATATATATATTCACAGAAAATTAAGAAAAGACGTAGCTAGATAGGTATAGAGAATGGAAATAGTTGCATTGAGCGGAAATAGGAGGTGGAGGAAGAGAGGGTACAACAGACTGTCTCCAACAAACAGAAGAAACATAAAAATCGTGAGATTGAACGACGGCTCGAAGCGTTCATGGAGGCTGAGGCTGGTGCCGAAGCTGCGGTTGATGAGGCTGTCGTCGCCGGTGAAGCTGTGGTACAGATTCAAGAACGCCTACATGAAGATGATGCTGAAGTTCGCCAACATCACCGGCACCTCCCACGCCGCCGCCAACGTCTTCGGCGCTAAGAGAATCCCCAAAGCTCGAGAGGCACCTCCCATGGCTTATTCCAGAACCGAGTTCGAAAACCGTCTCATCCTCGAGATTTACAAATCCATGGTTGCTTCTCTTGAGCTCGGCTACAACAAGTAGTTTTCTCATTTCCCATATATCCCTTTTATTTTATTTTATTACTTCTTGCTTTCATTAATTTGCATGTTACTTTAATTTGAACGTTGAAGATATTAAATTCTATGTTAAAATTATATAATGAGCTGAGCTACTCATCTATCACCGAATGAATTGAAATTTGAAATGGTGCTTTACACACACACACACACACTATACGTGCTACTTCTTTTAATTTCGTCTGTATATTTTTCAAGTGTATAGTAGCGCGATTTTTGTGAAGTTGAAGGATGTAACCATGCTTAATTAATTACGCGTATGTTCTTGGTGAATTATTAACTGAATTGCATGATGCAATATTAATATTTGACATCTACTTTTCTGTTTTTCTCACTATTGTTTTTTTTTTTTTAATTTGTTAATTTCTTTTATATATCTTTTTGAAATGGGATTAATGTCAATTGTTTAGAGAGGTCTGATTCTATTTGGCGGGAGTTCATAGTATATTAACAATTAAAGAGGTTGGTCTATTCTTAATATATAATAGTTTTGTTGTTGAAAATGAAAACTTATCAGACTGCATACATCTATATCAATATTGATACATTATTTATGATTTTTTAAGTTGATTCTGGCAAATAATACATCTTTGATGAAATTGAAAATCTGTAACACAAACTTTTGTTTACTTAATTTTACTTTCTCATCCGCAAAAGCATTGATGTTTAATAGTTTTCACGATTCTGATTGAATTGTTAATTTCTTGCAACTATCTAAAACATAGTACGTCGACAAGTGTATGTGTATATCACCGGTATAGACATTTATCATTTCTTTTATGTATCTATATATTTCAATTGGCAACCTTTTTTTTTTTATTTTGTTGCTATTGAAATTTATTAAGCCACATATATTTTTCTGCACATGTGAATTACATTACATTTACATAGGTTGAATATAGTTTTTAAGTTGAGCACGTTACCCATTCTGAGACTGATAGATTAGATAAGTCTCTATTAATTAATTTATTGCCTCATTTATTGTGTTGGCACTACACTACGCACACCTAATCACATACGCAAGCAAAGTTGAATTAGCACTATTAAGTATAAGGGGAAACTTTTGTCCATTTTTTTCTACCTTTCAATATGGCTATCACTTTTACTTTAGAGTTTAGAATCCAATATTCAAACATTTTGCCTGTAATAATAATATTATTTAAAGAAAATAAAAAAATCTATAGTAGTTGAAGAAAAATGTTGTTATGGAATAAATTTCAAAGTGACTACTCAATTATTGACTATTACTCACCTCGCTCATCAGGCGACAACTACCGCTCTATTATGATTTATGAATGGGAGGGTGTGAGAGTTAGACTGTGAGGAGTTGGGATTCTTTAAAACGCATACGTGTCATTTATTATTATAATGTGAAAATATACCCATTTATTTGTATATTTTAATTTGTTTTTTCAACACAATTTTGTTTCTAATTTTAAAAAAGCTTCAGTATTCGTAAGTAATTTTAAAATTTTTGGAAGCTATTGGGTTCTAACTCAATTCAAATATGTACTGTATCACTTATACTTGTTAAGCATAATGAAAATAAAGTTTCCTGAAAAAAAAAAAAAAGGTCATGAATTCCATTATTATGGACAAATATAAAATTACTTGAAAATTTTCAGTAAAAAAATTGTCAACTTTTCATACTAAAAGAGTAAAAGGTCGTATTTGTAAAATAGGCCAAGGGTTGGGCTAGGTGCCCAGACGAATTTGATCAGGCTATTTGGGGCTTTATTGAGTTTTGTAATCGGTGATTCTATACGTAACTTCCTTTTTCCCCCACTATAACCCCTGATTTAAAAAATAAATAAATATATTAATTAATTTACTGTTTTACCCCTATAGTCCCAAACTTCAAATATTTTATACGTAATTTTTATTTTTCTCAATTCAGCCACTAAATAAATAAATATATAACTGAAATGTTTTATTTTCCCTTGCAGCCCCATCATTATTTTTACAAAGGTTACATGCGTTCAAGTAATGTATAGCCCCCCAGACCATCTTCAAAATATATAAAAAAAAAAAGAAATAAGAATAATATTTAACATATAAATGAATCTCGTGTTTATAACTTTTATACTCCTAAAAAATCATCGATCCTTCTCAAAGTTTGAAGTCATGGGGATCATTGGTAAGATCTTCCATGGCTCTCAGGCAAAAACAAGATGGATATATATGACAGAGGCATAGCAGAAAAAATAAAGCGCTTCATATTTGATTGCTAAATTCATTTTATAAAAAAGTTTAAATATTGTTTATATCAAGTTCTTAGAAACAATATGAGAAATTTTACATCAAGGCAAAATTAATTTACACTTAAACTGAACTATGAAGAAATTGATAAACTGTACCATTGATCTTCTCTTCTTTTTTTCTTCTGCACTATAGGGGCTATGCTATTGGATTGATTTTAAATTTTTGAAGAATATAAAAAGAAGGATTAGTGAGGTTATAAGGGCAAATGGATCATTCAATTAATAATTTTATTTTATTTACTTATAATGACTATGGGGAGAAAATTAGAGGTTGGGCATATAATCACGCTTTTGTAATAGTCCAGCTTAGCACTAGCCCACAACTTGCACTTTGAACAAGCCCATTACAGCCGAGCTAGGTCCACATTTAAGAATTACATTAGGATAATTCTATATACAACCATAATTTTACTCAATATAGCCCACATATATTAAAAAAATACTATAGATACTATTTAAATTTACGAATTAATCCTTATAAGTTACTAACATGTCAACATCTTGTAACCGGGGGTGGCCTTGTGAGTAGCCCCCTTCCACACCCCCTAAATAACTTACCTCTTTCTATGTATATGTATATATTCTTAATAACAATCCAAACATATGAAGTACTAAAAAAAATAAAAATCAAATTAATATTCGATTTAGTTTAAAACATAACTGATAGAAATAAAAAAAATGTGAGCAAAAATAAAGTCGAGTATCTAAAAATAAACTAATAAAATAAATGTTTCGAGAAATTCTTCAGCGGCAAAGAGAGGAACTCTAACTCCTGTATAATAACCATGCTAAATTTTATTTATTAATTCTTATAGTTTAGTTTTTGTTGGTTTTTGCTCCTTCTTTTACTGTGTAATTCTATTCTAGCTCTGATCGATCTGGTGAACTTCTCGAGTGAGCATCACTTAGTTTTCTTAATATGCGGATTAACCAATCAACTTTAGCCATTTTCGCTTCCAAATTGAATCTCTTCATCACCATTAACTCATAAATTTACAGTACAAATTAATTTATTGTAATCCTCAAAGATGTGTTCTTCTTCAAATATTCAATCCCTGCAATCGATAACATTTCGTTTCTATTGATGTTGCATACAAGGAAAACGTGAATTTTTTTTTTCAGAAATGAAAGAAAAAACATGATTTCAAAAAGAGGGACAAGGATAAGTTGAACTGGAGTACTGATTACCATGATGAATTGGCCGTGGGGGGTTTTTGACTTGGGGGAAAACATTGAAGGTTTTTTTGGTGAAGAAGAAAGGAAGGGGTCGGGGGCTACACAAAAGACTACTGGCTTATAATTAAGGGCAAAATAGACATTAAATAAAATATTTTTTAAATTTATATATTGGGGGCTATATTGAGTAAAATGGTGGTTGTGTATAGAATTACTCATTACATTAATGTTGTTAACATAACAGGAGGTAAAAAAAAGGGGACCAACATAATTATATTAAAATGTCCTTAATATGATCATATATATCCCGAATTCTTTTTTTCTTTATAGAAAAAAATATTAAATATGTGTATTTTAATTAAATTTAAAAAAAAATATGATGGTGCTCGTGCAATTGACATTGAACTTTCTGGCCCATACTATATAAATATTCATACTAGTATATTAGGGTAATTGTCTCTAAAATAATGGCTTTTACCCGATTTTTAAAATTAAAAATCGCTTTTAAATTGTTGCAATTTTACCATAAATTACTCAGTTTTGTAATGTAGACATCGACTATATTTCAAGTGGAATTAAAACCGACGGACAAAATACTCATCTTTTTCCTCATTCTTAATTGAGAGACGAACTTGCATAGTATGCGGATAGAACACGTCAGCTTTATACTGTTCTCTTTTAATTCAACCAAAACTATAGCGGATGTCGAAATTGCAAAGATGTGCTAATAATTTATGGTAAATTACAATTATTGAAAATTGATGTTTAAAATAAAAAAATGGGTAATTAAAAGTCATGATTTTAGAAGCAATTATCCCTATTATATTCAGTATATATAAACAAACTTGGTCGTTTGAGTTATATCAAATAATTAACTTAATATTCATTTTTAAATTTTATAATCAGTAGTAATTTATTTTGAGTTTAGATTTTAAAAGGACCAAATTAATTAGTTGGAGATCGAGACTTAGATGGAGTTGGAAATTAGAAAAATGGTGGTGAAAGCGGGGCCTCTCTCACATTCACGTTTTAACAAACTAAAATTTGGTGGATTTAACTTTTGTGGATATTAGAACAAACATGACAAAACCTCAAAGAAAAGAATCCTTTCACTAATTCATACATGCATAGGGATAGGGATGGATGTTTTCTCCTTCAATTAGTTAGAGTTGTAGTAAAGAAGCAACTCTCTCTCTCTCTCTCTCTCTCTCTCTCATCACACACACACACACACACACACACACACACACACACACACACAATGCCGTATACGGTATATGGCACATAAAATTCATGGATGCAATCAATTTCTTATTTTTTAAAGGTCAAGAGAACTTCCATTCCTATTTCTCATTTATTCAATTAATTTTTCTTTTTGCGCGTTTCCGTGCATGTTTAATAAAAACAGTTTCAAATGATAAACAAACCTTCCAATAACACTCTTGGAAGAATTTATAGTTAAGTTATATAAGAGAGAAGTCAGTATATTGTGAATAGAAGTAAAGTGGTATTAAAACAAAAAAAATATTTAATTTGTAATAAGACCAAGTCAAACTATATAAGTATGAGATTGAACTTCATATATATGTGTGTGTGTGTGTGTATATATATATATATATTCCATCTCTTAAGTAGTTAAATTCCGCCACACGAGACTTGCTCAATATTATTTGTCTCTCATGTGTAGTCTTAGTAATGACCGCTCTTAATTAATACCTTATAAACTGTTCATGTGAAATAAAATGTAGTAAGTAATTTGTACCTTGTGAATTTGACGCATATATTATTTATATATTTAATTAATTTATAATGGGACCTAGTGTTTCTCTTGGTGATGGGAAGTATGATAGCACACACAAAGATATATATATATATATATATACACACACACACACACACACACACTAGAGTGATATGATTAGGGAAAGGAGTTTGCTTAAATTGGTGAAGAAAGCATATTTTTATCCAACTCATATTCCCAATCATAATTATTGTCAATTTAAGTAAGACTAGTGTCGGAAAGAAGTTTCTTCACCATATTAGTCTTGTATGCCACGTTACTCTCCTTCCTCATCAACTCACTTCTTTCTGCCTACATTTCTAATTACTTTTATTTGCGTACGATATTATATTAAATAACCACCTGCTAACAAACTTATTTTCTATTTACTAATTTTGATAAGTTAGACACTGATCATATTCATATATGAAAGTTGGAGTACTGTATGTAGTTATACATAATTAGAAAAAAAAAAAGGAAAGAGAAATATTTATCCGCGGACATGCTTGCATGCATGCTGGCTAGTTAATATATATTTAATATGCTCATTGCCCGATGTAATTAATATAATAGTATTACAAAATTAAATTGTTCGATCAGTGACGATTATGGTTCATATCATATGAATTCGGCTTACATATATACAATTTCATATGTGATATAAGATACATGAGAGACAAGATCCATATGACATTGCAAAATAATTAGTTAGCTTACTAATCACTATACCCGCTAATAAATAGGCGATCATTAGTCATTACCATAATATATGAAAACAAAAATAGTCTTACTAATTGGTGCTTTTCATTTCAAAGTCATTAAAAGATTTACCTGATTGATAACCTAATTGGCCTGGGCAGTTTCTAGTTGAAGCTTAGATTTATTTGTGTGATTACAATAAGCTATTGAGCTCTGTTAGAATTAAATATTTTAAAGCATTAATTTGTGAGCCGCTTGAAAATAACTTATATTCTGTCGGAGCTTTAGGAAAATGAGTAAACTACTACTTATTTTGTAACGATACATAACAAATATAAATATAATAACGATTTCAATCACTTGAATATATAATAATTAACTTTATATATGATTATTTTCACGTATTTTAATTTTCCAAACCCCTTACTAAATATGCCATATAATAATAATAATAATAATAATAATAATAATAATAATAATAATAATAAAAGTAGAATGAAACAAGAAAAACTAAAATGGTATTGTATGTGAATTGTGAAATATTTCGTCACATAAGTTCTGTTGTAAAAACTCATCACAATTCACAACACAGGGACTAACCGCACAGTTTGGTACTGTAGGCAGTGAGTCAGGTGAGGTCACTGTCCCACCTTCCCTTTCCGTTACGCTTTTCCTCCAACGGTTCCAGATCTACCATCGTAGGCCCTCAACCAGCATGTTTTTCCCGCCAAAAATTCAACTCCACGCAACATCACCTCCTAGATCAAACGGCTCACATTTTCTTCAACTCCGCTCCACCGTACACCCTCCCACACTCGATACTCTCCTCTCCCGCTTTATATTTCTGCTACCTGTTTTCTGTTCCTATAATTTTAGTCCTCCATTTCTACTTCTCAAATAGGGGAAATATTTTGATACTTTTTTTTGAAATGCAGAAGGGGGATATTTCATATGATTCCCTTATCACCGCCTCCGCGGCGGCGTCACAGCACTTCTCTGCCATCAATCCGTTCCTTTCCCCATCGTCACCGACCTACGTCAACTCCGACGCCTCCTTCTATTCCTCGCTCTTTCACAACTATTCCTCCAACTCTACCTCCGATACCGCCTCCTTCGACGGCGGCGACACCGATATCCGGCTCCAGGACGCGAGCTCTGTCATCGAGTATCAGCAGCTCTACAACCGGTATACGCTCTGTCTCGCTCAGCTCCACGATTCGATCGAAGATGCCGACTCCCTCCGCCGCGAGAACGAATCTCTCCGCCTCTCCAATGCAGATCTGTCCCACCGCATTGCCTTATTATTCTCGCGCGATCGCTTCTTATCCGATTTCAACCGCCTGAACGATGCTTCTCCCTCAGCCGCCGTGCAGCGCGCCGCTCAATATCCGACTGCGACTCAACCTCTCGCCGAACACAATCGTGTGGAGCGAAGGAGTACCGAAAGAGTCACGCTTCCAAAGAGTATTTCTGTGCGCGCTAGTGGTTATCTGAAGATGACTCGGCCTGGTCGAGACACAGCTGGCAACAAAACAGCGAGTCAACCCACTGCTGCATTGGTGAGTCCAAATTTTATATCATGATCTTAAGTAAATAATTGAATTCGATCTATTAATGCTAATAGTGTCAAATTGATTCTCTCGGTATTTAATTCGGCGTATCTTGAACCTGGCACATTCCGTGTATACTATAGAGGTTCAACCAGCAATTTTGCAACTATATAAAACATAGTGTTCACTTGTTCACTTTTCTGTACGTATTTGATCATGTGTTTAAATATATCCCGAAAATGAGTCTAAATATAGATTGGAAGTACAATTAATGATAGATAAATAATGATTATGTTTTCAATGTGTTGGACTGTAGAAATTTCAAAGGATATAAATGGAAAAGGCTAATTATATATCTATAATCATATATGCTGATTGATTAATTAATGTAATGTGAAATTAAAATTATATATATATATATATACACATAGTGTTGATGGGGATATATATGTATAGAAGTAATTTTGTATTTGAATAAATGGCCGGGTTTGAAACGAATTGATATGTGCGTTGGTTGTGACTTGTGAATTGTGATAGTTCGAAAAGCAAAGAATGTATGTGGGTGGGTCGAAAAAGGGAAATGGTGGGGAACTGGATGTGTACGACCAAGGAATGACGAAAACGGAGCTGTGCAACAAGTGGCAGGAGACGGGGGCATGCCCCTACGGAGAGAACTGCCAATTCGCGCATGGAATAAAAGAACTGCGGCCAGTGATAAGGCACCCTCGCTACAAGACTGATGTCTGCCGCATGGTGCTGGCCGGAGACACCTGCCCCTACGGTCATCGCTGCCACTTCCGCCACTCTCTCACCGATCAGGAGCGCCTCATCGCCCTACCACCACCGCCGCGTTGATCGTCCATCTCAACACATATACACGCACAACCACAACCACAATTTTATTCATCAATTCATCACTTCGCCGTTTTCTTCTTACGCGCGGTAGGTGCATGTATAAAGTAGTTGATTCCACTGCTGCGCTATATTTTGGCATGTGTAGTTTTCAACATGAATGTCAAGTAAAATTCCATAAACTAGTTTAAGAAACACAGAATTGAGCACTTGTTGATAGTATACGGTAGAGAAATTGCATACTTCATCAAATTCAATATATATATGTGGACGAATATATACAATACTAAACTCGTGAGTCTGCCGATGGGATTTTGATATAATATTCCTTTTTTAGTAACTTCTCATATGAACAACAATTCATGTCTCACGGACACTTCCATGCTCTAGGTGTAAAAGGTTTATTTTAGACGGCCAGACGAGGTGGGTTAAAATGTGGGTCAACCCATTTTGACTCGGGTCAACAATGGTCAAGCCATAAAAATTAAAAAAATGGGCAAAATCAATATCAACTGTAACTCTAAAAAGCAAAGTTCGAAAAATATCACATATATCATTAAGAGTAAGGCGTTTGATAGTTAGTTATCTTATACTAGTTTATTTAGATCAAATTTTGATTTTTTCCATTCTAATTAATGTTTTGAGTCTAAGAATTCGGGTTTTTTATGGTTCATGGTTTTTTAGGGGTTTATATTGTGTTTTTTAGGGGGTTTATTTTGTATTTTTTAGGATTTTTAAGGGTTTATTTTGTATTTTTTTATGGTTATTAATTTCATTTTAGGGTATAAATTTATATTTATTTCAAATAGATTAAATCAATTCACTTTAATTTTAGGGATCATTAATTTTATTTTAGAGTATAAAATTTTTACGAAAAAAAAAACAGAAGGAAAATTTTGAAAATTGAAAAAACAAATTAAAAAAATCGATACAAAACAGTCCCCCCCTCCCAAAAAAAAAAAAAAAAACTAGACGGGCGTGTGGGATACGCACGTGAGCCCACACGCCGTCTGAAGTAAGACCTTAAATATGAATTGTGCACGCAAGTCCTCCTCTTCATATCAGTACCTTGTATTACAATTCCTAGCCATTGAAGAGAACATTCTATTCGGAATTAACTATTATACAGATTTGAAGCAATTCCAATTTGCTTAATTCGTAAAGTTGATTGAAAAAATTAGAGTTTACGAATCGTAAGAACACAGATTTCTAATGAAATATTAATCACATTTTAATGAATTTTGTGGGCTGTAAAAATAAAATAAAATAAAATAAGAGAGCGACTATTTGCATGATTAGTTTTACTATTTACACCATAAAAGAAATAAAGAAAAATAAAATAATTGTGAAGTTAGTTCAATACCCTTTTATTATTTGTTTATACTACTAAAATTACTCATTGCACCACAAATTCAAAATTAAAAAAAAAAAGAAAACAAATTAAAAATCATTTATTAAACATATTAAAAATTATTCTTCATCAACTTCTAATAATTTATTAGAAGTATTAGATGCTAGTATGGGTGTATTGATCGAAAATAGTTGATGCGATTCTCGCCGGCAATTGGATGACGACAGGAATCAACCCCAGGACATATTGGTTGCAAGGGATAAAATGAAATTCTTCGACACGAATCTCACAACGCAAATGAACTATAGATATTTGAAATCTATAACCCTATTATGATTGGAAACAAGAACCTCAGAATATTGGTAAGGACGCAACAAATAGATGCGATGTTCTATTTGATAAGTCGGGATGAACTCACAGTTCAATAAAATTCTCACACTGAGAAAACTCAATTCAATAATAATAAAAAATAACTCCCTCAAATAATTCAGTACATGCCTTTATATAGGTAGACAGATAAAACATAGAACCCTAAGAAAGTTCTGAACTAAAAAAGAATAAAATAAAGCCCAAAAATAGATAAATCTGAGAACATGCACACAAGCGCGATTCGGGGTTGTTGGCTCTTCAGGTCGCTTCGATCGACGCGGGTGTGCAACTCGCGCCCGCGGGTCGCGCTCGACCAAAGGAAAACTCCCGTCTGAGCCAAAGCGTGGGTTGCGCTGTGCACTCGCGTCTTTGAGTCATGCGCCTTTGAGCTCACACTCGCTATCTCGGGCCATGTCTTCTTGAATTCTCGAACTTGATCATCGGCATCACATCTAGGCTCGTATCATTCTCCTCCTTTTGAAAGCGATTTGTCTTCAAATCCGAACCTCCTCTTAGATTAAAGACGAATGCGAACTGGTCATCGAAATCTTTCGGCACAAGCTGCACAAGATACATCTTCAAAATCTTCCAACCTGTGTCAAACAACTTCCACTCCACCACCACACAATGCTTTGACATGTGAAACATAAATAAATCTAGTGGTACATCAATATCAAATGACACATCCTTGTCAACCTGTAAAATAAAAACATCACAAGGAAATTGTCAACAAAGATTGTCCGAACTCATCCAATCTGCCAGGGTTGCTTGCACGATTGGCTTCATTTGATTTGTAGCCACTTTCCAACTAAATTTACTCTCATTTTCAAGACATGGCTATAATTCCATCGCATCTCTTTCATCTTCCACTTCTAATTGTGTTATGTCTACGGTCTCTTGAACTGCTTTTCTTCATCCTTTGATTGCAAGCTCAAGGACTGTCCATCTCCCAATGTATGAATCCTAAATACTGTTTCTTTTAAAATCTGTATTTCCAGATCTACTTTCTCGGGAATTAGCGCCTCTAGCTTTGAATCATCAACAACAATTGGAGAGTTCCCTTCAACACGCTGAGTCATCAATAACATCTGGAACTGGTTCCACTAGACTAGGCTCTTCCAAACTACGTAGCTCCCGATCAGTCTCTGCTTTAGCATTCTTGATCTCTTCAAGATCGAGGAATGTGGACACACATACATCAATAAATTTTGGAACGGACACCTCTGAAATTGGTGGAGGAACACGTCGTTGTTCCTTCTCCATTGTTCTTGCCCTTATAAGCCCGTTTATCCACCCGGATGACAGATTGCACCATGTCCTCCAATTCTTCATATTGATGTATGGCCATTCTTTCTCGAATCTCCATGTACAAATCTGCTAGAAATCTACCTATCGTCTCCTCTGGATATTCCTCCATATCTACTCCCCTTATGGTCTCTTTCACTCCAGTATAGTATTCTTCTACATTGCTTCCTCCTTACCTCAGATTATGTAGTTTATTTTCCAACTCCCAATTGTAGGAACAATGCACATGTTGTATTCTCAACACCTTTTTCATTACTTTCCATGTCTCTATTGGCTCTCCAATACGTCGTCTAACGGATACAAATTGATTCCACCAGGTGACAACTTCATCACAAAAACCAATAGCTGCTACCTTGACCGTCTCCCGCTCAGGGTAGTAATGATAGTCAAATATCAACTCTTTTTATCTCTCCTAGTCTAGGTAAAGTTCAGGATCACTTGTCCCTTGAAAGAAAGGAACTTCAGACTCTCAATACTCTTCCCGACCAGCTCTATGACGATGTCTTCTACCAAATTCTTCAAAGCCTATAGGATAGAACATTTTTTTCTCATTTTTTTTCTTTATTTTTAAACCACTACCAACAAAGCTCAACACACTCCCAACACAAAATACAACTCCTTCCCACAACTCAAATCAATACCACAAAACTAACCCAAAATTTTTATGAAAATTCGAAATTTTTTGAAAATAATTTCAATTTTTCCACGGATGACATATAAGCTCCCTTGAACCCAAATAACCAATCAAAACATAATGAAAGTGCTAAAAAATTTCCCACAAAAAAAAACTCTTTTTTTTTATAATTGGCCAAAATAAATACACGAAATTAAAAGGGATAAATTGGAACCTAATACAAAGCTGAAGCTCTGATACCATTTGATGTGATCCTCACTGGCAATTGGATAACGACGTGAATCAATCCCTGTATCAGGTTGCAAGGGATAAAAACAGAATTGTTTGACCTGAATCTCACAACACAGACGAACTATATATATTTGAAATCTATAACCCTACTGTGATTGGAAACAAGAACCTTAGAATATTGGTGAAGACACCACAAACAGATGTGATGTTCTGTTTGATAAGTCGGGATGAACTCACAGTTCAATAAAATTCTCACGCAAAGAAAACTCAATTTCAATAATATTAAAAAGCTAACTCCCTCAAATAATTCAATACATGCCTTTATATAGGTAGGCAGATAAAACATAAAACCCTAATAAAGTTATGAACTTAAAAGGAATAAAATAAATCCCAAAAACTGATAAATCCACGAACACGCACAGGCGTGATTTGGGGTTGCTCGTGTCTCGGGTCGCACCTCGACCAAAGCAGAACTCCTGTCTGAGTCGAAGCATGGGTCGAGCTGTGCACTCACGCCTCTGGGTCGCGCCATATGGCGTGAGCATTGAGCTCGCGCTCGCTCTCTCGCGCCGTGTCTTCTCGAACTCTCAAACTTGATCATCGGCACCCCATCTCGGCTCGTATCAATAATTGAGTTTAGAAAGTGTTGTGGAGGTTTTGGAGTGGTTTAAACTCCATTTTTCGAACAACACTTAGGGAAAAAATGGAATTTTGGGCGTTCGAATTAAAAATTTTGAACATATATTGATGCACTATTTATTATGCAATTAACTGCAACTAACATAGGTCACTGCAATATAGGTAGTAAATGAGATATCATATCAACATAGACTGCAATTTTGATTAACACTAAGTACTAAGCTAACAAATTTCTATTATCCAGGCTATCTAATTTTTAGTTGAATTAATCACAGACAAGTAATCAAAATTAAATTAATAAACTCAATTATTAAATAAAATGAAAATCAAACAAGCTTAAAAATGTGAAGTATCAGATAACAAAACTAATTAATCCTAAGGAATGTAAACACATGAATCCATTATATATTAATCTAATTCTATCAACTTTCAATTTAATCCAATTATCGGTGGAGGATCCGAATTCTAATTACCTATCTCCATCAAGTCTCAAGGTAAAAATGGATTAATAATTTATCTATTACTTTCGTCTCTATATTATTTGTTAACTCTCAATAGATCAACAAATTTAAAACCTCCTACAGATCATAAGTACGTATATCAAATCATTAAATTAATCCCACTAATTAATTATCTCCGACGGGACTCAAATTAATTAGCTAACATACAATGACTATGACCTTAATCATGCATGAGAAATCTAAACTTGAATGTTTGAACCATATAATTGGAATGAAGAAATAAAGATGTAGCGCCCCGATCCCGAAAGACCGTGGAAATGGACGCCACGGGGGTGGGAATTAAGAAGCGGGAAAGAAATGGGGTAATTAAATTAATGACGGGGTGTTAATCCAAAAGGATTAATGTTTGGAATAAAATTTAACAATCGAGTATGCCAAAGATAGGTTATGGCTTCCGAAAAATTAGACAGCATAACCTCTGTAACTAGAGTGAATCCCCGTTTATAACGGCTTATAAGAGAAGAATGGAAGCTGTAACAATTCAATAAGCCCTTTCATAGGCCAAACGAAAACAAATAAACAGATACCAACAATCAATAGACCCATTCATAGGCCGACAAGAGAAACAGACACCAATATGCTGAACAAATGAAGCCCTTCCATAG
Source organism: Perilla frutescens (assembly GCA_026008535.1). Lineage (NCBI taxonomy): Eukaryota > Viridiplantae > Streptophyta > Magnoliopsida > Lamiales > Lamiaceae > Perilla > Perilla frutescens. The sequence continues at coordinate 25,951,577 of BRKX01000014.1, read as the reverse complement.
ACCAACATGAATGATCATATAGGCATAGCAAAAGACGGGGCTTCCTTCCCTTAGAATAATTATATGGTTAAACATATGAGACATGTTAATTAGGAAGTCAATAGATGTTCAGAATCAGAGAAACAGAATCATATCAACAAAATACCAAGATCAGAGTTCTTAGCATTTAGCAAAAAGAATATCACAAGTGCGGAAACTCAATTCTTAATAGAATACTAAATAAAAGAGACAACGGAAAAAAAATATGTAAATCATAATAGCCCATATCTCAGCCTCGTCACCTCCACGCTCCAGCCTACTGACCTGAAAATGTTTGAAAAGATTTGGGCTGAGTACTAATGCACTCAGTGGGCAAGTTTTATAATTCAAGTTATGCAAATCATTTTATTAAAGTAATCTATCTGTGTTCATGCAGGTAGTGAAACTTAGGAGGTTTAAAAGTTGGAAGCAACCTAAGTTCACCAAAACATTTTATCGTGAAGCGCTTAAGAGTATAACCCGTCACTGCCCGCAACCCGAACTACATCACCGGCGCATAAAGTTGAGTATGGCCATAATATACCCAAAGAGTATAATCAATAAGTGTTTCATTTTAGTCTCACCGACAAGGAGTAGGGCAGGACAAACAATGCATGCATACTGTAGCTACTCACATTGACACAGCGCTGGTATATGAGACTCCGACAACATACAGTAGCACGTAAATATTTAACACAGATAGTCACATATGCAATTTTAGCAAAGCAGAGCTTAATAACTCGAAAGATACAATTTAGAAAGATATAGTAGCCCACCTTATACATACAGAAGTCCTTCCCTGGTTCCCCTAGGCTAAGATGCTCTAACCATCTCGAGATTCAATCCTTCACTTTCCTCGTAAGTCACGCAAATCCTACAAGGATCGATCTTCAGCTCAGAACGACTACTATATTTTCGGAAATTAATCTACTGTAATCCGAGCTATTATTTAATTTTATTCTTTTTAGAAATAGATTGGGCGACTCTAGAGACCTCGAATAATTCCGACAAAGAAGGAAATAAATTCCAAAATATTATTCTTGATTTATTGGGACCAACCGATTTGACAGGGGTCTCTTTTCAAAACTTGCCATTTTAATCGATTTTTATCAGATTTGTGCCACGGCACTTTCTAACCGTTCAAAAATTATGAAAATATTCAAGGACCATCCTATATATGCCAAGACTATAGTTTGAGAGTTTTAGAATTTTTCGATAACACATGACTCCAGTATAAAAATAACTACTTATATTAAATAATCAATATTATTCAAAACTCATCCGAAAATTACGAAATTCGACGGGAGCATAGGAAATATTATTTAGAGCAACTTTTGAGAAGAAACTTTTTCGATTTGACGACCCAAAATGGGTGAAACGGGACAAAAACTCACAGATTTTAGCTGAAATGTATCGGTCTCGATTGAGATCGATACTCGTTGGATTTTCGCTCAAAAGTACAATTTTTGATAGTTCAGAAAATAAGGAATTTAATGGTGTAATCAGATCAAAGATCGGACGGGTAGATCATAAATTCGAAACTGACAGATTTATAATATAATATTCGGATCCGGATTTCAAACGACGAGAAATCAAAAATCTATTCCGGTTAACTACAAGATCCAAATGATCAAAGGCTATTTATAAAAAGAAGATTTCTAATACGACAATCCAAGAAGAGTAGATCTGATATTTACATAAAATGAAAACGGGGAAAAATACCGAAAACTCACAATATCAAAAATCGGAATCGGTAGAATTAAAGATAATCGAAATATAAGCATATTTAGAACTTGAAATTTCTAAATTCATCGGTCCGAATGACCAGAATCGGAGAAAGTACCTTCTCCGAGGAATTGGCAGCGGTCACGATGATTTTCCATCGTGATCATCCTTCGTGTCATCATTTCAATCATGTATTCGTGATCTACGCGTTGACACCTTCAAAATGACTATTTCAGAATTGAAATAGGAAACTAGAGTTGTATATTCTCTGGAAGCTGCTCGGCGTTTCGATTTTGAAAATGAATGAAAAATGAAACCTTAAGCTCCTATTTATAGAGGAAAAATAAATAGGATAATAGCGAATAAAAGAAAGAGGATAATGATGGAAAAAGAATAGGATAATTAAGAATAGGATAATATTTCGAAAAAGAAATTGGATAATGACGGATGTGCCTTTTTCTATTAAATTTATTATTTTCCAACTTAAAGTTGTGCCAAGAGTTCATTTGAACTCGAAATTTGAAATTTCAAAGATTGGCATGATTCTTGAAACATTTTCTATCAACCCGAGAAAAATATCATAACATATTTTTAAGGCAATTTTTGACCAAATTAGATTTAACAGATTTCCCTGGCTGCGATTTTCCTTTATTTGAGTCCTTTAAGGACCCCGCTTATTTTCTAACTTACCAGAGGTTAACATAAGTTGAATTAAACCTTCTAAAATATTTCGGGGTATTACAAAAGAAATTAAAAGTCATAATTAAAATTGTAAAATATTAAATGAACCGTAGTTGAATTATGTAAAATAAAACTTCAATCTTCCAAGTTATAGAGAAACATCCGTCCACTGCTATGAATTCCAAATTAAAACAGAAAAATAATGAAAATAATCTCTTCAATTTCGTCCAAGAAGACTCCTTAAATAGTAGAGGGAGTGGAAGCCCACAGAAGAAAGGAGAGTCCGGTCCAAAAGAAAATCCACCGCGAGTCACTGATATGAGCGTGGGCCGTGCTCAAGGGAGCATGGTCTATGCTCTTGGAATGAAAAAATTGAGTTTACTTCACCGAGACAGGTGCACGGTCCGTGCTCTTCTTCGCCACCCGACACACTTCACCGTTTTGCTTTGTTCTCGCTCATTTCTCATCCGATTGATCCGATTCAAGTTACAACGCGCTTCTAGCTAGATCCTATATATTCTTAGGTACTTTTTAAGATCAATTTCATCTTGTAAAATATTTGGCAGTAAATTCCTTCAAAATGAGCAAAAACGTGACACTGCTCAACATATGGAAAACTATGCGCAACTTCTCAATATATACATGCAATGCACAAGAACTATCCTCCAACTAGACCTTAAAATGCATGAAATACATGAAAATCAAGGGCTCATCAACCCCAAAACTTAATCCATTGTTCATCCTTGAATAATAAGGAGAATACTAAGAAAATAAACATGAAAGTGCATCAGTAAGCTCGATCATTAATGCCTCAAGAACAAATCCAAATATATTTTCAAGAGCAAATCCAACTCCTATGACTTATAAAATCATATAAACAACAATGTCAATAGATCTAAACGTGAACCTCACCAATAATTGTATTACACATCTCTCAAGGGTGTAAGATGTACTCTCATCGAATCAAGTGCAATGCAAAAGTATCAACCATAAGCTTGTCAATCGTCTAACACATTTATACTTGAATATGTAAGAACAAAGATAAAAAAGGTCTTTGATTAAGGAAGTAATGTAGGGACATTGGTCAAAAGTTAAGAAATTTTGGCTAAGTGACTCAAATGTAAATTCAAATCATTAACATCTTCTTTCTTTTTCAAACCCGAGTACGAATGCAAAAATACATCTTCTAACTTCTCCAATTCACCTAATCATCTCCAAAATCTCCTGATTTTCATGTACTTTGTACACACTTCATCATTCTCTTATACTTTACAAAATTCAAATATTTAGGCCAACAAATGACAAAAAAAATCTCAATTCTCATCTTTTTAAGTTTAACTTTTTCATTTTTTTCTTTTTTTTAATGAGAATGACAAAAAATTTAAGCACAAAATCTTATCCATTCCTCTACCCAAATCATCATTCTCATCAAAATGGATTTTCTTATTCACCATCCAAACCTCCTAATATCCAAGTTTATGAACAAAAGGCAATTATGACTCAACATTGGCTAGCAAAGGTCGTTTTTTCTAGGCTAGTGTTTAGGAAAATCATGTGGCTAAGAACGGATGGCCTTAAATCATATCTAAATCCTTTACATACTTAAACAACTCAATCAGAAACCATGGCAAGTTCTAGAGATACAAATGCATACATGACAATCATTTATCAAAGAACGAACTATGCAATGATACAACAATTTAAAGCTCAAGATCTCACATGGTTGTTCATGCTCAATCTACTACAATCAGAAGTGCACATTGATTCATACAACTCATTAGAAGTTGAATTCATCCAAGTTTTCACAAATAAGCTCATTTTTCATCATCGGCATCTCACGAGTTCACAAGACACGACTCTATAAATAACTAAACAAAAAAAAAACAGACGTTAAGAAATAAAAAAACACATGTGCCAAACATATCATATCTATCTCCCTCTCCCAAACTTATTCAACTGCAATGAGAATAGGTTTGGAGGGAACTAAATAAAAGATATGTTTGGAACGAACTCACCGCATACTAATATGGAGGAAAAGATCTTGGAAATGGCATTGGATCATCTCAACTTATCTTTGTGCTCCAAAAAGCCTTTCTACATATTAGGACGCTAAAACAAAACACTAAACAAAAGAAAAAAAATAAACAAAGCAATAAAAATGATGGGTTACCTCCCATCCAGTGCTTTATTTAACGTCTAAAGCTAGACGATACCTCAACAGTCAACAAGGTCTAAAGCAACACTCCAACCAACAGTATGATCTTCCCCCTTTTAGGAATGTTGTCCACCGCAGCTACTTCCTTTGCATGCACAACTTTAACTAGCATAGCTCCCTTCACAGTTTTCTTTCGAATGACCTGAAATTTTACTCTCTTCTTCTTGGGAGTTGGAGCTGCAGAAAATCCCCCATCATCTTGCACTACCGTGCACATTTCAAATGGATGCATATTTTTAGCTTTAGAAACATGTAGTTGGGGCTCCTCTATCACAGGCTTTTCGTCTGACTCATCATCTATATCATCCATAAAGCTATCAACCAAGCTTACATCTTCACACTACAGGGCTTCCTTTGATGGAGGATTTCAAAATATGACTCTTTTTCTATTAACTCCCAAAGTAATCACGCCTCTTTTCATGTCTATCTCAGCCTCACAAGTAGCAAGAAATGGTCACCCCAAGATTAAAGGCATCTTAGGGTCTTCAGGCATATCCAACACCATAAAATCAACAGGAAACACTAAATTATCCACCTTGACAAACATGTCTTCAATGATTTCTCGTGGCTTGGTGCAAGATCCATCAGCAAACTGGTTTTTCATCTCCACCTTCTTCAAATCCCCGAGTTTCAGCTTCTTGTAGACATTGAAGGGCATCAAATTTATGCTAGATCCCAAATCGCATAACACTCTCTCAAAATACGATCTTCCAATCTTCATAGGAATGGTGAAGCTGCTCGAATTCTTCATCTTTAATAGTAACTTCTTTTTCAGCCAGTCACTATATTCTTCCACTAAGTTCACCATCTCTACATTCTCTAGCTTCTTCTTTCTTGAAACAGCTTCCTTCAAACTTTAGTTTTTGAACCAACTATGTTTTTATAAGTATTGAAGTCATTCGAATTAATATTCTCAAACAAGCTGTGCATGCAAAGGAAGACCCTAGAAATATAAGTATTGAAGTCATGTGGTTGTTCGTTGTGAAGAGATTCAATGCCATTTTTTTGTGAACTTAAAATAATATTGGGAAGACCCTAGAAATATAAGAAATTAAGTTAGGAACACGTTGCAAAAATAATTGGGTCAATTGGACGAGAAACGAGTGAGAACAAAGCAAAACAGTGAAGTCTACCGGACTGCCACGTGGACCCGTGACCAGTCGGATTACCCGCGACCGGGGTCGTGAATTTTCTTCTGTGATACCCCCTCTCTATCATGAGTGTGTAAAAAATGATCCGAGATAGACCCAAGACCGACCCGGTCTCGGGTGAGGTCGTGAATCAAGTCCCAGGATCCGATTTTGGCCTATTTTGGCTCATTTTCTTTCCTTTTTCGACTGGGATACTTCCTACACTATATATATCTCCTCAAGCACGAAAATTAGGTATCACAAATCCTACTATAACATCAAAAAACTATAACAACACACACTATATTTCTCCCCATTAAGCAGAGATTGAAGAGCAAGAGAAGAACAAGTTGAAGATCAAGATCAAGATTTATTCTCCGGGTTTATCGTGTTTTTATTATTTAATTATGTTTTCTCGTGGATTCTTATTAGATATTCATTTAATTATCAGTAACTAATACTTTAGTATTCTAGAGTTTGATAGTAGTTGATTTTGAAATACAAATGATATTTAATTATATGATTTTGATTTTTTTTTATTCTTTGTGTTCTTTGCCTTGTTTGCTTGATTGATTGATCACCATGAAAGCATGATTTGTTATGTTAGTTCATAAATCGAGAGAGAAATTTTAACACTTGAACACAAGAACACAGAGCACATTAATCAATAACACTCGAGAGATTTGAAGTTAATTGTGAGGATAATAAATCTCTGGAGCTTTTAGGAGTTGCATATTAGTAATTGAATGAACACATTAATTCTAGCATGTAATTTACGGTTTAAGCACTTCGAGAGAAGGTTTGAATTAAAATAAAAGTCGAATCGTGAATAAATTATATAATTGAATGGACATTGTATGGATAAATCAATGAAATCAAAACCCTAGAATATTGAATGTTGTTAACAAGATTGAGATTCCCCATTCTAGCAGCAAGGTGAATGGCTAAATCACCCAAGCTATTTATACATTTGGTTAGCAATTCTGGTTCAGCGTTTAATACACGGTCGACAGTGGCAGAGTCGATGCAGAGAGCCGCTCGAAAGATCAATAGATCTGGTATCTCCGAGTGGGAGACTCGCTGGTTGTGGTGTTGATGCTAATCGGAACTAATCGGGTCTAATTCGAGGCTTCTTCTCAGTGAACTTTGTCGACGAACATTCGGTTGAAACCATTTTTGGAATACCTCAATGGCTGGCTCTCAAGATGAGTTTTTTCTTTTCAACTTGTATTGATGCTTTTGATTTTGATTTCTGCATCGAGTTCCCCCCTCCAACACACATGTATACAAAAAATTTTGGGCAAAGAAGGAGCACCATGGAGGGCAATTTCCATACCCATCGTGCAAAGAAGAGGTCCCTCTGGGCTCTCAAATAACATTTGCACATCAAATGACAATTTTACAGGTGAAATAGGAACATACAAGTGAAAGAAAAATATTTCCATGGCTGCCATTTTTGTGCAAAGTAATTATGTTTTTGTATTCTGGTTATGTAAATATTAGAACTAGCGAATCAGCGACACATTCACATTATAGGTATTATATATGTATTTGTGTGTGTGTGTGTGTGAATGTAATTTTTATATATTATTATATTATTTGTATATTATATTAAATATATACTGATATAGAGATATAAAATTGTTATATTATATGAATAAGCTATATTATAATAGTGCATAAGATATATAATAATATGGTATAAAAAATTAATATATATTGAACCAAGTTGCAAATTCGGTATATTTAGGCTAGAAAATGGGACGATTGTTATTTCTGGAAGATTATGCTTATATCTTAATAATTAATTAATTAATTAATTAATAGTGATATGGATACTTTATATATTACATCAATTCCGCAATATTATACAATATTATAAGGAAATTAATAATTTAAACAAAGAATTGCAGTTGATTTGATGGGGTCTTAATTGGATTGATAACTAATTAAGATAAATACGATAAATAATATATTTTAGGAATTGATTTTACGTAAATATACAATAAACAAATTGAATGAACACAAAATATTTTCGATTGATCCACGTCAAGTTATATAAACACAAAATTTTCATTTATAGGTCTTGGATTGGTAATTTAATGAACACAAAATAAGAAACTTGTATTGAGACCATTTGATTCATTTCAAAATTTCTTATAAAAATTCAGAACTTCTTAGTCGTATTTACATTTCTTAGTTGTTCTTGGGTTTGGGTGACAATTCTGAGATGTTTAGGCGAAAATCGTAGAATCCATTTCATATTGGTTAGATAAACTCATCTTACAGGAGATGTTCATGTTTCTCTTTTGTAGATAACTCTTCGAGAAAAATCATGCCAGATCTACCCAACAAAACCAAGAACAAAAATATAATCGGTAACATTTTTATTTCATTGGCAATTTTTTATATGTAATTAATATTTTTTTATTTTCCTTTTTTCTAAAGCAATAAATTAATTTTGAAAGGAACAATTCATTATTGCTCAATCTATTATCGAATTCGGATAGGTAATAGCATATAAAACAGATAGTCATAAAATTATTTTATTCACTAAAAAAAGAACACACTAATGTATATATGTGTGTTTACATATATATCTATATATATATTCTTTGTTAGATTTCGTACTCATTTTTGTTTTTATGCTTGATATACGTTCATGGAAATTAAATTAAACAACATGTTGCGATAAACTGCGTCAATGTAGAGCCGCCCCCAATAATATGTTAAATTCACAATTTAAAAAAAATAGTAAAAGTAATTAAAATACTTAATTGTATTCCCAGGCAATAGTACTATGTTGTAGTTTTTCTGTCTGTTTACACTTATATAATATTTGGTCTGATTACATTTATTGTGTTAATGTAATGAAAAGGTATGGGATTAACATGATATTCAAGTATTATATATTTTTCATAAGAATTTCCGCATGAAAGAACATGAAATCGGACAATATAAAAGCTATAAAAATAAAAATAAAAATAAAAATATTTTTGGTATATAATAGAAATAAAGCATACTGCAAACTTTCTGGATTTGTAAATTTACGATGAAATTTTTATGTTTCAGGAACTTGAGATTTGAGGAACTCAGAAACTCTTGTCTTCAAACTAGCTTAGAGCTTCAAAGCAAAAATGATATTGGATGAATAGTGTTTGTCAATCTGCACGAAAAAGAGCATGCACAATCAAATTTTCAATTTGCAATTATGGAAAGCTTGTAATATATTTTGTATAATAAAATTGATGAGTATAATAAGTAATGCAAAAAACATAGAACACAAATAAGTTGACAAAAAATAGAAAGCATAACAATAAAATGAGAATGAAAAAAAAAAAAAAGAGAAACGAAGTAGTCTTATAAGCAAAAAAAATAGATTGGCTCCTAATTTTATGATTTTGATTTTCAACTTGCTTCGTTTTCTGTGCAACAACTAAAGTATGGAGAGAAGCAGCTTTTACACCTAATAAAAATATTTTGCTTAAATAAAGAATTTTCAGAAATTGATTGATTATAAAAAATATTTTTGCATGAGAATTCTGAAAAGACATTTTTGGGCGGGATTTTTGGGAGGGAAACTGTAGCTTTACAACTTTATTTTAATATATATATAGATTAAATATCAACCTTTTCAAACAAAATTGGTGAACAACATGTTTAAAATGTGGCCTAACTTTCTAATTTTAGACATCAAGTACACAGATAATATTTGTTCAGAGTTTCATATGCGTCGATATTACATCTCAACAAAATGCATCGTGATTTTTGGAAAGACCTAATGACTCGCACAGTCACACATCGAATATACAATGTATGCAATACAAACTATGTACTAAAATATTTCAAATAATAAAATATATATATGCAAATACTTTTGTACATAAAACAGACGGTCAACGCGTTGACTCAGTCAAAGCGTTAACCCAAAAAATTGTGAAAATGGGTGATACTTTTTAGGGATACAGTTGATATTTTTTTTTTAATTTTGAATGATATTTTTTAGTGTTTTGATTGATACTGATCTTAACAGTTTTTTTTTTGTTTTTTTCCTGGCCAATATTTTTTATTGATACAAATGATACTTTTGGGCGTTTGAAATGATACTTTTCAATATTATGAATGATACTAATTTTGACGGATTTTTTGGTTAAAGCATTGACCGGGTCAACACGCGTTGATCCGATCAACACGTTGACCGTCTGATGTACATATATCTTATGTACAGGAGACTTGCCCATGTATATAATGAGATGACAAATCCTAATTTATATCTATTGAGAAACATAAAAGTGTGGTGTTAAATTTTATTCCATTCCTTAGATATTGTATGAGGAAAGGTGGGATATTCCAAGTAGAGAGACCAAAGTGGGAAGTGAGAATTCATGATCCTTTAATAATTTTGATGCTAATGCTAAATTATTGGATTTGAGTTGAATAGAAGTCAAAGTAAAGCTTTATCTATGAAGAGACATCAAATTATGCCCAATATTCATCATTAATTGTTTTGTCTATATATAAATCTAGATGTTTCAAACTACTTTTTAGACCAGATACACTGAACTAAACTAAACAAGCTGCAAAAGCCAGAAGGCGAAGTACTTCGAGAATATAAATCTCTCTGGGTTTACTTGTCGAAACATGAAAATATAACGTCGATTAATGAAAAGACTCTTCTAATTAAGTTCTTATTTAAGCGATAAGATTGGTGATTAAAAATTCTATAGATTTAAATTCGAATGTCACTACTCACCAGTGTGATCTGTCAATCTATTATAAGAAATGTTTATTTGAGCTAAAAAATAATTTATACCTTTAGGTGATATACTAGAGTTCGAGTGCTTATTTGGTCATTTGTCCTATTTTAAACTATGCCCATATTTATAAATCTCGGATGAAACCATCTACTACACTATGCGCAACATTTCATGCTACACGATTAAATTTATTACTTATTCTTCAACTTTTTAATTGATTTCAATTTATTGTGCTTTAATTTAATTTTACACTTGGTAATTAGGATTTATTATACCCAATTACGTATATATAATTATTTTTTAATATTTAATTTTATTTTAGTTAATAATTGATTATTTTGTAAAAAATTATATACCCTAGTTGGGTAGAATGAACTCTAATTAATAAGTGTAAAATTAAACTAAAGCACAAAAAATTAAAATCGATTAAAAATGGAATAAAAACTAATAAATTTAAGGGTATTACCCTTAAAAATCATGAACTTTGAACTTAGTTGCAAATTTAACATGAACTTTGAAAGTAGACAATTAAAACACCAATTTTGGATTTGTGTGTTATTCAACATCCCCAACTTTTTATAAAATAAACTGACCTCCAATCCAAGATACAATTGTGGATTTTGACGTCATTTTTAAAAATTGATGGACAAGTCATAAATTTTTTTTTAGAAAATAAACAATTATTAATTTAAAAATAATTATATATTTTAGTTGGGAAAATGCCCTAATTTATAATTGTAAATTTAAACTAAAACATAATCAGTTGAAATAGAAGGAAAAACAAAATAAAATTAATACTTTTAAGTGTGTAATATGGAGTATTACACAAAATGCAGTGATGATTTTATTCGGTATAGTTAGGTTATATTTAAAAAATACATACATAGAACATAGTTAATCTGGAATATAATAATGTATAAGCATACAAGAAATTTATGTATACACACACACAATAGAGCATATAAATTTTTTTAATAGAAAAATATTTCAACAAAAGTTGTAAAATAGAAAATATTCACAAGAATTCATCTTTTAGTAGTATGTATACATAATTACACCTAATTCATACATGAAGTATAATGAGTAATAACAATTGACATAACTAAACTCGATTCAAAAAAATAAAAATGACACGTGACATATTACAGGTATTTCTCTTAATATATATATATATATATATATATATATATATATATATATCTGAGTAATAATTTAAGAATATAATAAAAAAAATGTATTAAAGTTTAGGACCTTTAGGTACTTAATTCAACCAAATATGAATTTGAGGAACTAATTTGACTATGACAGTACGAGACCGTTTAATGGGTCTCTTACGTTAGACGAGTCAAATAGGATCCAAACTCGTTTAAAAAACTCATTCAAACCCATAAAAATGGTCAGCCCACACGCACGCTACACACGTATCACTAGGTATATATAAAGTAAAGTATCACTATGTATGAAGTAAAATATCACTAATTATATGTCGAAATATCACTTAATATGAATTGAAGTATCATCAACTATGAAGTATTTTCACACGCTAAGAAGAAAATAAATGAATTATTTTCTACATAAATCATAATGTAGAGTTTTAAAATAGTTGATTCATTTATCTTTTTTTTTGAATATTTGTTGAATCTCCAGACATCATGTTGTATCACTATGTATGAAGTAAAGTATCACAAATTATAGGTCGGGTGTGTGAGTGTAAAAAAAAAAGTATCACAAATTATGTGTCGAATTATCACTTAATATGAATTGAAGTATAATCAACTATGAAGTGTTTTCATATGCTAAGAAAAAAAATATGAATTACTTTCTACATAAATCATAATGTGGACTTTTAAATTAATTCAAAAAAATAAATGAATTATTTTATACATAAATCATAATGTGGACTTTTGAATTAATTCAAAAAAATTATAATGTGATGTTTTACTTTAGTTGATTCATTTATCTTTTTTTTTATGGAATATTTGTTGATTCTCCAAACATCATTTATCAATATATATGAAGTAAAGTATCACTAATTATGTGTTAAAGTATGATCACTTAATATGAATTGAAGTATCATCAACTATGAAGTGTTTTTCACATGCTAAGAAAAAAAATAAATGAAATATTTTAAGCATAAATCATAATTTGGACTTTTCAATTAATTCAAAAAAATAAATGAATTATTGACCATTATTTTATTAGTAGTAAAAACAACCGCAAGTGTATAGTGTAATTGTAATACGTAGTGAGTAAGAGTATCGTATCCACAGGGATTGTAATGCAAATAACAATGTGAAACTATAACATAGACACCTTATTAATATCTAGACACTCAAATAATAAAAGAGAGAACATGTAAATAAATACTGTTCTCACGAACATATATCATAACCTAGAAATAATGAACATGCACTCTACTACGGTCGGTTCTTCACACGCGTCATTACTCACTATCAAGTACATTGGACTTAAATTCCTATGCAACACTTGTTCACTTGGTCGGTCCTTCCAAGCATCACATAAAATGATTAACCTATTTTATCTCATTAATTAATCAGTCACGACTAAATTCTTCTAATTAATTAACTTGCATACATATGCTGCTGTAGTCAACATACACAAGAGAAATCCAAATTAGGAAATCAAATATCCAATGATAACCAGAAAATATATATCAATAAATCAAACCATGAAATCTAATGTACTTACAAACCAAATAATCCAATAAAACAATTACCTAGACATAATTAAATAAAATGAATAAAACATAAACATAGTAAACAACATAATGTTCAACACTTATAAAGAACCCGGAGTCTTCAATCTTGACGTAGCCAAAACCTTCGCTTCTCCAAAGACTCTATTGTCCCTCCATAATTGTGTTCACCTTGGTAAGTCTTTTCTTCTCTAGTGTATAATCTTTTGTACGCCTATTTTCTAATGAGTAGAGGGGGTATTTATAGTATTGGAGGAAACACTAGGGTTAAAACAAACTCAAATATGTGAAAAGCCTCAAAAATCTCGTGTAGGATCCATTTGGGCCGATTGGGGACGCGTTGGATCGACCCACCGGTCGATCTAGAGGGCTTATTTTACACAGGGTCGACCCAAGTGGTGGGTCGAGTGACCGGGTCGACCCGGCGCGCGTAAGCTTCACTAAAATGGCCCGTTCTCACTCGTTTCTCATCTGATTGAGCCGATTCAACTTGCAAAACGCTCTTAACTCGATTCTCCATCTTTCGAAGCTCTTCAATCACCCATTTGAATTATGTTGAATTATTTTCATCAATTCTAGTGGGCTTTGCTCTTTAAATGCGGTCCAAGAGCCTAACTGGTCCATCATTTAGCTCTCCAAGCACATACTTGATCATTTTTCACCAAATAATCATCAAATTCACCACTAATACTACAAAACTCACAAATACATCAAAACCCCAAATGATAACATAATGAGCACAAAAGCTATGAACATCACACAATTTATCAACTTAAACAACATCAATTCACATTCAAAAGTTATGTAAAATATACAACTGTCAATTATTTTATGTATAAATCATAATGTGGACTTTTAAATTAATTTTAAAAAATTAAATATATATTTATAAAAAAATAAAAAATTAAAATGTGAAGAAAACTAGAAAAAAGGAAAAAGTGGATGTAGAGGGGGAAGGGGACCACTAAAAGAGAAAAATAAAAAATAAAAAAAGAGAGGGGAGACCATGGATCAAATAGAGATCTGTCTAACTTAAGAGATCCGTTGGACGATCTCACCACACAAGTGTGCCACTTTGACTATTAATTCAACTACACATAATTCTAAATTGGAATATTATATATCTAGCTGTATTTGTACACTCTGCCGCATTATATATGCTAAAAATAATTTAAACGACACCGTAAAAATAATATATGTCTGTGTGTGTGTTCAAATGAGAACTTAAATCATATGTAGGAAATAACTTAGCCAAATCCTCGGTGTAGTTATTTTGGATGCTCCGGATGCATCTTAAAAAATTGGGGCTAATTTGCAATTATTTTTTAATTATTTTAAAAAAAGGTATAATAGTAATTCAAAATGCTTTCATGGAATGTAATATCTTGATGCAATATATCTGCTTTTTACCTTTATTTGTATCTGTATTTCCATTGAATATTTCGATATTTATATTCATGTATCACATCTCTTTACAAGAAAAAAAAAAATCAAAACGCATCCATCAAATTGGTAAGCTATACATATCGTTTGATTTTTTTTGAATATCTATTTGGATTAAATATCAGTTAATGATAAGGGAAAAACTCAGATGGCAGCCACCAAATTCTGGATCGGGATTAATTTAGTTAATTATGGCGAAGATAAAATACTAGTTTCACTTGATTTGGAAGTCTAAAAGAATATAATTAATAATTATTGCAAGGAACATAACTATATATACACTTTGAAATGATTGAATAATAATAAATTGATAATAATAGCTACTTTTTCCAAAAGGGCGACACAATTTGATCAAATGGATGGAACATTGTGGAAGATTCTGAAATTGTGTTTGAACATACTGGCATACTGCATACATATATGATGTAATAATGGATGTTTATATATATACAGAATATATATAGAGAGATAAAAGTGAAGCTATGGGGTGAAGACAGGTGGAAGATGAGTCTCGCCGCCCCATTCCCATTGGGGGATAACGATAAGGCATATGTGGATATTGATGCCGATGGGTATTTCTACTTCCATTCCCATTTTGGTATGCCATTAATCATTATGTATATATATGTGTACTTACGTTCTCTACAACTTAATTGTCAATGTGTGAGTGTGTGACTCATCATGTCGTCTTATTAATTCCCGTCAACTTTTAGTAGTTTAATTTAGGAATATTAAGACAAAATTGACTACAAAAATCCGCAGTAATAATTTATAATATGGGAATTATGTTATGTAAATATTTTTTACGGTATATATTACTGTACAAAATATGCGTACCATATATTGTATCATAATGAATACCGATCAAGATTTTACTTTCGGTATTATGCTAATGATTTTATTTCAATTTTCCGAATAATTTATATCGTGTGTGGCAATTGATCAAATTAAATTAAACTTGGAATTCGCTTGCCACATCAGTAAATTCTAAAAAATTATATTTGCCAGAAAGCTGTTAATTAATTTGTAAGTAGACCATTACACTCATATTTATCATTACCCCCCCCCCCCCCAAACACAAAAAAATCAACCAAAATATGGCCAACGTTTCATTTCATCTCATAGATGCGTAGTCAACATTAGGCTATATGGCTTGTAAAGTCTAATTTATGCCTATGCCATTTTTTCAATAGTTTGATTAATAAATTTGCTTTAGTTTAATTATAACATGATCGAGATTTCATGTTGCACTTTTTGTGTTTCACTCCGTGTTACACATTCCACTTATTGAGTTTTTTCTAATGTAAAACCCTAGCTAATTTACATATGTTTTAATAATTAATTAAAGCTCCGATCGAAGACACCAATTATCCATGCCTGTGGAGACTGCATGCTCGGGAAATGATAAAATCGTCGATCTACGGGTTCTTTTTCCAATCCTCTACAGAATTAATTAATTAATTAATTAATTAGGAGGTTTTATTCAAACTCATATATGCCATTCACAAATTTTATCAATAGCCTAATGAATTGTACCTCATTTTTTAGCTTTAACCAAATAGTCTGTGGCTTCTTCTTGAATCTTGACAGCGTACATATATGTGGGAAACGAATCAAATTAATTTGAGCGAGATCTAATAAAGTACTTCAGATTAATTTTATATTTCAAAAATCGTTTAATAATCTTTTCTACGCTGACCATTTATTGTATAAATTAATACCCCAGGTCAGAAATATCCCATGATATATATATATATATATATATATATATATATATAATATTGAAAGAAACATAATATTTTATGAAACCATTCTCACATTAAGCTTCATTCAAGAACATTTTCCTTATAATAAGCCAAACCACAATTAAAAACTCCCAAACATTTTCGGTAAAATATGATTGGCATTAATGCTTCCAAATAGTAATACCCAATTCAGAACTAAAATGCTCGTGTCTAGACGTGGAGTAGACAAACCCATGCATGACTGAAATTAATAAAGGTCGATCGAATTCTGCAAGCTATAGCGGCAACGGACAATATTATATTTGTAAAAAGAAAAATAAAAATGGTGGAATATATATATATATACATATATATATATATATATAGTACTCCCTTCGTTTATGAATCAGTGTCATTCTGCTGAATGAATGCATACATATATATATTAATAAAGATATTAATTAGATGGTAAAATTACCTTATACACCCATATGTGAATGCATTAAATAAATTCAATATGATTGTTTGAATGCATTAAATAAGAGCAAATATAAGAAAAACATGAAATTTTGTGTAGAATGACATTTTTTGTGAAATAAATTAAATTAAAATGATTGTGAAACGGAAGGACTATTAATTAATATATATGTGGTCTTATAACTGGATCATACGTCAATTAATGTTCGCACAAAGAAAGCTTCCAGCTCCATCGGCACAATTGCAAGTTGATTCTTTCCTGCACCAAAATGCTTGCAAGATTCTTATTCTTAGCGAATCTTTTAAACTTTTCTCTTATCATTCATTTATATATTATATTTCCCGCTCGCCCCACAAATCTAAACCTCTTTCTGCCCACATCTCCAAAATTCTTTCTCAAATCGTCTGTCAGCACCATTATTAGTGGATTTTTATTTTAATTATTAATGCTAATATATTAAAAGACTAGCTAATTAATGGAAGGTTAATTTTTAATCTCCAATTACCTCAGCTTGATTCATCCAGACACATCTTGGTGTAAGCATAGGAAGCAGGCTACAGTTTTGCACTATAAATAGGGGTGCTTCCTCAACATTCAACTCATCCAAACCCACCCAAATCTCAAATCATCATACATATTCTCCATCCTTTCCTACTGCCCATTCCTATATCTCCTACCTAGCTAGTTTTCTTCAAATTAAATTAATATTTTTTTCTGCTTCAGTTTGAGTCTATATATGTATATATGTATGTATGTACACAAATTCATTCACAAAAACAAAACTGGTCATGATATATTTTTAATTTGTGTTTTATATAGAGAGTATATATATATAGAAGTGGTGATATGATAGGGTGAGGTAGCATTAAATGGTGATGAGTTGACAGAAGAGAGAGAGCCCAGATGATGAGAATACACAAATTAATGAAGATCAATGGAGTAGGTGTATCTCAGTCTTTGTGCTCTCTTTTCTTCTGTCATCACCTTCGCTGCTCTTTACTCTATATATCATCTTAGTTAGTTAGTCTCTGTATATATACATTCACATGCATTTTTCTTCATGGAATAATTAGCTAGTATTATTTGTGTGTGTGTGCATGTGAGAGAGAAAGGAGGTAGCTAGGAAGAGTGTTGTTGACAGAAGATAGAGAGCACAGACGATACGTTGCATAATCGATGCATCTCCTTCGTTTGTGCTCTCTATTCTTCTGCCATCATGCACCATCTTAGTCCCCTCCCTCCTATAATTCATATTGCATGTTTAATTTCATACTAATTATTATTTATTATTCACTTTTCACAAAGATATATATTTCAAGAAAATATTATTTTTTTCTTCATTTTTGAGTTTTTAATTTGTTATGCTATTGCCAGCTAAATAATTTGCAGGCAGTATGACATCTACTACTGTTCCTATTTTTCTCTATCGATCTCTACATTTTCTACATAATTTATGTACGTAAAAAATGGTTTTCCTTTTCTTTCTTTATTTAAATCTCCTTTCACATGCACGTACAATATGCAATTTTCATGGAGTTTCCGATCAAATTAATATATACTTCCTTCTATATATGGTTGTCATCTGCAGACATTCCTATTAATGAAAACGATTTAAATACCAAGCACATAGGTCATGGTGAAATATTTAATAAGTTATTTCATAGAAGGGCGTTTCTATATTTTAAATATTGCAACTTAATGAATAGTTATATACAATTTTCAAATTATGCATGGCGTTGACAATATGATAATTAATTAGAATATAAGATGGAACACCTACTAAATAAAGACTTTCACCTCTTTTATTAGTTAATTTTCTTATTGTATATTTGGATTTCACAGTGGAAATGAGATCTCAACTTCAATATTTTAGAGTTTCTTTCCTGTATGAGTATATACAGAAACAATATATAGATTCACCATTACCAATATCAATAAATGTATAACTCATGTCTTCGGAATTATCGGTTCAAATTTTATATATGTTGCATTTTTCGTGAGTCACTATCAAATTTATAATTTTAATAATACTTATTATAAAGTAAAAATTAATTATAACATAAATAATCATTGTTAACATTTATCAACAAAAATGAATTAAAAAATTATAAACTTTAATTATGAAACAATCAACTATAATAATAAATTGTTAATTGAAAATTGAAATTAAATACTAAAAAATAATTATAAACCCTAATTTGGTTGGTGAACCCTAATAAAAAATTGTAAAATTAAATTAAATCACAAAAAAAAATAAAATTAAATAAAAAAATATAAGAAAAACTCGTAATTTAAAAGTGCAAAACGAAGTGAAACAGAGAAAGTGGAACAATAAATCTCATGTGTTACACTTTCAAATTATGTGTTTTATATATATATATATATATATATTTGTGATTTAGTTTAATTTTAAGATTTTTTAGGGTTCATCCCACCTAATTAGGGTTTATAATTAATTTTTAGTATTTAATTTTCAAATTTTCAATTAATAATTCATTAATATGGTTGATTAATTTAAAATTAATTTTATAACTGTTTTAATTCTTATTTTTTTTGTTAATAAATGTTGACTATGATTATTTATATGTTAGAATTGATTTTATTTTATAATAAATATTATTAAAATTAAAAAATTTATAGTGAAACACAAATTAAAACACATAGAAGTGTAACAGGAAATTTGAACCTCGCTTTAAACTTTCGTTTATGTCATTACTATATATAGCGTGATGAAAATTATTGATTAATTAAGTCGAAGCCGTTAATTCCATATGCATAGCATCTTGCATGTATACGTTCTTAGTGCAATAAATAAATATATTTTAAATGAATGCATAAGGGAGGTTTCTGTAATTTAGATTTTAGTGCAATAAATAAATGTATTACAAAAAATCTCCAATATTAACTTATTGTTAATAGATGAGAGAGAAAAGAGAGTAATATTTGTCATATTTTTTACTTTTTAATTTTTGTGTAAAAAGGTAAAATATCAAATATTATGAAATTAAGAAAGTATTATTATATGGGCTAGTCTTATGTACACTATATTTAGCATCAGGCGGGCGCGGGGTCCACACGCGCGCGGTGCGTGTGGCTCATGCGCCCGTCAATAATTTTATTTTATTTTATTTTTTTGTTCTGGCAGATTTTTCTTTCTTTTTTTTTTCGATTTTCTATTTTGATTTTTTATTTTCTTTCCAAAAATTTGTATCCTAAAATAAAGTTAGTGAATCTAAAATTCAAATCAATTGATTGAATTTATTTCGTAAAATGGAATTAATAAATCCTAAAAAATACAAAATAAACCCCTAAAAACACCCCCTAAAAAACCCTAAAAAATACAAAATAAACCCCTAAAAAACACAAAATAAACCCCTAAAAATACCCCCAAAAACACAAAATAAACCCCTAAAAACACCCCCAAAAAAGCCTAAAAAACACAAAATAAATCCCTAAAAACACCCAGAAAAAAATACTAAACCTTAAAAAACATCCCCAAAAAATTCTAAAAAAATACTAAACATTAATTGAGATGAAATAAATCATAATTTGAATTAAAGAAACTCATATATGACAAATTGCAGCTCAATACTTTTTATGGTTACGGGTGATACTTTTTATACTTCGGAATGATACTTTTCAATGTTAAGAATGATACTATTTCTGACGAATTTTTTTCTTGGGGGGGCGGGGCGGGTCGGGTCAGGGTTGACCCGCGCGTTGACCCGTGAACCCACTCATCTGAAGGTCTGATTTTAGTTTACAAAGCCTGACGAGAGACTTTGTGTTATTATATTTTAGAGTTTGAAGTGCTACATTTTAGAATTTTGATTTTGAGATGGCTTAACTCCTTAAGGTCTCCCCGAGTTCCTTAATTCCACCTTTATATATTATGTTATCTGGTATCTTTGATCTAGCTAGGTGTGGGGTAGATAAAGTTGTTGCGACTGGCGAAGGATCACGAATTTCAATCCAATTACTGTCTTCTGGGTAGTCGAGTCTGTTGCACATGGTTTGCTTAATACAGTTTGTCTTTTCTTTTATTTTTTTTTATTTTTTTTTTGTAGTTTTGCACATTTAGCTGTGGGTTTCTCATCACAAAAAAATAAAAATAAAATAAATTGTATGATTTGTTAAATTTTGTACTTTCATAATATTTTGCATTAATTTCTGGAGTGGTTGGTTCATATGACAAAATTAATAATAATATATTCTCATGATGTGTATATTTGTATTGAATTGTTCTCAGGTTTTGTGAATTTTCTTGACTTTCCTTTTCTCTATTTTTTAGTGTTGCAAGTTATTTTTAAAAATATAAAAGGAATACACATAACATATACTCTCTTACAGCGGCGGATCCATAAATTATTTTTTGGGGGACGATATTGTTATATGACAGATCATAGCGACCAACTATTTCGTGTTCTCGGATTTATTTGCGCAGTTGATGAAGCATAATCTTGTTTCATTGATGATGCACTATATATATTTCTTATTCTTAGAGTTGATAACATAATTCCACTCTTTTAACATTCTTTTTTCTTCTAAATTTTATTTTAATAATGTAAATAAATATGAAACATTCATGAATCATAATTTAAATTTAAAACTTAATTTTATTTTTTCAATTCCATTATAATCCATAAAATTCATAATCAACCCCTATTTTAATATTTAACAACCATTAACTTCACTAAAAGCTAATTAAAAGAAAAGATGGTGGTATGATTTTGTTTTAAAATCTCCCTATATTCCACATAAAAAGTAGAAAGTAGAATAATAAAAGAATAATGAATGAATTATACAATATGTATCAAACCAAACACAGTTCTATATTTTTTAAAATAAAAAACTTTAGGGGGGAAATATTTCCTTACTCTTAGTCTTAATATGCGATAATCATATGTAAGAAAAAAATAAAAATAAAATTACCCCCTAGTGTATACGCCGATGATCTCTCAATTTCACAATAATTGATGTTTTAGTCATTCAATTTTGTTTGAAATTATTCGATGTTTCATACATTTCCACACTATTTCTCCCAATTTTATCCTCTATCAAAACACATGACATTCTCTAGTCCCAACTTGTACGTGTCAATCGTGTATCAAACATCAAAATTATTATTTTTCTTTCATTTTTTTCTTCAATTTTAACTTCTTTTTGATACACAATTGACACACACAATTTTAATTTCTTTTGGTTTAGTTTAATTTTACATTATTATTTAGAGTTTATTCCACCCATGATTAGTGTTTATAATTATTTTTTAGTATTTAATTTTTATTTTTTAGTTAATATAATTGATTTTGGGGTTGATTATTCCATATAGAGGTGGACTTGCGTGCACAGGGGTTATTTCCGCCTATTTCAGGCGGCCACATGGCCCCACGCGGGCGTGCCACGTGGCACATGGTACTTTTTATTGTAGTTGGAATGATGATAGTATTAATCTCAGGTTGATACCTTTCTTTATCGTACTTGATACTTTTCTGCTTACCACATGGTACTTTTTATTTTACCGAACTCGTGGTTGCTTTCCTTTGCAAATTCTTGGAATGATGATTGTTTTAGATTAATCTCAACACATACAATATAAAAACTGAAAAAACAATAAGAATTTGAACTAAATAAACTTATATAAAATAACTAGCAGACCCCTTACTTTTTAATAATACAGATGGTACTTTTCGAATGTTTTGTGATACTTTTTAATAGGAAGGTTGGTACTCACTTTGGACAGGTTTTTTTTTATGGGTTGACCCGCGTTGACCGGGTCAAAGTGCGGGTTGACCCGCGTTGACTGGGTCAAAAGCGGGTTTGATTGACCCGTCTCATATAGTGTTATTTGCATCATGATGCATGCAAGTGTTTGCCTTCCAAATTTAGGGTATATAATTTTTTAAAATTTCAATCTTTTAGCAATAAATATTAATTATGATTAGTTATAATATAATAAATTTTATTTTTATAAAAAACCTTATTAACATCAGACAATTTTTGATGTTGGAACACGCAAGCTAAATTGGGACTAGAGGATCTCTTCTTTTGTCAAAATACTATAAAATCTTGTACATAATAATTTACCTTTGGTAAATGAAATTTCTTCCATAAAATTTGATTGAGGTGCAAAGAGAAAAGTGAACAAAATTGATTCCATGTCCATTGCATTACAAGATCGAGAAATATATGCATCTTACAAGCATAAAGATAGGCAAGCATAAAGTTAGGCTACAACATAGCTAACTGATCGCTGAAACTATGACAATCAAATATTGACTAGCTAAATAAAGATACATACAGATAATAAGAGAATATATGCTAAATATATTCTAACACACCCCCTCAGTCGAAGCGGGAGGCTCTCGTATGCTTAGACTGTCCCTGAAATCATTAAATAGAACGCGCGGAAGCCCTTTTGTAAAAATATCAGCAATTTGATAACGGGATGGCACATGAAGCACGCAAACTTCACCACGAGCTACTTTCTCACGAACGAAGTGAATATCCATCTCAATGTGTTTGGTGCGTTGATGCTGAACAGGATTGCCGGCTAAATATATCGCACTCACATTGTCACAGTAAACTAGATTAGCCTTTTGAATGGGACAATGCAACTCTAGAAGCAAGTTTCTGATCCAACAGGAATCAGAAACAACATTAGCCACACCCCTGTATTCCGCCTCTGCACTGCTGCGGGAGAGAGTAGGCTGTCGTTTGGAAGACCAAGAGACCAGATTATCCCCGAGGAATACACAATATCCAGAAGTGGAACGACGGGTGTCAGGACACCCACCCCAATCAGCATCAGTATAAGATATTAGTCGATCCACAGTGGATTTGTACAAATGCAAACCATGGGATAAAGTACCCTGGAGGTATCGTATGATACGCTTGAGAGCACTCATATGCTCATTTGTCGGAGCATGCATATGAAGACAAATCTGTTGCACGGCATAGGATATATCAGGTCGAGTGAAAGTAAGATATTGAAGAGCACCTGCAAGACTACGGTATTTAGTCGAATCATCGAAAGGAGCATCGCTGGTGGCACTAAGCTTGGACTTAGTGTCAACGGGAGTAGGACATGAACTGCAGTTAGACATGCCGGCGCGTTCAATAATTTTTGCAGCATACTGTTTCTGAGATAAAAATAGACCATGGGCATGACGAGTAACAACAATACCCAAAAAGAAATTCAGAGGACCTAAGTCCTTCATAGCAAACTCAGAACCCAATAGAGTCATAAAATACTTACGAAGATGATCAGATGAAGCCGTAAGTATAATGTCATCCACATATAATAGAATATAAGCAGTGTCAGAACCATTCTTGTAAATAAATAAAGAGTGATCTGATATACTGTGAGAGAACCCAATGGTAGCAACAAAATCAGCAAACCTTTGATACCAAGCACGAGGAGCCTGTTTCAAACCATATAAAGATTTCTTTAAGAGGCAAACATGATTTGGATGATTTTTATCTAAAAAACCCATGGGCTGATGCATATAAACTGTTTCGGTAAGATGACCATGTAAAAAAGCATTCTTGACATCCATTTGATGGATAGGCCAAGATTTAGAGACAACAATACTGAGAACTGCTCTTATGGTAGCGGGTTTAACCACGGGGCTAAACGTCTCATCACAATCAACACCCTGCTCCTGTGTTCTGCCATCACCTACAAGACGAGCTTTATAACGCTCAAAAGAACCATCAGATTTAAATTTATGGCGCAAAATCCACATAGAACGAATGACATTCACATCCGGTGGCCTAGGCACTAATTCCCAAGTCTTATTATCAATTAAAACATTAAATTCATCTAACATTGCATAGTTCCAATTTGGATCACGGAGCGCACTAACGGGATTTTTTAGAATAGGAGAAATGGTCGTAGTGGTGGTCGCGTGAAAATTGTGAGAGTATTTAGGATTTGGCTTAAAAATGCCATTCATAGCACGAGTTGTCATGCGGTGGAGCATGGGGTTATTGGGCCTAGGAGAGGAGTGTGGTGCTGACATGGATGTATGTGACGAATTTGAGACAGGGAGTGGGCCACGTGAGGTGGGCGAGTCGAAGATAGGAGAAGAAGGTAGAGGGGGCTACTGTAGTGTCTGGGCTACATGAGGAGTGGGCTGGGACTGAGCAGAAGAAGTGGGGGTGGCTAGGCCCGTGTGAGACCGCGACCCAGTGTGAGGAATAGGTGGAGAGTTGGATCGTTGTGTTTGGTCAGGCTGTGGATTTTGTGGTGCTAAATTCTGAGAAATAATATGCATGATTGATGGATCAATATTATCACTCAGAAAATCATAATTTGTAGGAGTGGTTTGGTGGAGTTTCGAAAATGGAAATTCGGTTTCAACAAAACGCACATGACGACAAATTATTATCTTTCCACTAGACATATCATAACATTTTGAGCCACGATGGTTTGGAGCTGGACCAAGATAGGCACAAGGGGAAGATCGTTCCTGCAATTTGTTTATAGTAGTTGAGGAAAACAATGGAAAACATAAACAACCAAAAACACGCAAATCCGAATAAGAAGGGTCACTTTGATAAAGGATTTGTGCGGGTGACAAATAATCTAAGACCTTAGAAGGAAGGATATTTAGAAGATATGTCGCCATAGATAGAGCATGATGCCAAAAGGACGGTGGCATAGAAGCATGAACTAGAATGGTCCGAATGATATTATTGATGGATTTTATGTGTCTTTCGGCTTTACCATTTTGGGACGATGTGTGAGGACAAGAAAGACGAAAGACTAAGCCATGATGATCAAAGAACTGCTCAAGAGTGCCATTAATATATTATGTGCCATTGTCACATTGGAAAGACTTTATATTACGTTCAAATTGAGTTTGGACTAAAGCATGGAAAGACATGAATAATTGTTTGACCTGTGATTTCTTTGCAATAGGAAAAGTCCAAAGAAATTTGCTATAGTCATCAAGAAAAAGAACATAATAACGGTGGCCATAAGAGCTAGCAACTGGTGAAGTCCAAAGATCACTATGAATAATATCAAACGGTAGAAAAGTGTATGATAAAGAATCATAAAAAGGAAGTTTAGCATGTTTTCCAAGAGGACAAGATGAGCAAAAAGTCTTACAAGCCGTATTACATTCAATAAATTTATTACTACGAAGAGAATTGATAATAGTATCGCCAGGATGACCTAAACGATTATGCCAAATATCATGAGACATAGTAGTAAAAGCTGAATGTTTGGGTGATGTGGCTTGAGAATTTGAGAAGAGTGGATATAAGTCCCCAACACTATCACATCTCATTAGTCTGGTCCCTGTCTGTAAATCATTGACCGAAAAACCAAAAGGGTCAAAAGAAATAGAAACCATATTGTCAGTGGTAAATTTACGAACACAGATCAGATTTTTGATGAGTTTGGGAGCATGTAACACATTTTGAAGAACAAAGGGAAGATGAGGTGGGGTTAAATTAGTGCTACCGTGACCGACAACTGGAATTAAATGACCACTACCAACAACAATGTTATGATTTTTAGTGCTTGAATTGAAATAAGACGAGAGAATACCTGCATCTGCCGTCATGTGAGATGTCGCGCCCGTATCCATGTAGTAGTTTCCATCGGGTTGAGAAAAAGATAGAGCATGCATAGCGGCCTTAATATCAGTTGCCGTGTAACTAGGAGTAGAAGGAGCTGAAGATGGAGTCATAACATTGAAGGCTTGAGGTCTGGATCCAAGCACACCAGACCCAGCAGATGGTCTTTGGGCCGTGTAGTTGTGTCGCGGCTGCCAAGAATATGCAGGGAAAGGACATGGTGGAATTGTCCACCCTCCCCAACTTGGCTGCCATTGGGACGGAGCTTGAGGACGTGGCTGCTGACTGGATTGACCACCACTGGCACCCTTCCCTTTCCCTTTATTTTTGTTGTTGTGGCGCCCTTTGTTGTTACTGTTGTTGCGTTTAGGAGCATAGGAGGAGTCATTGGAGTCATTGTTAGTTGCTGCAACCATGGCTGTGCCACCACGGGTCCCAGATTCACGTGTGATACGTGCTTTGATGGTGCGTTCTGCCATTTTCAACCTTTATCGACAGCTTTCGAACGAAGGTAGAGGCTCTTGATTTTGGAT
Organism: Perilla frutescens; assembly: GCA_026008535.1. NCBI lineage: Eukaryota > Viridiplantae > Streptophyta > Magnoliopsida > Lamiales > Lamiaceae > Perilla > Perilla frutescens. Next base: position 25,924,566 of record BRKX01000014.1, on the reverse strand, counting down.
GAAATCAACCGTACCACTATACGTCTCTGGCAAGGAACCTGTGAGACGTAACACGAGCCGCCCATTTGACATTGGGGCATCAACATCCGCAAGCCGGTCTGCAAGAGATTGAAGGTAATTGCAGTAGTTGTCGATGGTGTGGTGTTCCTCGAAAGCGGCATTAGTGAAGTCTTCTTCGAGGTGGGTTGCTCGCGAAGCCTTATTGTCCTGAAATAAAGCTTCGAGCCGTTTCCATGCTCCCTCGGCTGTGTCATCACGTTGTAGGATAGCAAGGAGAAGGTCAGAGGAAATAGTGCCATATATCCACTGGAGAATTGCAGCGTCAAGACGTTTCCACATGGCAGGATCGTCTAATTTTGCAGCAAGGTAGGTATGCTGCTCTGGCAGGTTCCTCTGTGGGTGGGACAATATGATCGTAAAGATCGTGAACCCGAGTAAGGTTGGTAAACAAGGCAGCCCATGAGTGATATAGAGCCTGCTCGTTATCTAATGTGACAGGAACAAGAGATTTCACATTTGTGATAGTGAGGGCAGGGTGAAATTTGGTGCTTTCGGCCATGTTTGAGAGTGAGAAGAAAAATGGGGAAAGAAGAAAGGAAAAAAAAATGAACAGCTAGGGTTCAAGAGATAGGATCGAAACCGTCTGTGATACCATGAAGGAAATTGATTCCGTGTCCATTGCATTACAAGATCGAGAAATATATACATCTTACAAGCATAAAGATAGGCAAGCATAAAGTTAGGCTACAACATAGCTAACTGATCGCTGAAACTATGACAATCAAATATTGACTAGCTAAATAAAGATACATACAGATAATAAGAGAATATATGCTAAATATATTCTAACAAAAAGTGCATATTTATCTTTTATTTTACTTGTTAATTTTTATCGTAAAACATAAAACATCAATTATTATGAAACTATATATGAGTAGGGGATCGTAATTGCATGGAGTTGCAATGAAAAATCTTAAAGTCGACATGCAAGACTAAGTTGAATACTAAAAATTATGTAAATAAATTTGAAATAAAACGCAATAGAGATTGTTATGGCAGCAGCATATATATTTCCACTTACTGCTTTGTTGATTACTTAATTGTTTTGTCGTGTAGTCTAATTAGTTGAGTCTTTCAAATTTATTCTGAAATAGTATCCCTTTCCCTACGAGATATAATATATGGAGAAGAAACTACCTATCTTAATATCTAAGCTAAATAGTCGATTGATACATGGTTTCCCACTTTCCCAAGAAGAAGAAATAATAAGACATGCAGAAGCCCTGTTGTACTAGTTGAATCATATTAAAAGATGGAAGGAGTTAACAATAATAAAATAAAGGAGAAAGCAATCTCTGTGTTTGTGAAATCGATCAGCTGACAATTTCGATCCTCCGTCTTGCTTCCATTGCCTGACGCGAAAACGAGAAATTAAAAGGAAGAAAAAAATGATGAATTATATTGAAGCAAAGCATAGCATAGCATACCTGCTTGTTCCAGTCAGAGTGAAACGTTATGATTCCAAGCATCATAGCTTGAGCAGCAGCGCCTGCTACCAATCCACTCCAGAGGCCCTCCCCTTTCAAATGCAAAACAAATCCCAGCAGTAAAGCTACTGGAATCCCTACCAGATAATACGCCCCCAGGTTAACATACGCTCCTATGTGCTGCCACCCGCTGCCTCTAGCCACTCCTATACAACCAACACGTACAACCACGTCATTCATCAACCAACCTCCTTATATGCAAATGCAAATGCAAATGCAAATATATATATCACCTGAAAGGACTGCTTGTAGGCTATCCATGATGATTGACATGCAAACCAGAGGACTCATCTCTTTAACATACTTGATTACGCTCTTCTCGTTACTGAATGCGTATCCCAATATATCACGACACCAGAAAATTACACTGCTCGCAACAACACACTCCACAACTGACAGAAACAACACAGCAGCCACAACTAGTTGAGCTGCCTGTGCTTTCCCAGCTCCCAGTTCATTAGAAATACGAGTGCTGCACCACACTTTCTTACCACTCAGTCCAACCACATATATACTTAAATTATTACAACATACAAATCATATAATTATGCACACTAAACCTTGCAGCAGCAGCGAAGGAATATGGCACAAGAAAGTGTATTGTTTCTATTGTCAGGCTGCTCACAGAAAAAAGTTAGAAATATCAACATATCTCAAGTCTTAAGGAAAAATTTTCCAACTCAAAAACCATACCATATGGATAGCACCGACGTCTCTTGCTGTGGATTCGGCAATAGCCCACCTAGCAATACGACTATCTCAAATGTCCACCACTCCAAACTACACACACAGGAATTCTGTAAGGACTTGTGAGAAATGCAGAACAGAAACCGGATAAAACATACATATGCATATACATTGACTATTTCAAAAGAAAGGAGTAACTACCAGACCATCACAGCAGAAGGAATAGCATATCGAAAGAACTCCCCCATAGTATAGAATATATCCTTCGAGAAGGAAGCACGAGTTTTAGCACATGCTGAAGAGCACTTCACATAAAGTCCGAGAAAGACCGCATTCAACAAATACGAGAGACCAATAGAAAGTGCTGCTCCAGCACTCCCAAGTTCTGTCTTGAATATAAAAGCCCAAGAAATAGGCAAGTGGATGCATAGAGTAGCTAACGTACTGAAAAGCATGGGAATTATCAAACTCTGAGTCTGCAAATAGCGAATCAAAGACTGAAGAATGGCATAGGGAAACAATGAAGGGATGAGCCAGATGGAGAACTTGCCAGCCTCTGCTGAGATAGCGGGGTCTTGCCCCGTTAAAAGCAAAATATTTTCGGTGTAAATCCATAAAACAGATACTGGTATACATGCCAGAAGGAGCCATATCATAGAACCATATGTAAAAGTCCCAAGTTTGTGATACTGTCCTGCTCCATAGGCCTGTCCACATAGAGTCTCCAATGCACAAGCCATTCCAGACTGCTTGGAGATTAATACTTTCTTCGTTAGCATTGCAATGAATTAATAGCTAGAAGATTTTCATACTTGCATGAAGCACATTCTTAATTAACCAGTGTTTAATAAAAAAATAAAAACAAAAAACTGCTGTTCAGTTAGAATGATGCTAAATAGCTGATTACATTACACTCTTAACAATTAACAACCAATCTTATGATTATTGGCTAGGAGGCAATGCATTGGTAGACTGGTAGTTTATAAAGGACTTCAATTGTAGGTGTTACCCGCTTTGTAAATGAACTTTGTCATTCCGGAACTATCAAGAAATATGTTCTCCGGCCATGTGGAAAGCCAAGAAAAAAGGAAATATACATATCCAACCTTACTTCCAAGAATGTTGAATGTAAATCAGCAGTGATGACTGGTGAAGATTTCAAAAAGTCGGTAACATTTAATATAAAACACCCACAATTCCTACATCACTGGTAGGCCTTTTAAACGTTAGAAAAAGCACGGACGCAGTCATCAAACAGTTGGCATGCATTAGTAGGTAGCATCTCAATTAAGAAATAACCAAGAAAAAGGCTTACAAGCAGACTGAATCCCGTGACATTGGAAAGAGAAGTAGCGATGGCGGCGCTGGAAAGAGCAAGTTCGCCGAGATGGCCGAGCATCATCATCGACGCCGCCCGCATAAGGTACTGCGACACCGACACCACCACCATCGGCATGGCTATGTAGCTCACTTTTTTCAGTTCTCCTACGAACAACTCCCATTTTGTTGGCAGATTGCCGCCTCGCCCTCTCTTCTCATTTTGCGGTAGAAGGAGGGGTTCCATAGCCTCTGCTGCTGCTGCTGCTGCTGCTGCTGGGTTCAAACCGCTGTATTTAAAAATAAAAAAGAATAAACCGACAACGACATTCGTATTCAATTATTATAAATGATAATTGATGAAGCCAATTCGTGACCACTTTGTCAAAGTTGTAATGTGATTGAAAACGTTAACTTGAGATAAATAATGCGAGTAGAGAGAATTTTGGACGACTCTATATATAATAAGATCTTCCTCAATTTTTTTTTTCTTTAGGACAACTATTTAGATCCAAAAAACCCCACCCACCTACAAATAGATAAAAGCTTCATGCTTAGACAGCACGTGAACTGCTGAGTTACCATTTCGATACATTATACTAGTAAATAATATCATAAATTAAATTAATCTACCAAAGTAAAACAAATTCATAAAATAAAAACCAGAAACTCCAATTGATTAGAGAAAAAAAAAAAAAGAAATAAAATCGCATGAAAGTTGTGGTGGTTTCGAACCCCATACATTTCTTTTATACGGAAAATCTTCTTTCCTAAATCATATATATCTTAAACGACGCGGCGGCAAACAAAAATGCCGGAAGTATATATATATATATATATATATATATATATATATATATATATATATATATATATATATATATATATATATATTGTTTAGACTCGAATTAAATATAGTTTATCTTTCTGTAGGGACTAGGGGGTCGCAGGCAACCGCATTTTTCTTTCTGTTTTATATACATTTTTAACAATATCTCCACACTAGTCGATGAAACAATCATCCATAATATCTATTAGTGTGGGGAATGCAATTGAAAATCTAATTAATGAAACTCAAGTATGATCTCGTAGATATTACTTACAGTATCTGCCAAAAAACCATTCTATATAACTATATTAAATTGAACTATATATAGTATATCTGTATATGTAATTGAGTTGCGGATATATGTGTCATGTGTATGTGTAAATATATATATATATATATATATATATATATATATATATATATATATATATAGGGTAGGGTGAGAAGAACTTTTTCTTTCACGTAGAAATTAGGAACTCATTTAATTCCTACATGACTTAGATTTTAATGGTCACAAACTCACAATTCAGTTAAAATTTGGTTAAATGGAAGATGACATATTTGTAATTATTTACAACTTTAAGTAAAAGATGGTATTATATTAATTCAACAATTCTTATGTTTTGTAACATGACTTTCTCCCCTCTTTTCATTTATTTCTCTCTAACATCACGTATCTTTTTTTTTTTTCCTCTGTGCACCTCTCTCTCTCTCTCTCTCTCTCTCTCTCTCTCTATTTTTCACCTCTTTCCCCTCTCATCTCTCTGTTTATTTTTGTAAACCACTTACTAAATACAAATTGTATTTGAATTCTTGATGATTTTTTTTTTTTTACGTTCATATGCACATTTTAAATTTTTAGGGTTTCTTGGTTTGCTTATAGACGCTATTATTCTTTTTGGATTAAATGATATTTTTTGTATAAATCATCCCAATTAAATTTTTACCTTATTTCATCTTTTTCATATGATGTTGTTGATTAGCGTATTCATCTTTTTTAATTATCTCGTATATTGTCTTCAATTATAATTTAGGTATTTATTTTTATTTTTTTCATCGATAATTCTGTTATTAGTTATAGTTCGTACTAAAATAACATATACATCATACTGGAATGGTTCATTGTTCATGCTAAAATGACATGAATTATGCTGATATTGATAATATCATTCAAATTTATTTCTGATATGTGTGATAAATGATGCTGGTATGAGTTACATCTTGAATAAATTTCACAATAAACTGAAAGTTTTCAATTAAACAACAATAACTTCTTCTATATTTAAACGTAATACTGATATGCAACGTCATAATAAAATATCATATACACTATGTTAATATGAGAGTAGTTTAATGCTAAAAATTCATAAACGGGATGTTTTCTTTCATATAATATATCAAATTATAACTTTTTCATACTATTTCATTCAAGATCTCACATGACTTTGTTTATCCGAAAAAATATGAAGAAGAATATAAAATATTCATTTTTAGGGCTTATTTTATTCTAGTTAGGATTCATTATATCCCAATTAAGGCTTATTTTAGAATTTACGTGTTTTCTTATTCTCATGCAATTTTATCAAATAAAAGAAATATGATATTAATATGAACATATTTACATGCTATTATGAGCATATATCTATACTAAAATGAACAAACAACACAAATGTTATTACGAGTATATTTACATGTTATTCTCATGCAATTTCATCATGGTAAAATGAAAACAATATAATGCTAATATGAACATATTACAATGCTAAAATGAACGAACAACATATACGTACAATTAATATTATGAGTATATTTGCATGCTATTCTCATGTAATTTTTTCATGATAAGATGAAAGGAACATGATATATCAAATTAAAGCTTTTTTATATTCTTTTATTTAAGATCTCGAATACATATGTTTATCCGAAAAATATGGATGAAAAATACAAAACATTAAGTTTTATGGTTTATTTCATTTCAGTTAGGGTTTATTGCATTCAATTAGTGTTTATTTCATCCAATTTGGGTTTATTCCACCTTAATTAGAGTTCAGTTGCATGCATTTTAAGTATTATATATGATAATTCAATAATTGTTGTGTTTTCTTATTCTCATGTAATTTTGTCATGCTAAAATGAAAATAATGTGATGCTAATATGAACATATAATCATGCTAAAATGAATAAACAACATATGTTATTAAGAGTAAATTTACATGTTATTCTCAAGCAAAAATGTCATATACACCATGCTAATAAGAGAGTAATTTCAGGCTAAAAAGTTATGAACGCAATGTTTTTTTATATAATAGATCAAATTAAAGTTTTTGCATGTTCAATGTCGCATGCCTCTGGTACTCCAAATAAAATATGGATGAAAAATATAAAATGTTCATTTTTAGGGTTTATTTCAACCCAATTAGGGTTAATTTTACCCCAATTATGGTTCATTTCATTCTAATCAGGGTTTTAGATCTTTCATTAAAAACCCACATTTAGTTCTGAAAATTATCACTTCTAATATTATTCAGGTGCACATAAGACTTTTTGAAATGTCATATACACCATACTAATATGAGAGTAGTTTAATATTAAATGCTTATATTAGTTACAGATTATGCTAAAATGTCATATATTGGTCATCATAAATTTCAGAGATCAAGATCCATCTCCCCTTCCAGATCTTGGTCATCTCATGCCCACTGAGGAAGCTTATGCATGGCTGTCTTTGAAGAAATCAGGAATCGTGCATATTTGGTTTTATTTAATAGAAGAAAATATTTAAAAATTTTGATACAAAATTTCATACAAAATCAATAAAGCACGCATGTGCTTGTTCATTTTATAGTATAGCTACAAAGCGGGAAAAAGGAAAATATCTACGACTATTATTAACGATCCACGATAGCTACAATCGACGGTGGAGAGATAAGCAAAATGTGGTCCCTAATGCCACGTCAGCATGCATGCATGCAACGCATGCATATAAGGAAGATGACCTCTGCTCAATTGCTTTATCACGCTGCTATGCTTCTGCTGCGAACTCAAGCTTATGCTCTTGTTGTAACTCTAACAGCCCCCGCAGACCCGATGCAGTGGAGATCACCAAGTCGGAGGTTGGACAAAAGCAACCTGAAACACGGCCCCGGCAGTGACTTGGTGAATAAATCCGTAAGCTGTGAAGCTGAGGGAACAAAGGAAGGCAGAATAAAACCACATAGAAAATGTGTACGAGCAAAATGGCAATCAATATCTAAATGTTTGGTACGCTCGTGAAAGACTTGATTATGAGATATTTGAATTGCAGCTTGATTATCGCAATGAATAGGAATAGGTAAAGCAAGGGGCACCGAGAAATTTCGCAGCATGAATGACAACCAAAGCAATTTGCATGTGGTCTAACTGAGGCTTCGGTACTCCGCCTCTGCGGTAGATAAGGACACAGTGTCTTGCTTCTTACACCGCTAAGAAACTAAGTAAGAACCCAAGGTGATACACTACCCAGTCAGAGAGTGACGGGTATCAAAACACGAACCCTAATCGACATCACAGTGAGCCGTGAGATTGAAAGAAGGAGATGAAGTATATAAGAGTCCTAGAGAGGGTATGCCTTTGAGATAGCACAGAACATATAGGGCAACATTCCAATGATCTACTGTTGGTGAATTCACAAATTGACTAAGTTGCTGCACAGAGTAAGAAAGATTCGGCTGTGTGCGGTTTAAATATAGAAGCTTCCCCACCAGCCGTCTATAGGTATCTGAATTCTCTAAGAGATTTCCTTTGTGATGAAAAGTGAGACCAGTAGGAAAAGGGGTGCTAGCTAATCTACTCCCACTCATGCCAACTGATTCAAGAAGCTCTAAAATATATTTCTTTAATAAAGGAAGGTGCCCGTTGTAGATCATGCAATCTCCATGCCTAGAAATTTTTTTGCTTCACCTAGATCTTTGGTTGTAAATTCCTCATCTAAGGAGGCTTTTACTATTGTGATCAAGTCTAGGGAAGGGCCTAAAAGCAAAATATCATCGACATAAACTAAAGTGCAATAAAGGATGGTCCAAACCCCTTTAGGTAGAAACAGTGATCACTGGAAGATTGCAGGAAACCTAGAGAAAGGAGATGCTTACCCAGTTCAAGATTCCACTCTCTAGATGCCTGCTTGAGCCCATACAAACTCTTGACAACCTTGCAAACTTCACCCTTCTTTCCTTTGTTGTATCCCTGTGGCAAAGCCATATATATTTCATCAGTTAAGTGGCTATGAAGAAAGGCATTATTTATATCTATTTGATATAAATGCCATGAGAATTGTGATGCCAATGCAAAGAACAATCTCACTTTTGCAACAGGGGAAAAAAATTCATGATAATCAATTCCAAAGGATTGATTATACCCCTTGGCAACCAAGCGGGCCTTATAACGTTCTACAGATCCATCTGACTTTAATTTCATCTTAAAAACCCATTTAGCCTATGGCTACCTTCCTTGTAGAGAGAGGAATGACTTCCCAAGTCTGATTTTCTTCCAGGGCTGCTAACTCCTTATCCATTGCAGCTTGCCATTCTGGTATTTGACAAGCCTCTGTGTAACTGGTTGGCTCTCTGATAATCTGAACATTCATCAAGCAAGCATTGTAATTAGGTGATAAGGTTGGAGAAATATAGTCAGGAAAGGTCTAAGGAGTAAAACTCAGTGAAGGATCTGTGATATTTGAGATTTTGGCTGAATGGCAAACATAATCTTGTAGGTGTGGCGGTGGATAATAAACTCTAGTACTTCTTCTAGGTACTGGTGTAATAGCTGTGGTGAGATCAACATCACTTTCAGGTGAAGATTGAGTACCAGATGGTGGCTGAGCTGTTGGCTCAGTGTTAATAGTAGAATGAGAAGAATCAAGAACTTCATGATCTGGATTAATTTGAGGAGAAAATATATCAGATCTGTCAACTGGTGGTACCATAATAGCATCATGGCTAGTGTCTGGTATTTCTTCCAAACAGAAACTCTGGAAAGGCAAGGAAGGCTTCTGCAATCCTTGTAGTAGAAATATAGTAGGAATAAATACTATATCTCTACTAATACAGATCTTTTGACTTACCAAATCATAGAGAGTATACCCTTTGTGTTGAGGTGAATATACCAGAAATACACACTTCTTGCTCCTGGGATCAAATTTGCTCTTAGAAGGCAAAATGTTGCCCATATAAACCAGACAACCAAATGGTTGTAGTTCATGTAGCTATGGAGCTTTTCCCTACAACACCTCAAAAGGTGAAATTCAATCCAAAACAACAGAAGGAAGCCTATTGATAAGCCATGTGGCATGCAAAATAGAGTATGGCCAGAATTGAGTAGGTAGGTTACTTTGAAACATCAATGCCCTGGCCACCTATAACAGGTGTCTGTGCTTTCTTTCTACCACCCCATTCTGCCGCGGTGAGTAAGAACAGGTCCTTTGATGAAAAATCCCATGCTCCTGCACAATCTTTTTCACATTATGGTTAATGAATTCCCCACCATTATCTGTTCTAAGAACTTTGATTTGTCTTCCAAATTGAGTTTGCAACATTTGAATAAAACTCTTGATAAAGAGCCACACCTGCAGCTTTGATTTGAACAAAAAAGTCCATGTGGCCCTGCTGTGATCTTCAACAATAGTGAGGAAGAATGATGTCCCAGAGTCACTATTTCTTCATGACATGGACCCCACACATCAATGTGGACAATGTCAAACAAAGTATCACTTCTTCTGTGCAGCAAAGGAAAGGGGTTCCTTTGTTGCTTTGTCTGATAGCAAACTTCACAAGATTTGAGTGTGTCTAACTCTTCTTGTCTCAATCTTTTCCTGCAGTGAGGAATATGTCCCATGGTGGTGGCTGAGGGATGACCAAGAGATTCATGTAGTCTCATAATATCTACTTCTGCAGTAGCTGAATACACTCTTCTATCTATACTTAGATTTTGTGGGAACACATATAAGGATCTTTTCAGTTTGCATATTCCCAAAACAAGATAATCTGATCTTCTCTGTACTATATAATGTGGAGCTAGAAAATTTACCTTGCCATCCAAATCCTTGGTCAACTACCCCACAGATAGTAAATTATGTGTAAACTATGGTACAAAAAGGACATTTTCTAACACCAAATCTTTATTCAACCTTGCAGTTCCTGCAAGAAACACCCACACACTATTCCCATCTGGAATAAAAATCTGTAAAGGATGTCTAAGCCTTTTCATCTCTGTTAGTAACTCAAGATTGAAGCACATATGGTGGCTAGCACCTGAATCAACAATCCAGTCTACCTTATCAACCCCTGTGGAAGCTCCAAAAGCATATTGTCCTTTAAAAGCAATATGAGAGGATCCCAAATCCATCCCCAGATTAGCAAGGTTAACATTCCCTTATGATGTGCCCTCTCCTTTACTTCCTTTCTGAAGAAAATATGTAAGGTGTTTGGCTAGTTCAGATTGTATAATCTGCCCTACACCAGTAAGTGTGTCCTTAGGATTTCCTCATCTTCCTTCTTTGAGGGTATCAACATCAGGATTACTTCCTTCTTCTTCCTGCTGTACTACATAGTGAGCTTTGCCTTTAGATTTGTCTGCCTTGAACTTTCTATACCAGTCTGGAATCCCCACAATATCAAAGCACTCTGCTTTGATATGCCACATCCCACCACAATGATCACAGCTCAACTTGCTCTGATACCATGAAGAAATCAAGAATCGTGCATATTTGGTTTTATTTCATAGAAGAAAATATCTAAAAATTTTGATACAAAATTTCATACAAAATCAATAAAGCACACTTGTGCTTGTTCCTTTTATAGTATAGCTACAGAGCGGGATAAAGAAAAATATCTACGACTATTATTAACGATCCACGATATCTACAATCGATGGTGGAGAGATAAGCAAAATGTGGTCCCTAATGCCATGTCAGCATGCATGTAAGAAAGATGACCTTTGCTCAATTGCTTTATCACGCTGCTTTGCTTCTGCTGCGAACTCAAGCTGGTGCTCCTGCTGTAACTCTAACAGTCTTCGCATATGCCCAACCCTAGAATTCTTCCAGGATATGACATCAACTTGGCCACCACATTCAATCTTATGTCAAGTATCTCAATTCCATCATACGATCTCCAACAGTTTACCCTTTTGGATGATACCAAAAAGAGGGAAGATGAAAGGTATAATGATGGAAACTTAACTCTTTGGGATCAGATCTAAAGGGAAGTTCAGCTTCAGGGAGAAGCTCAATTTGAGGGAGAAGTGTAGTTTCATGGGGAAGCTTGGGGAATTCAGTGAGTCAAAGAGAGAGGAGAAACAAGCAACAAAAGAAGGAACTGAAGAGCAGCTGAATGATAATGGAGACTTGAGAAACTCTGATGTCAAGCTTTTAGCTTTTTTTAAGATTTTAAAAGCTTTTAACTATGATCTAACTCTGATAACAAAAGCTGAATGTAGATTGCAAGATATCTAGTCAGTTGTTATATCAATGAGCTTCAAATTAGTTAGTTTCTCAATAAATCTGGTATAACTTATAAAATATTCCGAATCAGCTTTTCCATTATCATTGCCAAGTTTTGACATCATCAAAAAGAGGGAAATTGTTAGGAAAAACTATCAAGTAAATCCCTAAACATGGTTTTGATGAGATGTTAAATTTTTTTCTGAAAAACTGAAGGAAGAATCAAGCTGGAGATCTTAGATGACCAACTGAGGCTCCAAAGAGAATTCAACTGAAGCAAGAGTCAACCAAACTGGAGTATGGTCAACCCAGCTGAAAGGATGCATAAACTAGTCAGAAGATAACCCAACTAAGGGTTAAGCCCAACAAGTCGAACAAGTTAAGGATCAGACTAACAGACAAGTCAGTTGAACTGGAGAAGCAGAGTCAATCGACTGATAAAACTGACAAAAAGTCAGTCTAACTGAAGACTGGAAGCATCCAACTGATGGCCAGAATTAGAATCATCCCTACTGAAGCACAAGGATAAATCAACTGCTGATAGCCAGAATTGAAGTCAGCCAGCTTGAAGCTCAAGACAAGCCAACTGCTGACCAAGCTCAGAATAAGACCAGTCAAACTATCAAACCAGTCAATGGTTTGTGGTCAGTTGAACTGTGTATCGACTTGAACCTGAAGGCCCGGATGCTACTCAAAACACTCAACCAAAAGAAATGATGATAAAATTTTCGCGATTTAAAATAAATAATTTTCTTAGGTCATAAAAATTTGGGCAGCATTTCGCTCAAAGGCGTTTACCATTCAATATATCATAACCTGTTTGACCATGGCCATTCGAAATTCAACATTCAACATTTAAGATACATTGTAAAGACCACAACACTCCCCATTGACCTTACAATAATTAATTATTTCATAATCATAAAGCGGAAGCATAAAATTCATGCTTATTGACCACAAACTACACATAATCAATAATAGAAATAATTAAAGTGGTCAATGAACTAAGAAGTCCCCACTGGTCCACGCCAGCTGCCAGTCGTCATCAAATACCTGAAAATATTTAGAAAAATAGAGTGCTGAGTGCTAGAAACACTCAGTGGGATTTTTAATTTCTGAAATATACTTGATCGTTTAATAAATAGTTTGCATAATAAACATATTTACTATAATGCCTATAAAAAGTATCTGCTCATTAACATACGGAAGATTAACTCAATATAGTTCCCTATCATAATAATTTAACCGAAGTGACATATTTGTACCGTAGTACCATAATTGCAACATTGTGCCATACCGCACCGAAGTGCTCATACCGCACCGTAGTGCTCATACCATACCGCACCAAAGTGCTACATTATGCACCAAGTGCTCATACCGCACCGAAGTGCTACATACTACACTAAGTGCTCATACCGGGAACCATAGAGTTTAGCAGCTTCCGATGAGTCATAAAAAGAATATTTTGAACTTTGAAGCTTGCTTCTATATAAACATATTTTTCTCATAAACATAATGCTATTTTGAAACATAAAATCACGTGTTAACTAGAAATCATTGAGCCATAAAAGTAATATAAAGCATGCTTAAACTTAAACATATGTTATTATAAACAGATCACGCTTTTAAAACATAAGTCACTGTTGACTAGAAATCATAGAGCCATAAAAGTACTTTGAAGCGTGCTTTATCATAAATATATATTATCATGAATAGAACACTTTTTTTTAAACATAAGTCACGTGTTGGATAGATATCACCCACCTTATAGCTATAATAGCTAAAAATTTGATCATACTATGCTTATTCTAAGCTTATCGTTTCGGATAGGATTTATTATAAGATCATATCGTAATAGCACACTAGAGTGCTGATCATATGTCATAGCATAAGGAAGGGTCAAGCGCCCGGGTTCCTAAATTAATAACATAGATGACAATGCTAGACAATCGAACAATACTCTTAACTTATAATCCACTATCATAGGTTACAACCTAGAATGCATCATCTAGGTCTCGTTCATTCATCAATAAATAGCATAGCATCATCGCTTATGAGGGTTATTACATTTGTCTTGTAAGGTATCATACGTCTAAGCAATGCTTTCGTATCATAATATCAATTTCAATAATAATCTATAAACATGATTGTCTAAATCTCATATATATCAATTCATATAATGCTAGCATCTAATATCATGCTCAATCATTAATCTCATAAATTCATATCCAATAAATCATTCCATAAATGATTTCATAGATCAATCTTCTGTAAATTACATAGACTGTACATAGACTAATCAGAACTAGCACAAAATCATTTATTAGGATATTTCATTTTACCCTAACATGCTTCTCTAGCTTATTAGCTCAAACAAAAGAGAAGTATAGTATTACCCACCTCATTTACAAATCCTGAGAATAGAGCAGCATTTTAGGGTTCGCTCCTCTTATTCTTCGAGCTCAACTCGTCCTACACAAAGTTAATTTATGACTCATTAACCCTATCGAAATCCTAGAGCCCAAAACATAATTAGAGAGATTTACCTCTCCTCTTGACTTCGACCTCAGCACGAAATGCACGACTTTAAAATAAAACTTCTACTCGATTCGATGCCTAAAAGGGATTTTGATAAAACATTATTCATCCCAAAATTTCCAAAATAAATAAATGATGATCCTACATCCACAAGGAATAAAATATACAAGTTTGGACATTTTCTCAAAACCCGAGCTTTTGGTATAAAATAATTGTTTGAATTAAGTATTTGATAAAAAATCAAGACTCATCCAGAATTACAAAATAGATAAATAAAAAATGATCCTTGACATAGGGGAACTAAAGTATATCAATTTTAGAAAATTTTCAACTACATATGCTTTCATATCAAAATTAAATGCTTAAGGTAAAAAAAAAAATCTAAATAACGAGATATTCGATAATAAAATCTAACGATGTTTTATTTTAATCCAAAAAAATTATGAAATAAATCAAGGATCACCTTTATCATAACAGAAATCAACCTTATAAATTTGGGATTTTCTAACAATCTTTAATTTCAAAATAAAATCCGAACGAATTTAATGTCTTAGGCAAAAATCCAAATAACGGGATAATTTGAAATAAAATTCATCGACATGCTATCCTAACGTAAAACAATATTCCAGACAACTTTCTAGTTGAAACATTTTTGATTCTTGACCCCGAAATACCCCGAAAAGGCCGAATACTAAATCTGATTTTGCTACAGTAACATCGCTACAGTACAGGTCTGATTTTCAATGATTTGGCCGGTTTCCAGCCACCGGATGCCAACGACATTAAAAGATAAAACGTAGAACACATATCAATGTACGACATATTAAAATTTGGGAGAAAAAGGACGAGAAATGAACCGATACAACGATGACGAAGGCGGCGCATCGGCGATGGAGATGGCGTGCAGCTGCTGCCCGGCGACGCTCCGGCATGCTGCCTCCTCCCCGGCGCAGTGCCGGTGGCTGGACTGGTGGTTGGCTGGAGGTAGCCCCCTCCCTCTCGGCCTCTCTCTCTCATTCTCATCTCTCTTTCTTACTCGACTCTAACCTCTCTCTCTTTCTCTCTTCTTCTTTCTTTCTCTTTTTCTTTCTTTTCCCCTCTCCCTCAATCTGCCCCTTCTTTCTCTCCTTCTCCATTTCTACTCTTTTTCACTCTCCCCTCATCTACTATTCCCGTTTCTCCTTTTTCTTTCCTTTCTTTTCTTTTTTTTTCTTTCTTTCCTCTCATATATAATAAATTGGGGAAATAATCAATATAAACACACATACACACACACACACACATATATATAAGTGACATATATATACAAACATACATATAAATTATATCTTTAGGGCTTTGAGGAATGGACTCTAATTGGGCTTCAATATAAAATAAATTGGGATGTCATGGGCTTATATTTGGTCCTTAATATAAAATAAATTAGGCTTAAAAATGTGCTCTAATTAAAATAAAATAGACTCCACATTGATCTTAAAATGACCCGATTAATTGGGCCCAAAATCAGGTTTCGACGAGAACAATCGTCTAATGTGTTTGATTAATCTCGATTCGATAATAATTGGTCCGTAAATAAAAATATTTATAGATGGGCTCAAAGTGGGCTCAAAAGCCCAATACCTACCTATTTTAAAATAAAGGACGAGTTATAATAATTGGGCCCTAAAATTAAAGACTGAGCTCGAATTTGGATTTTGGGGCGTTACAAATTGAATAAGAAGCTCAGAGAAATAGCCAACTGAAGCAATAGCCAAACTAAGCAGGCAAGCTCAGAACTGCTATCTGGAGCTCAAAACTACCAACTTGAGAATCTTAAAGTTAATGCTCAATGAAGATCTTGGAGTTAATGCTCAACGGAGATCAATTGGCTGAGTAACGGCTACTTCAACAAGCTTCAACGGCTATGAAGATCAACTACCATTGATGAACCAACAGAGCCATCGATCAATGGAACTCAACGGTCACAAGATCACTCTTCTATATAAGACGAGTGAATCTGATTTTCAAAGCATTTTCAACTTTCACCAATTAAAAACTGTCATTTTATACTTTCATTTATACTCACAACTGAGCGTTCTTTCTCCCTCTTTCAGCTCAAGTTTACAGCATTATCTCAAAGTTGCAAAAGTCTCAACTGAGAAAAAGAACTAAAAGATTCAAGCATTCAGCCAGCTGTCGAAAGTCTAGCCAGAGCCGTCTTCTCAGTTCAAGCTATACACCGATCAACTACTCAGCTCAACTCAAGGAGCACATCAGTTGATACCCCTATTCAAGACTAACATCTTGAAGATCGAAAGAGATATAAAACCTTGTAAAGTCGACAATAGCACCTAACTCTCCGAGCCATAAATGCTTGGGACTGTAAGTGTGAGCCGTCGACCCGCTGAGGTGACCGTTTAAAGAAACTCATAGTTACCAGGTTCAGCTGACTGTCATTCATTGTATAATTTGTAACTCAAGGGCCCTTATTATATTCCGCATTTGAAGTTAATATTTTTGGATTAGTTTATTCACCCCCCCTCTAAACTGATATCGACTCGCCCGGGACCAATAACAACATATAATATTGTCACTAACATAATATAGTGACAATAATTGTACATATAGTGATGATATTTACCGCCACTAGAAGTAGTTTTTTTGCAGTGAGAGCAATGATAATGTTAACACTGTCGAATAATAATGTTAATATAACAAAATTCAAACAACATTGTTCATAATTGGTTTATAATATTTCTGGTAAGTTTTTCTACTAATGCTAACATTAGTTATGATAATGCTAAAATGAGCAATGATAATGCTAACACTACCGAATGATAAAGACAATACAACAAAATTATAACAACATTGTCCATGGTTGATCTATAATGTTCCTGACAAGTTTTTCTGTTAATGCTAACATTGTTGTAATTGAAGAAAATTAGGGTTCATAACAATTAGCTAAGGAAAAAATATCTGATCTTTTTTTTTCAGTAGTGTTATTTTACAAGATGAAGAGAAAAAGGTATTTATACAACTACTAAGCGTGAACACTAAGCTAATAGAAATCTATGGCTAAGCAACTAACAAACGGTGCTCAGTTTGCATTAGTTGTGGTCCTAGCTCAAGATAATCTTCCAAATGACACGTGGAATTCTCCTTCTTTCTCCTACAGCATGATGGTAGTGAAAGATCTGTGCCTCCGTAATCTGCTAGTCTGCATGTAAGAGTACAATACATAGAGGTGATGAGAATGTTCACAAACCATGTATGCATGCATCCAAGCTGAGAATTTACTATTACTACACCCCTCTCCCGCAGACTGGACCGTGGTGAATATCACCAAGGGATAGTCTGGAAAGCAATGTTTGGAACTGAGCCTTAGCAAGTGATTTGGTGAAGAGGTCAGCTAATTGCTTCTGAGATGAGACAAAGACCGGAAAAATGAAACCCCTCTTGAAGTGAATTCTTGCAAAGTGACAATCCAAATCTAGGGGCTTTGTTCTTTCATGGAAGACTTAGTTTTTAGTGATCTGAATCGCAGCACTATTGTTATAGTAGATGGTAATGGGAAGAGAAATGGGAATGTGAAAGTCATGCAGAAGATATGAAAGCCACAACAACTCCTTGACAGTGAAGCTTAAGTTGCGGTATTCAGCCTCTGCGGTGGAAAGAGAAATTGTAGTTTGTTTTTTGCATTTCCATGAAACAAGGCATTCTCCCAGAAAGATACAATATCCAAATATAGATTTGCGGGTATCAATACAGGTACCCCAGTCAGCATCACAATAAGAGGAAAGCTCAAAGCTGGGGGAAGAAGTGTAACAAAGACCTAGAGATAGACATCCTTTCAAATATCTTAGCACATGTAAAGCTGCATCCCAATGATGCTTCTGTGGACTGTTAACAAATTGGCTAAGTTGTTGAATAGCAAATGAGATATCTGGCCTGGTGAGATTAAGGTAGAGGAGTTTACCAATTAGTTTTCTATAAGAATCGGGTTGTGAGAAAGAAACCCCCACGTGCTAGGAAAGGGAGAGGCCAGGAGGAAATGGAGTAGGGGCTGGCTTGCAATCAGTGAGACCAACTGTTTGAAGAAGATCCAACACATATTTGCGTTGGCACAAGTAAATACTAGTAGAAGATTTGAGCACCTCCATTCCCAGAAAAAATGTTGCTTCTCCAAGATCTTTGATAGTGAATGCAGTGTGCAGAGACTTCTTAAGAGAACAAATGAGCTCAATAGAAGGGCTGAGGAGAAGAATGTCATCCACATACACCAACAAAGCAATAAGGGAAGAATCTATACCTCTGATGAAAAGACAATTTTCATTTTCTGACTGCTCAAAGCCAAGGTGGAATAGAAGCTTGCAAAACTCTTGATACCATGTTGTAATTGAAGGAAATTAGGGTTCATAACAAATAGCTAAGGAAAAAATATCTGATCTTTTTTTCAATAGTGTTATTTTACAAGATGAAGAGATAAAGGTATTTATACAACTACTAAGCGTAAACACTAACCTAATAGAAATATATGGCTAAGCAGCTAACAACAAATCTGACGGTGCTCAGTTTGCATTAGTTGTGGTCCTAGCTCAAGATAATCTTCCAAATGACACGTGGAACTCCCCCTTTCTCCTACAGCATGATGGTAGTGAAAGATTTGTGCCTCCGTGATCTGCTAGTCTGTGTGTGAGAGTACAATACACAAAGGTGATGAGAATGTTCACAAACCATGCATGCATGCATGCAAGCTGAGAATTTGCTATTGCTACAAACATTAGTTATGATAGTGCTAAAATAAACTAAGATAATGCTAAAATTGGTGAACAATAATGCTAATAATACAAAATGTACAGCTAAATCAGATAGTGCCAATATCATTGTTCATGTGCTAGGTTTTACATGTTCTTGTAAGTTTCTCGATGCTAACAAAACAAAATGAAACTGCTAATTCATCATGAAATAATGTAATTTTTTTGAATTTTAGATATTTTTTCGTAATGTATATGACAATAGTCTCATAATGTTAGCACCATCAATGTTAATTTTAGCATTATTAATACTTTGTAATATCCCAAATATTATTATCTCAATTTAATTAGGAATATATATATCTAATAGTTAGAATAAGTGAAATATCCCAAAACTTGTATGTAAAGAATAGTCTATGTTATCCTTAAGAGTAATGTTGGTCCCGGGCGAGTCGATATCAGTTTAGAGGGGGGTGAATAAACTGATTAAAACTTTTGCTTCAAATGCGGAATGACAGGGCCCTTTGACTCGCTTAATGAAACTTATCTATGCACAAACTTATTGAACAATTAAAACAGTTTAAGTGCGGCTTGTGTGATATTGTGCGCAGTTCAAAGATATGCAATAATCAAAGTGGTACAACACATAAGCAATTTATAGAGGTTCGAAGTCTCAAACTTCTACGTCCTCTCTTCCTTCCGCAGAAGGGCAACTTCACTATATAACTTGAGTTTCTTTACAAATTATACAATGAAGGACAGTTGGCTGAACCTGGTAACTGCTTGCTACCTCAGCAGGTCAACGGCTCACACTTGAAGTCCCTAACTGCTCGTTAGGAAGGTAGGTGCTATTGTCGTCTTTACAAGGTTTTAAATCTCTTTCGATCTTCAAGAGATTAGTCTTGAACAGGGGTTATCAACTGATGTGCTCCTTCAATTGAGCTAAGTAGTTGATCGTTGTGTAGCTGAAACTGAGAAGACTGCCCTGGCTGGATTGTTAACAGCTGGCTGATTATCTTGACTCTGTGAATTTCTTCTTCTCAATTGAACTCTCGCAGTTTCTATCAAACGCTGAACTTGAGCTTGAGTGGGAATGAGAAAGAAAAGCTCTTGCTTGTATATGCGAAAGTTATGTAGGCGAAGGATTCTTCTTGGTTCTACTTAAGAGGGTTATTTTAAACTCTGATTCACTCGCCTTTTATAGAGGAGTGATTTTATGACCGTTGAGTTCCATTGTCCATTGATCGGTGGCCTTGTTGGCTCATCAATAGAGGATGATCGCTTGGAGCTTTTGGTTTGAAGTAGCCGTTACTCTGCCAATTGATCTTCATTGGATATTTAATTTCAGGATCTTTGTTGAAGCATTTATTCCAAGATTCGGCAGTTTGAGCAATAACCTCCAAGGTTCTCTGGCTTCAATTTTCTTGGCAGCTTTGAGTTCCAGTTGACAGTTCTGGACTTGTCAGCTGAGTTTGACTATTGCTCCAGTTGGCAGTTTTGAGCTCGTCAGCTGAGTTTGGCTGTTGCTCCAGTTGGCAGTTCTGAGCTCGTCAGCTGAGTTTGGCTATTGCTCCAGTTGGCAGTTTTGAGTTCGTCAGCTGAGTTTGGCTGTTGCTCCAGTTGGCAGTTCTGAGCTCATCAGCTGAGTTTAACTATTGCTCCAATTTGGTCATCGGTTGGATACTTCCAGTCTTCAGTCTAAACTGATCTCTTATCAGTTCCCTTAGTTGACTCTTTTCTTCCTCAGCTTAGCTGACTTAGTTGTCAGTTCGTTTCGACTGTTCAACTTCTTCACTTCTCAGTTTAGTTGATTTCTGACTGAATGACGTATCCTTCAGCTTGCAGACCATACTCTTGATTGGTTGACTTTGACTTTGCTTGATTTTCTTTTTGATGATGCCCTGGATTAATCAGCTCCGATCTGCAACTTGAATTTTAGCTAGTTTTTCACAAATAGTTTTGACATCTCATCGAAATCTAATCTAGGAGTTCCTTGATAGTTTTTCCTAACAATTTTCCCCCTTTTGATGATGTGAAAACTTTATTGATGATGATGGAAAAAGCTGCAAATGTAGCAAGCATGCTTAAGCAGTTTCAGAGCAAATTCAGAGCAAGTTTGATAGAAACTTTGATTTATGATTTTTATTCAAGAATCAGAGCTTTTGTCATTAGCATTTGTCATTCATGCTGTTATTCATGTATTAAAGCATTTAAGATATGCATGAAATTCAAGTATTAGAGAAATTAGACATCAAGTTTCAGAGCATTCTCTCATTCTTTCATTTTGGGCATGCTTTCATTCCAGTATTAGAGCATTTTTTACTTAAGTATCAGAGCATTCAACTATTTTTCATTCAAGTATCAGAGCATTATCAGAGCATTTAACTAAATCATACTTGAAGTATCAGAGCATGAGCATTATAAGCATGGTCGAAATGTATATTATATATATTCACTTTAAAGCATATTATATTTTCAAGAGTAGCTAAAACTACTAATCTACTCCCTGAAAATTGTTTCTTTGCTCCTTTTCTTTCTGCTCGATTCTCCTTTTTCTTGAGCTCCTTGCATCCTCCATGCTTCCCCCTGAAGCTGATCTTCCCCCTCATAATGAATTTCTCTTTGAATTTGATCCCAAAGAGTTAAGCATCCCTCATCTATCTGTTCTTCTTCCCCCTTTTTGGCATCATCCAAAAGGTGGAATGGATCGCATGATGGTAGTGACAAGTTTGGCAGGAAGGTGAACACAGTTGCCATGTTGTCATCATGAAATGAGGGAACTGAAGGAATTTGCATGGGTGAGGAGAGCCATGCATATGCTTCTTCAGTTGTCATGAACTGACCTGGAGCAGAGGTGAGAGAGACTGCTTGCTCTCTGAAGTTCATCAAGGCCAAGTTGTTGAAGATCTAATCGGTTGAAGGGATGGGTGGATCATCAACGAAGGGTGTGCATGAGGAGTTGGCCGGTTCATTGTCGGGAAGAGGAGCATCAGCTGGTATGCTCAGCTGGATTCGCTTGATCATCGAATCCATTATCTCTGAAAGCGTAGGTGGCGAGGAGAGTGGATGATTCATCCAGTTTCTACTCCATGTTCCTTCGTTGATCCAGAAGGTAGAGCCACGGGTGTAGATGAGGTGGAACATTGTTGACTTATCTAGTTGAAATCGCCATATATGGTACTGTAGGTACCGCTGTAGTTGGTCGAACAGAGAGGAGTCTGTGTCTTCAACAAGACTGAAACAACTTCTCAGCTGATGGTCTAGAACTGCTTCAAACTCAACCTCAATGGAGTCACGTTGGACTAATGGTAAAGGTTGGGAGCTGGCTGATATTGTAGGCCGATCACTCAGCCTTGAAACAGGTTCGCTCTCAATCATCAGCTCTCTTTCGTCAGAGGAGCTGACGGGTGCCTCCAAAGGTGCCTTTCCACGACCTGAGTTGGAAGGCCCTTGTCGTCGTGAACATTTCTGGATCAGATGGTCATAGATAGTGGGAAGCATGTCCCTTCTTTTGAGCTGTTCGCCATTTGGAATGACCTCATCAAACTGACTTTGAATGATATGGCTTATGCGACTCATAAACCCAATCTTTTCGCGAAATGAGCCAGTGGATAGGTCATAGGCCGTTCGCTCTACATTAGCTCACAGTTGAGCAAGGATGAAAGAGGCCTAGTTGGCTTTACATCCATAGTATATAGCGGCTATGAGATGGGCTTTGATGTCCGAGAAGTGAACTGTCTCAAAGTTGCCATGTAGGATATGACCGGCGATATCTAAGAGTTGGAGAATATCATTTGGCATACTCTCCTTCAGCCTGTATGAACAGTCATAGTGGTTGATGTGAGGAAGCTTCCAAGCATCCCATAGTGTGTATTTGCAGGGTAATTTCAGGGTCATAACGTCTGGACCGTCGTCTGGAAGGTGAAGTGATACGACCAATAAAAAGGACGGAAGCAAAGATCGAAACAACATCAACTCAAAAAAAGGATTCAATCCAAGATATCTACTGTAATAACACTTAAATATGAATAAATAAACTGTCCTAAACACTTAATTAAATTCGAACAAGAATTAAATAGCAAAACCCCAAATTAAAGCCCTAAAAACCCTAAGAACGACGTGAACAGAAACTGATGCTAAACAACTCGGATTAAGCTCAAATTTTAACACAAGGTACAATCGTTAGTATTTAACAACATATCCAAAATTCAGAAGAAACTCACAAGTGAATTGGGAGATGGCTCGGTGGTCAAATTTTGGACTGTTTTCGGCTTATAATTGGACTTAGGGCTTGTATGGATGGAATCTGAACTTGGTGGCTAACTGAACGTGTATGGTGATGATTATGGATGATTTGAAGGGTGTGTGGAGGTGTGATGGTGGCTGGAATGAAGTGGAACGATGGAAACGAAAGATAGAAGCGAATCTTACCCGAAACGAACCCTGGATCGACGAGAATCCGAAATGCGCCTATGGAAAAATCTTCAATGGCTATCTAACCTGGATATTATGAGGTATCATGAACGAGATGGATGATTTCAAGTCTGGAATCACCAGAACGAAACTCTACCAGAAGAACCGATGTTGTGTGAGACAAGAGAATAGCGTAAAAGCGCTGTTTTTCATTCAATCAAGTCTGAGAAACATCAAAAACGAAAATCCCCTAAATAATTAACCTAGGGAACGAAAATTAAAGTGTCTTGGGCCTAGAATTCGAACTGGGCTAATTAAAACTACTACTGGGTCCAATATCACCTAAACAAGTTGTGATAAATTGGACTGCTAATTAAATAAATCCACAACTAATAATAATAGCCCAAAATAAATAAAATAACTAAAATAAATAGCAAGGAACATCCAATTCTTCAATTCAGTCGAGCTCCTTGATGCTCAATACAGTCACCAACTTGGACTGTTTGAAATCAGCTCCAACATCCTCCAGCTTCTTCCCAACATAACACTGAAGGTATCCTTGCAGCTTCTTGGCTCTAAGTCTCATCACTGGACCTCTAAACTGCAACTCAGGATTTGAATCATCAATGCTAGTCCCGAGCTCATCATGAAGGATAGACATCATCGTCTCTTTCGTCACTATGATCGTCTTGCTTCGGACGGTAGAAATGATGTTGTCACCAGAGATCGTTGTGTTGTAGTAGAATTCCGCAACATGAGAAGGTAAGTTCTTGAGTGGCACGATCGTCAAAAATGGTAGCAGCCCAGTTGCCTCCAATGGCCTATAAATCCTTTAAAAGTTTTCAGAGCCGAGGCGTGCGTTAAGATACTCTAGACTTAGAGTTTTATCTTTCTTCAGCTTCTTAATAAGTAGATTTTCATCGACCTTCTGAAATGGGGGCTTCATATCTGCAAAAAGATGTTGTTTTAGTTTAGAGATCAAGTGTTTAGGAGAGATAAGACTTAGCAGATGATCAAAGCAAGAGAGAGAAAGGATTTGCAGATGATCGGAGCCTTCATCTCTATGCACATATTTATTTAGCTTTGCATGCAGGAATCGAGGGCACTCGATTACTTTTCTTAGCTGATCAGCCATCCTATTTGATGGAGGATTAGCTGAATTAATGAGGATTACATCTCAGCCGTTTGATGAAGAAGGAACTTTATGATCTTGTGGCTGAGAAGTAGCTTCTCTGAGAATGGGGTAGTTGCCATAAATAGTAAAATATTTTCTGCAGATCTTGCTATTTATATCTCAGTAAGAAAGCATTTTTTTTTTCAAGTTTGAAATGTTGATTTAATATCAATGCAGAGATATTAATTGCAGTATTGTGAGATAGAACCCTATTTTCAAATTGTAACCGTTTGAGTATAATATAAGAAATTTTATAATTTCAACGGTAAGAATGTAATTATGATAAGCTTTGAAAAATAAAAAACTTATCCTGATTCAGTTGGGATACAGTCCAACTGATTTGACGGCTTCGGCGGTTGAATGATTAGTTGAGTCTCGCTTCTCAGTTGTCGCTGAAGAGCTGGCTGAAGTTGAAGCTGTATTTGAACTGAATTGATCAGTTGGTTTGATAAGTTGCTTGGCTCTTTGTAGACAGTTTCCGCTTCTTGAAGGGCCTAGCTGGATTGGCTGCACCGTTTCCTTGGGATGCAGTTGTGGTCTTTGAAAGTTCAGGCCTTGCAGTTCTCCGGGCTTGGTGAAGATGAAGCTGGATAGCAACTGACGAGTTTTTCATCCTTTGACTAAGGGATTAGGAAGTTCCCTTTGGCGATGATCGAAACTGATCATTTTTCATAGGTAATTGCATGCCTTTTGAGCTAGATGTGAGCAGTGGAGTGACATAGCTTTTGGATAGAGGCTTGGTGATGTGGTATTGTCTTCATCATCACTATCGCTCTCGTCGGCACGCCTTGGAAACTTGGAAACTTCTGGGTAGCCACAACTTCAATTTGTGATAGATGTGGTTCTATCCTTTCAACGACCGGTGGAGTTTGTCGGGATGGCTCAGCTGACTGACTTGATAGATTATCAAAGTTCAGTTTTCGACAAATCGAGCCAGTTGGGCAGTTGACGAGTTTATCTGTAGTTCCAACTGCTTGAGGCACGATGTTGGTCTTGATTTCTGCTAATAAGGTGGTGGCTGGAATCTTGTTGACAATCCGGTGACTCATGATGTGCTGGACTTGCACAATGGTTGGAGGAAATGGATTTGATGAACCTATCCATTTGATGCTCCAAGTTTCTTCTCGCTGCCAATAGCTCATGCCGTGAAAGGCAGTTAGACTGGATGGACATAGAATGTCTCCAGTTATACCAATAGAAATACCGGTGGAGTTGTTTGAACAACTCTTGGTCACGTTGTGCAACAAAGGCAAAGTGATTGAGAAGGAGATTGGTCACTTCCTTTTGTGCACCTTTGACTGCATATTCACCACTATAAAAAGTGCGAATATTCTCTTCAATCAGCTGGAGAGGAGGGCATGTACTTCTGAAGTAGTCCACTCCGTAGTTTGGATGAGGGATTCCAATGAATGGAATAAGCTCATCTGGATCAGAGCAAACCTAGAAATCAACTGGTGATCCGTTCTTTGATTTTGGAGACTGAACGGCGTTGGTAGTTGAGTTGCTCGATGAGTGGTTGTCTGTCTTAGCTTTGGCTTTTCTCTTTTTCTTTAGCAACTGAAGATGAGCAGTTCCTTTCTTGGGAATCCAGTCAGAGATAAGAACTGGTAGTGACTCATCATTTGGAAGCCTCAGCAGGTCTTCAAGCATTTTACTCATTCTTAGAACAAGTCCAACCTTGGACTTAAATGTACCAGAGTTCTTTGAGTCAGAGGCCTTGATGACTTGATGCTTGAATTGTTGGAAGACAAATTCTGCCTAGTTCATTTGTCGCCCTTCAGCAAGGTGAATCATAACCTTGTATCTCTCTTGGGTGAGTTGACTTAGGCTTCCGATGGCCCCGAACATCATCTTGTTCATTATGTCAAGTAAAACTCCATACTCGGGCTTCAAGTCAGTTTTAGCGGTTGTAAAACTGAATTGCTTATCGCAGGTTGAAGCTTTCCATTTTCGCCAGTACAATTCTGCAGATTCCTTTAGATCTTGAACGGATGAACCTTCCTGTGGGAGTTGGAACACTTCCGCAATTGTCCTTTTAGTGATTTGAAGCGGTCGTCCTTGAATCACTGATGACACTGTCTTTCCATCTGCAGATAATTTTTCTTGAAGCAAAAATTCACTCACCAAATATTGTCTAAAGAACTTTGGTAGTGTTTCCAGATAGTAAAGAATTTCTGTCTTGTGAAGATTGGACATAAGGATTGGGTTGTTTGATTCATTTAGAATCAATTAAAATTTCTTTCTATCAAGAAATTTATCTCTCATAAGCTGTTCCTTGAAGGAATTTGAAGATCTGGATAATTCGGCTATCTTTGAGGTTGGCTGAGATTTTGGGAATTTAAGATCTTTTGAGAGAGAGTTTTAGAGATTGTAGAAAGAGGGGGCTTTTTGAGAGGTTTGAAAGAGAGGTGCCGTTTATGAGTGTTTGGACAGTCTTATAGATCTGATAGTTGGAATGGTACTAGCCTCTGGTCTCTTTTGGTCGTTGGCAATTAATGACTTTCACACGTGTCATTGTTTTGCAATGGTCAAAATTTCAAAATAAATGTGAGGCTTAACATTTATTTGAAATAAAAAAAACTTTTATAAATATATCAAAAGATATAATTACAAACTGATTAACAAGAAGTACACTTGGGGCTTTTCTAATTAGGTTTTAACTTGATCAGCCACTTAGTCCTTCTTGTGATCAGTTTTCCTTTTCTTAGCCAGCGGTTCAGTGAGATCCTCTTCTCCATCCTCATCACTGCTTTCTGACTCTGTTTCAGCTGACTAGAGCCTTGGATGGGCTTGCAGCTGCTTGATCTGCTCAGTGTGAAGTTTAACATGTTGCTACAGGGATTAGATCAGCTCTTCATAATACGGAGGAAGCTGGACTATTGAACTGCTTGGCTGAGCGAAGAACTGTACTGCTCTAGAGTCCACTTCATCTCCTGCTTCAGTTCCAACAAGTTCCTCGCAAGGAACTATGTGGGAGTGGTCTGCTTTCTCCATACTAATAGATTCATCATAGCTTGCCTCTGGTGGTGTTTCTGGTGCGGTAGCTAGGGCTTCAGCTTGAAAGGCCCTTTGAACTGGATCAAAGTACACAGTTAGTGCTAGTGTACCTTGATAGGCAGGTTGTTCATCCATTTGAGCAGTCTGTCCAGTTGGCTGGTCAGACTCAGCTGGCTCTGGAGTTGTATCTTGAGGAGGAGTAGTTTGAGGTTCAGTTGACTCCTCAGGCAGTTCAGTTTCTTCAGTTGTCTTCCATGGCTCTTCATCACATGGAAGATCTGGTAGAGTACGAGATTTGAGTAGTTCTTCAAACTTCTGATCGCTGGCTGTTTGTTCGTCAACTGGTTGCACCTCAGGAGAATCATCAAGAAGATTAATGATGATGTCATCCGGTTGAGGGGATTCTTCAAATGTTAACTGCCTAGCCACGGATGCTATAACAGTTTGCATTGGGCTGTAAGCTGCAGCAGTTCCAGCCCCTTGTTGACTGCTTTGAGCTTCTTTGTTGAACTGGTTCTGGACCTCCCGAAGCTGTTGCGGCCTGAGTTTTAACACTTCATTGAGCAACCAATGCTGTTGAACTTGAGGATTTTTCCATTGTTGCTGCTCAGCTTGAGTTTGCAGATGTGGCAATCTGATGTTGGCCCAGTTTAGTGGATCATTCATTACGTCCAACAACGTTTGTTGTTCTAGGTGTGGATGGTTCCTTCAGATGGCAAGCATTCTTTTCAAGGTGATGACTGGATTTTGTTCTAGAGTTTCCTGTCCAGCCCATTGCATGCTCCACCTTTCTTTCCTTCTCCAGAAGCTCATCCCATGTAGAACAGTTAGGAGAAAATGGGCTTTAGAGTTGAAGCAATGTCTCCAAAGGTACCAATAAACATACCTTGATAAGGCTGCATACAGAGCGGCAGTACCAATCACTTCTTCAATAAAATTTTCAGTAATGAATTTCTGCACTTGTTCGTCAGCCCAGCATTTGACGATTTCAGCTCTTGATAGAGCTCTTATGTTTTCTTCGGTCTCTCCCATCGGGGGCACGCAGTTCTGAAGAAATCTGCCCCTGTGTCCTTTGGTGGAATTGCCCTGTCAGGCACAATATCATCTCCTGCGATTGGTGCTACATCAAACATCTTGATATTGTGAGGAGGCAGTTTTGGAGGGGGTGGAGGCCCTGATTTCTTCTTCTTCCCTTTTGGTTGAACTGCTGCGGATTTCTTCTTTGGCTTGCCAGTTCTTTCTTGAACTGAACTGGCTTGGTAGGGATCTTTTCTTCAGGTGAATCAATAGATGATCCACAGCGAACTTGGCGCAGCGGCTTAGCTTTAATTGAGCTTCCCAACATTTGGCTTATTGGAAGATTATCGTCTGAATTGGAGTCTTCTTGCGGCATCTCAACAACAATTTCTTTGTCTTTTCTTTTTGCAGGCTCCTCTGCTTTCTTTCAGGTGGCAGCAGTTGACTGACTGCTCTTGATGTTTATGGATTTTGCAGCTGGCTGCCTTCTGCTGGTTGCTGGTATAAAATCTAGTTTGCCGATCATCAGCATGTCGGTTTCTTCTGTCATGAAGTCAAAACTGTTCTCCAATATGATGTTGATTCTGCTTGGATAGCACATCTTTTAATGGAACTCAGTTGGTAACCAGTTTTTCTCCACAATATCAACGTACTTCTTTATTTGCTCGAAGAAGTATTGAGCCCAGTTGACGTTGATGCCTCTGATGATCGCTGCACATATTTTGTACTTGTGCTCCGACATTTCCGAGTGACTTCCAGTTGTTCCAGTGATCATTCTATCAGCAACTGATGCTAGAACCCTGTATTCTTCTTGAAAAAGAGACATAAGTGCACTGCTCTTGTATGGATCTGCACATTCTTCCCTCTTCCACTGACGGTAGGCTTCCTCTTGATCCACTTCAACATCTTGCAATCTTGTTCCAGTAGTTGGCAGTTTGAACAGTATTTCGAGCAGTTCTGGAGTTATGATCAGTTCGACTCCTCGAACTTTAGTCTCAATTCTATCATCGTAACCTTTTGAGTTTAAGTAAAACTCAACCACAGCCTCTGGGTAAATCTTTGATGGGTACTCTTCTGTGAAGCTTTTCAATCCGCTTTGCTCTATCTTCGTGATCAGTAAGTTGCAAAGAGAGGAATTTGAGCATTTTTCTCTATAAGCCCATATATCCAGGAACTTATCTCTGTAGAGATTCATTTGGAATCCTCGTGATGATTCACCAGTTCTTTTAAAGTCAAACTTTCCTCGAACAGTTGGTGCGCGTCTGTCAACCATGGAGTTTTTGGGATAAATGATTCAGAAAGGGTAAAGTGGCTTTGATTGAATTTAGAAACTGAATGATTTCACTTTTGTAAGATTTGCAGAACAGTTTCAAGGATTGAAGGATGAGAGATGCTTTAATTCTTTACTGTGTTTGAGATTGGTAAAAGTGAAAATGAAAGTTCAGCCATCCCTTTTATAGAATGTGATGAGATTTATCCAAAGGTTGTGACGCTTGGTATGCCCAATATTCAACGGTCGGGTTAAATCAATCAACCCGTCGATTGGCCTTTCGATTTTGTCCGTTGGGGATAAATGAAGGAGGAGAGAGAGAGTTTTAACGGTAATATTTGAGTGACACGTATTTTTACCGTTTCTAATATTGAAATTTGAACTTATCTTTTCTTTCTAGTAGCTTCTCATTGGCTTGAAACTGATTACGTCATCAGTTGGCTTCCACTGTAACTGATGATCCTTTTGTTGATCAGTTTCAACTGAGATGTCTTTTCATCAATTCAGAATTGGTCTTGACCGCTTAGACCTTTATTCAGCTGCTTCCCAGTTCAGCTGGTCTTTGAACTGACATCTCCTTTTGCTTTGACTTCAGTTCCTAGTACTCCTTCATCAGTTTGATCAATTTTGCAGCTTGTGTGTTCTGCATAACTGACTGGATCATCAGTTTGAGCGACTAAACTGATAATTTAGTTGAACTGATGGAGTAAACTGATCATCTCCAGTTTACTTTTCTCTTAGCAGCTTCTTGTCTTTACTTCAAACTTATGGCTTTTGTGGCCAACTGGTCAGTTTCTCGCCTTTTTGATTCAGTTTCTCTCTTCAGATGGAGTGGTCCCTTGGCCTTTTTCTTCCAGTTTATCATCTTCATCCTGTGATGCTAGCTCCAGCAGTACCAACTGTATGCATAGCTCCATAAACCTTGCTTCAGGCAATGGTTTGGTGAAGATGTCAGCTATCTGCTTCTCAGTATTGACATATTTGATGCATATGTCTTTCTTCTCGATGTGATCTCTGATGAAGTGATGTCTTATGTCAATGTGCTTAGTTCTTGAATGCAGAACTGGATTCTGAGATATCGCAATTGCACTATTGTTGTCACAGTAGATAGACACTTCTTCAGTTTCAACTTTGTAGTCCTTCAATTGTTGCTTCATCCAGAGTATCTGAGCACAGCAACTTCCAGCAGCTACATATTCTGCTTCAGTTGTTGACGTGGCAACTGAGTGCTGCTTCTTGCTAAACCAGGATATCAGTTTGCTTCCCAGAAACTGACATGTTCCACTAGTACTTTTTCTGTCGATTTTGCATCCACCAAAGTCTGAGTCTGAATAACCAATTAGGCTCAAACTGTCATCTCTGGGATACCATAGTCCAAGATTTATGGTTCCTTTGAGATATTTGATAATCCTCTTAGCTGCTTCGAGGTGGCTCTTCTTTGGATTAGCTTGAAACCGTACACATAGTCCAACTGAATAAGAGATGTCTGGCCGGCTAGCTGTTAAGTAAAGTAGCGACCCAATGATTCCTCTGTAATAGGTTTGGCTAACTGATTCTCCTTCTTCGTCAGTTAGCTGAACTGATGTGTTCATAGGAATCTTGAGAGTTTTTTCCTTTGCTTACTCCAAACTTCTTGACTAGCTCATTGGTGTACTTCGCCTGGCTAATAAAGATTCCATCTTTCAGCTGCTTCACTTGGAGTCCTAGGAAGAATGTCATTTCTCCCATCATGCTCATCTCAAATTCGCTTTGCATCAGTTGAGCGAATTGTGTGCATAGATCTTTACTTTTTGATCCAAAAATTATGTCATCCACATAAATTTGAACCATTAAGATCTCAGTTGATCGTTCTATTCGGAATAGAGTTCGATCAATGACTCCCTTTTGAAACCTTTTTTTTTCAGTAAAAATGTTGTTAGACTTTCATACCACGCTCTAGGAGCTTGCTTCAGTCCATATAGGGCTTTCTTTAGTTTGAAGACTTGATCACCAATTTCAAAGCCTGGCGGTTGCTCGACATATACGTCCTCCTTGAGCATTCCTTGAAGAAAAGCACTCTTGACATCCATTTGGTAGACTGTGAAGTTGAAGTGTGCTACATAGGCTAGGAACAGTCTGATGGCTTCCAATCTTGCAACTGGCACGAATGTCTCATCAAAGTCGATCCCTTCACTTTGTGAGTATCCTTTGGCTACCAGTCTAGCCTTGTTCCTTGTGATCACTCCTTATTCATCCAGTTTGTTTCGAAAGACTCATTTTGTACCAATGACCTTTTGGGTTTTTGGCCTATCAACAAGAAATCATACGTCATTTCTTGTGAACTGGTTCAGTTCTTCTTAGATAGCCATGATCCAGTCCGAGTCTTCTAAGGCTTCTTTGACATTTGTTGGTTCAGTTTGAGATATGAAGCATGTGAATAATGCATGCTCAGTTGAACTTCTGGTCTGGACTCTACTTCTTGGATCACCAACTATCTTGTCAGTTGGGTGGCTTCAGAGCCATTTGGGCAAGGTAGCTTCAGCTAAGTCCTCAGTTGGCTCTTCTGTGGTGACGTTATCAGTCGCCCTTTCATTAGCTGGTTCAGCATTTTCATCAGTTCTTTCCCCTGTTTCAGTTGTGGGGTTTGTGGTCTCAGCACGATTTGTGTCTTCATTGACCAAGTTGTTCTCAACTGGTTTTGTGCCAGTTTGATTGCCTTCTTCTAGTAAAACTTCAAACCGCTCTGGAACAATGTGATCCACATAGTCCTGCGAGTTCTCAGTTTCACTAGGTAGTTCTTGAACTGATGTGTCTATTTTTTCTTTGTTCCTGTACTCATTAGCAAATTCATCAAATACCACATGACATGTTATTTCCACAACAAGAGTTCATTTATTGAACACTCTGTAGGCTTGTGCATGAGGTGAGTTATACCCAAGAAATATACCCTCATCAACTTTAGCACTAAAAGCTTTCAATTGAGTCTTGCCATTGTTGTGAATATAACATTTACAGCCAAATATTTTAAAATATGAGATAGAAGGCTTACGACCCTTATACAGTTCATAAGGTGTCTTGTCATGGGCTGCTACAATGGCACTTCGATTTTGAGTGTGGCAAGCTGTGTTGACTGCTTTAGCCCAGTAACCTTCAGCTATGTTGGCATCAGCTATCATTGCTCGAGCTGCTTCTTTGAGTGTCCGGTTACGCCGTTCGGCAACACTGTTTTGTTGTGGAGTTTTTGCAGCTGAGTGTTCATGAATGATTCCAAGCTGGTTGAGAAAGCTGATCATATGTTGATTCACAAATTCAGTTCCATTGTCGAAACGGATCCTTTGAACTGATCTTTCCTTCTCAGTTTGTAGCCTTCTGATCAGCGCCATTAGCTTGTCATAAGTTTCATCTTTGCTCCTCAAGAATTCCACCCATGTATATCTTGAGAAATCATCAACTACTACGAGAGTGAATCTTATGCCCTTTGGAGTTTGTGGTCTAACTGGACCAAACAAATCCATATGTAGCAGTTGAAGACAATCAGTTGTTCCTGGTGGGTGACTCTTATTTTTGAAGGATGACTTCACATGCTTTCCTTTTTGACATGGTCCACATATACCTGTCTTCTTGTATATTTCCTTGGGAAGCCCTTCAACTAACTCTTTCTTGGCTAGGTAGTTGATTGTTTTGAAGTTAAGGTGATTCAGTCGTCGATGCCATTGCCAACTTGCTTCAGTTGATCCTTTTGAAAGGAAGCAAGCTTCTGAGTAGCCGGTTGACCAGTCAACAATATACATGTTGCTTCTCCTGATGCCAGTTAGCAGAATTACTCTAGTTGACTTGTCTCTTATGTTGCAGGAGTTTTTGGTGAAGTCAACTGAGTAGCCATTATCACACAGCTGGCTGATGCTTAGTAGTTTGTGTTTCAGTCCATCCACGTGGGAGACTCCATTCACTACTACTTTTTCTTGAACCCTTCTCCAATAGTTCATCTTTTGGAGTTGTCTCCAAATATGACAAGAGGGCCTTTGATTTCTTCATAACCGTCGAGATCTTCTCTATCTCCGGTCATGTGCTTGGAGCACCCGCTATCTAGATACCAAATGTCTTTGGTTTTCTTCATGGATAGGATGCTCTTGTCCTGCAAGGAAAGGATTAGCATTTAGGGACCCGTTTTATATCGGGTCCTTATTGATTCATCAAGCTTTTTGGAATCCAAACTTGCCAAACTTTTAGCTTCTTATCATTCAGAGATCCAACTGACTTGGATCGTCTAATTTGTTTATATTTCTTCTCAACTCTTCTATTCTGATTTGAATCAGTTGAGTGATACCTGCGTTGAGAGTTAGTTGGATAAAACAATTCAACTAAAACGCTTTGGTCTTGAGACCTTTGAGTTCTGTGATCAGACCAGTGTTTTGTATGTTTTCAGTTTATTGGAATGAACCTTTTTGGCTCATTTCTGGAATCTAGGTAATCATTATAATGATGGTAGGGTTCAAACTGGTTTCTTTGATCTCTCATATAAGTGTTCTGATTGACCTTCTTGGTAGGATAGGGTTTGAGATCCAAACTGATTTTTCTTTCTAAAGAGAGCTGATCTATCAGTTTGTCTTGGGGACAATCTTTGTTGATATGATGGTCTTTGTTGAACTGGAGGCTTAGAACGAGTAAATTGGCTTGAGTGAACTGATGATCTTGGCTGGAAGTTGAGCTTCAGTTGGCTGTTTTTGTTTGGTAAAACTGACCAGATTGTCTAAGCTGAGTTTGAGAATTTTTCAATATTCCTTTTCCTTTGGTTGACTCAGCTAGCTGATCATGAGATCTAGTGAACCCTTTTAGGATTCTCTTATCACTGGGTTGGGTAACTGCTTTTCCCTTTTCTAAAGCAGTGAACTTGCTATAACCTAGCCCTGAGCTGTCAGTTCCAGTTCTTTGATGGCTTAATATTTCATCTAGAGTTTGAGATCCCTTTTTGAACTTCAGATTTACCTTTTCTTTTGCAAGGATCTCTTGCTAGAGTTTTTGGTTTTCAGCCTCTAGATCAGCATTTCTCAGTTTCAACTTCTCGAATTCTATAAGCTGAGATTCAAGATAATTTAATCTTTCATGATCAATGCTCAGTTTCCTAACCTTGTTTCTCAGTTCATCATTTTCATCTTTCAGTTCAACATGCAAACATAAAATTGATAAGTTTCATATCCAGTTCATTACTAGAGACAATTGCTTCATTTATATGATAAAAAGAGGTTTGAGAATCAGTTGTACTAACCTCTTCATCATTGTCAGCCATAAGGCAGAATAGCACTTCATCATCTGAGCTGTAGCTGTCAGAATCAATTCAAGAATGATAGTCTAAATCATCTAGCACAGCATTCTCAAGGTTTGCAACCATTGCTTTTTTTTTTGAAGAAGCTTCTCATCACCTTGGCTTTCTTGTCTTCAGGGAGTTATGGACATTCAAATCTATAATGTCCTTATTTGTGGCAGTGAAAGCATTCTCCAAGATTTCGATTACCTCCCCTGAATGGTTCAGTTGATCGTTTAGCCGGTTGATGAGTTCTCTTATCTTTTGGAATTTCATCAGTTTGAGGTGGAACTTACTGTTTATCCCGAACTCTCTTTAACTTTTCTAGCAACCTGGTAACTGATTGGATTTGATCATTGATGTCATCAGTTAGATTCTCCTTCTTTTCAGTTGCTTCTCTTTTTCGTTCAGTTGAAGATCCACCTCGGTTTTCTTTGGTTGGTGAGCTACTAGGTTGGAAGTTGTTTCTTCCTCGAGTGTCTCTAAACCTGGTCCTTTCACCGTAGAAAGCTGCATCTTGAGCAGATGATGTCGATGCTTCCTTTTTCCGGTTTAGACTATACTCATGAGCTTTAAGAGAACCAAATAGTTCCCTTGGAGTGATACTATTCAGGTTTCTTGACTCTTTTGTAGCTATCACTTTCATATCCCATTCATCAGTGAGATTATCCAATATCTTGGAATTCATCTCAGAGTTGGGATAACACCTCCCGAGGTTGTTCATCTCACTGATGATGCCTAGAAAACTAGTTTCAAAGCTTGAGATGGATTCTTCTGCCTGCATTTTGAAAGATTCATACCTGTCAACTGCCAGTTGGAGTTTGTTTCCTTTTATGGCTTCGGACTCTCTACAAAGATCTGTGAGTAGGTCCCATATTTCCTTGGCAGTTGTGCAGTTCTTTGTATCCTTCATACGATCTTCATCTAGAGTTTGAAATAATGCGGCTGGAGCAACGAACTCTAGATTCTTTAACTTCTTTTCTTCACTGGTGAGAAGATTAGTTGGCTTAGGGATCCTTGCCGGTTGATTGATATCAACTATGTGAGCGTCATTATCCATCATGATGATGATTGGACCATTTTCAATGACTTCCCACATATTCTTATGAATTGATCAGAGATGAGCCTTCATTCTCCTGCTCCAGTTATCATAATTTTTAACTGAAAACAAAGGTAGCTTATGGTTTTCCATAACTGAAATGTTAGCACAGATAAGTAGATCTGATTCAGTTAATCTGCAGAAACGGCTAATCCTTAGAATCAACCACTCTGATACCACTTGTTAGTCTCGGGCGAGTCGATATCTGTTTAGAGAGGGTGAATAAACTGATTAAAACTTTTGCTTCAAATGCGGAATAACAGGGCCCTTTGACTCGCTTAATGAAACTTATCTATGCACAAACTTATTGAACAGTTAAGACAGTTTAAGTGCAGCTTGTGTGATATTGTGTGCAGTTCAAAGATATGCAATAATCAAAGTGGTACAGCACACAAGCAATTTATAGAGGTTCGAAGTCTCAAACTTCTACGTCCTTTCTTCCTTCCGCAGAAGGGCAACTTCACTATATAACTTGAGTTTCTTTACAAATTATACAATGAAGGACAGTTGGCTGAACCTGGTAATTGCTCGTTACCTCAGCGGGTCGACGGCTCACACTTGAAGTCCCTAACTGCTCGCTAGGAAGGTAGGTGCTATTATCATCTTTACAAGGTTTTAGATCTCTTTCGATCTTCAAGAGGTTAGTCTTGAACAGGGGTTATCAACTGATGTGCTCCTTCAATTGAGCTGAGTAGTTGATCGTTATGTAGCTGAAACTGAGAAGACTGCCCTGGCTGGATTGTCAATAGCTGGCTAATTATCTTGACTCTGTGAATTTTCTCTTCTCAGTTGAACTCTCGCAATTTCTATCAAATGCTGAACTTGAGCTTGAGTGGGAAGGAGAAAGAAAAGCTCTTACTTGTATATGCGAAAGTTGTGTAGGCGAATGATTCTTCTTGGTTTTGCTTGAGAGAGTTATTTTAAACTCTGATATACTCGCCTTTTATAGATAAGTGATTTTATGACCGTTGAGTTCCATTGTCCATTGATCGGTGGCCTTGTTGGCTCATCAATGGAGGATGATCGGCTGGAGCTTTTGGTTTGAAGTAGTCGTTACTCTGCCAATCGATCTTCATTGGATATTTAATACCAGGATCTTTGTTGAAGCATTTATTCCAAGATTCGGCAGTTTGAGCAATAACCTCCAAGGTTCTCTGGCTTTAGTTTTCTTGGTAGCTTTTAGTTCCAGTTGACAGTTCTGGACTTGTCAGCTGAGTTTGACTATTGCTCCAGTTGGCAGTTTTGAGCTCGTCAGCTGAGTTTGGTTGTTGCTCCAGTTGGCAGTTCTGAGCTCGTCAGCTGAGTTTGGCTATTGCTCCAGTTGGCAATTTTGAGCTCGTCAGCTGAGTTTGGCTGTTTCTCCAGTTGGCAGTTTTGAGCTCGTCAACTGAGTTTGGCTATTGCTCCAGTTGGCAGTTCTGAGCTCGTCAGCTGAGTTTGGCTAATGCTCCAGTTGGCAGTTTTGAGCGCGTCAGCTGAGTTTGGCTATTGCTCTAGTTTGGTCATCGATTGGATACTTCCAGTCTTCAGTCTAAACTGATCTCTTATCAGTTCCCTTAGTTGACTCTTTTCTCCCTCAGCTTAGCTGACTTAGTTGTCAGTTCGTTTTGACTGTTCAACTTCTTGACTTCTCAGTTCAGTTGACTTCTGACTGAATGACGTATCCTTCAGCTTGCAGACCATACTCTTGATTGGTTGACTTTGACTTTGCTTGATTTCTTTTTTGATAATGCCCTGGATTAATCAGCTCCGATCTGAAACTTGAATTGTAGTTAGTTTTTCACAAATAGTTTTGACATCTCATCAAAACCTAATCTAGGGGTTCCTTGATAGTTTTTCCTAACAAGTAAGCTAGAAAAAAAAATAGACCGTTATAGATCCCTTTCTAGGTGAAGTAAATCGTTTAGTAGATTAGAGATACCCAAAATATTCTTGTATTTTACTGAGAATCCTAGATACGTATGTATTTTGATTAATTAAAATTTATTTTGAATGCAACTATATTTAATTAAGGTGACAAAAATATATACATATGCAATTAAATAATATTTACATATATGTTGGAATACAAAAAAAAAAACGTAATATATATAGTATATTATATTTAGATATGTACACCTTTTCTTCTAGGATTAGATGTAAATTTTAATTAAATCATGACATACGTGTCATTAAGAAGAAGGAATAGCTAGGCTTATGTGTCCTCAACATATAATTGCAAGTGTGACTCATACTCTTCAAAAATTTAAATAATTAGGAAATATAATTGTAGTCAATAAAATTTGAATATCATTAAACCATGTTCTCTCACATCATATTCAAAGGAAAAGTGGTTCTCAATAACAAAATAGGTTTCCGTAAGATAATTTTTATTTTCATTCTTAATTTAGTTTAATTTATATATTCAAAATACTTGTCCCAACAAAAGTAAAAATTAATCTATATATATATATATATATATATATATAAGATTCGACTACTGAAGGTAATTAATCTTTGTTTTTTTCTCAGTTTAATTTCATAAAATTCAAAATCCTGGATTAGGATTGCAAAATGTCTAATTTGTATTCAAATGTAAAATTTAAATCCCTCAATTTATATTTATAGCATATTATAATAATAATCATCATCATTATTATTATTATTATTATTATTATTATTATTATTATTATTATTATTATTATTATTATTATTATTATTATTATTATTATTATTATAGAGAATTCAAACCAATTCTATCCATGTTAATTAACCATGAATCATATGTTAGAATTTGGAATCACTGTCTCTTATTAACATGAGAACATTTATTAGAGTTGGATATTACTTATAACAACCTCCAATATTTAAACTTCCTAATTGACATGTTGGTTCATGGAATACGTGTGTAGTCTTGGTATATGAAGAATGAAACATAGATTCAGTTAAATCTTAAGTTGGTTTAGTAGTTAATTTTGTAATTATATATATATATATATATGTATAGGTAATAGTTATAATATTAATATGATAACAATATAAATTACGTAATTGATTGAGAATAACAATAATAGCCAATCTATATATATATATATATATATTAATTTCATTTGCCTCTGCCTGCAAAGATGGATACAAATTTGGTAGATTTAGATTTATTGGCCATTCGTGATGTTTATTCTTATCATTTAATTGATATACATGACTAAACAGCTTAAGTATCACTTCACTAAACTAAGTACAATTTAAATGAATCTGTATCATATT
Source organism: Perilla frutescens (assembly GCA_026008535.1). Lineage (NCBI taxonomy): Eukaryota > Viridiplantae > Streptophyta > Magnoliopsida > Lamiales > Lamiaceae > Perilla > Perilla frutescens. The sequence goes on along the minus strand of BRKX01000014.1, from coordinate 25,884,944 downwards.
AGAGATATAGTTTATATATGGGTTGTAAATATTAATATATTAAGTTTTAATATATTCGAACTATTAAAAATCAAGGACTAATTATTATTGTTGTTGTTCAATTCTAAATTTATGCAAATAAGATCTTACCTCTATTCGAACATGCATTGTGTAAATATTATTTTGTTAATAAAAATGGTTTAATAGACGTAAATAGTATTATTTATATGGTTTTATAAATTGCAGATCTCAATTTGCTATAATTACAGAGTTGAAAAACCAGAAGCTACTAAATAAAATAAATAGAAACTTAATTTCAAAAGGAGCTTAGGGATTGAGTTTTGATATGGGTCATTTAGTTAAACTAAGCAAAGACTGGTTATTGTAGGCCTAGAAGAGCTAGCAGAACCTCAGCAAAACCAACCAAGAATTTGAAAGCTTATCTTCTATTTAGGTGGGCCATACTATATCTTTGAAATTGTATCTTTCGAGTTATTAAGCTCTATTTTGCTAAAATTACATATGTGATTATCTGTGTTAAATATTTACGTGCTACTGTATGTTGTCGGAGTTTCATAAACCAGCGTTGTGTCAATGTGAGTAGCTACAGTATGCATGCATTATTTGTCATGCCCTACTCCTTATCGGTGAGACTAGAATGAAACACTTATTGGTTATACTCATTGGGTATACTTTGACTATACTCAACTTTACGCGTTGGTGATGTAGTATGGGTTGCGGGCAGTGACTGGTGATACTCTTAAGCACTTCACGATAAAATGTTTTGGTGAACTTAGGTTGCTTTTAATTTTAAAACCTCCTAAGCTTCACTACCTGCATGGACACAGATAGATTACTTTAACAAAATGATTTGCATAACTTGAATTGTAAAAACTTGCCCACTCAGTGCATTAGTACTCAGCCCAAATATTTCCAAACATTTTTCAGGTCAGTAGGTTGGCGCGTGGATGTGACGATGCTGAGAGATGGGCTTTTGTTATTTACGTATTTTTCCAATGTCTCTTTTTGTTAAGTATTCTGTTAATAATGAAGTTTCCGCACTTGTAATATCCTTTTGTTAAACACTAAGAACTTTGATCATGGTGTTATGAATAGGCATATATTATTATAAGGCATGTTTGATTATTCTGAGTCTTCTATTAAGGTTCAGTTAATTAAATTACCCCATTTCTTTCCCGCTTCTTAATTCCCACCCCCGTGGCGTCCATTTCCACGGTCTTTCAGGACCGGGGTGCTACAAAGTGGTATCAGAGCAGGTTTTGCAACTCTGTAGACCTGCTGGGTCAACTTATTTTATTTTTGATTAAATTCTTGTATGATACTATATAAGCCCTCAGCTCGTCACTCGCGCAATAACCTAAAAGGTACGCATGTTTTTATGTGAATATTAATTTTAAAAGTTACATTAATGTTGAATGTTATGTTTCTCTGAAAATGAAAGATTAGGATTCACCATGTTGATGGGAATTCCTCGAAAGATTGATTTTTATGCTGATCGCATACTCTGAATAACTACGCTGATTGCGTACTCTGTTGCTATGTTGATAGCATACTAATTTTGAAATATTCCTGTGAGCATACCGGTTTCTGTCTAAGAACTATTTTGATTACATATATGTATGAATTTGTTTATCTATGCCTTGTGCATACTTGTGATGTTTGGAATATGCAGAATGCATACTATTGAACTGTGATAGATGAAAAGTGTTTGTTATATATACTCTAGAATGAGAACGAGAACTTGGAAGCTTCATAACGTAAGATTATTAGCCTAGTTGTTGAACTTAGGCTGGACTTGTAAACACTTATGAGATTGTTAAGAATATAGTTAGACTGAGAAAACCTTTCATTTTGATGACTGAACGTACGATGGTCATAGACGATTGTGCGATGCAGTCGGGTTAAGTTTGGCAATTTGTTGTTAGATCAACTTGGCACCTTTTGTAGATGTGGAATGTTGTCTTCTCTTGATATGTTTATCCCAATGTCACGTGCAAGAAGAGATCAGAATCTGTCACTCTGGGGAGCTAAGGAGATAGCATGTGCTATGAATAGAAAAAAGGGCAAGAAATACTCAAATATTTTTATGTGCTATGAAATTATCTTTGTTAGCACGCGTGCAGATAATCTTTTTTTTTTTTTTACCTTCATATTGACAAAATTATAAAATTGCTAGCGCATTTTTTATGTTCATTTTATTCACAAATATGTCATCGTCTTTTTTTTACTAAATATACACCATCCAATCTTAAAATTGAAGAGTGTGGATTGGTTCCTAATTCTCACACTATGATTGGTTCTCTCTGGAACCACTCCCTATATGTGTGTGTGTGTGTCATCAAACTAATTTGAAGACAACTTGTTATTTAAATTTAAATCAAAATAAATTGTATGATTACCAAAATAATAAATAATCAAGATGCTTATTTTTTTATTTTAGGTTAATACAAAATTTTACTGTCGTTTTCACAACTGAGTTGCTCATTATCTTAAGTCTGGCATTCCCTACTATCAATTGATCAAATTTTAGTTGGAATCCGATCGACAAAAAATAACTTTTTTTCAAATTTTTTATTTTATTTTTCATTTTCCAGGTTAAAAATTGTCAATCCCAAATTAATAAAATAATGAAATTAAGAACAAAATTTAAATTAAATTTTTCATAATTTTTGTTGAAAAATTATGAATCCAAAATTTAATAATATATATATATAATAAAATACAAGATCTCCAGAGTCAGGTAATCAGAATTCAGGAAAGTTGCATCATTTTCCTTTTTTGAGGAATTTGATTACTTTCTCAAAATCTATTAAAATTGAATCAAATACATGAATTGAAAAATAAAGAATCAGATTTCTTTCTCAGATCAGATTTCATGCCAATTAAACGGGCCCTACGTGATAACTCTTGATTGGTTCTATGCTATCCTAGTAGAAATATTTCATATGGTGCATTAAATTTATATATTGTCAAACATATATATATATATATATATATATATATATATATATATAATTCGGTTCGAATTGGTACTAGTGCTTTGTGTGAGAACTAAGAATTATGCTTATTTACTATGATTTTATAGCTTACTTTATTGTATTTTAGTGCTAATTAAAAAAAATCATGGCTTATCTTACTAGTACTAAAATACAATAAGATAAATTATAAAATTATAGTAAATAAGTATCGTTCCTAGTTTTCGCACAAAACACTAGTACCCATTATAACTACCTATATATATATATATATATATATGGAATGGATCAAATGTAAATCATTCCCTAGTGTGTAACCTGTAAACCAATCTCCTACCATGAATTTATAAAAATACATGGCTGAGATCAAATCCCAAATTCGGTGGCTTTTATGCCATTTTCGCCACCCTTTTATGGTTGGGAGGTTATTTTCATATTTTTTTAAAAGTTGATGTCATGTTGATTCATCATTTTGAAACTTTCTAAAAAACTTTAAACGATCATAATTTGTTTATTTTTATCGGATTAACACAAATAATATATCAAATTAAAGGTCTTTTAATCCTCTTTCATTCAAGATTAGTGAAGCATGTGTTCATTTGAAAAAATATGGACGAAAAATATAAAATAATCATTTTTCATGTATATTCAAGCTCAAAATACTTCGTCAGCATATAATAATTATTTCGTTAGCATCAGTTATATTGTTGTAAACGTTTATCCAATCAGAATTAGGTATGTTTCATTAACATATGATAAATATTTCGTTAGCAATAATTATATGGCTATGAGGGTTTATTTCATTCCAATTAGAATATGTTTCATTAATATAAATTATATTGCTATAACAATTTATTTCATCCTAATTATTATTTACTTTATTGACATATGATAAATGATTTGTTAGTTTCAATTACATGGACAACGAACACTATATTAATGCATTAAGACATTTTTTAGATCCTCTCACACAATTACGATCGATTCGATTATTTTTTCTGATTCATCTTTGCGTATTGTTTCGTCTTTGGTAGATTTAATGGATTCAACATGTATTTTTTATTCAATTTGGAAGTCCTTTGATGTAACGCCCCAATTTCACTTTTAATAGAAAAAGGCACGTTATCCATGCTTTTCATTAATAAAAAATATTTTACTTGAAATACATCGGAAGTTTCAAAACATAACTCGACATTATTACATAAAATAAAGTCAAAAAGAAAATTTAATCTTTAATCATGCTTGACTACTTGACCACCATCATCACATCTTGTCCGCTATGCATCACCCGAGACAACACCTGAAAAGATAAGTAGATTTTAGGGTGAGTACTACTGACTCAGTGGGGAGTATCCAATTATCCAAGATATATATATCAAACAGAATAATATGCAAATAGTAACTTGTGTTTAGTCCGTAGACCAAACCATGTAGCCCAGAGGCTCTGCGTGATAGCTCGAAAGCTCTACGTATAGTCCGGAGGCTCTGCGTGATAGCACGTAGGCTCTGCGTGTAGCCCGAAGGCTCTTGCTATGCTGTGACATCACATATATTCAATAAAACATATAGAGAGGATAACATGGACAAAATCAACGTAAAATCCCACCTTGACTTTGACCTTGATATTAACCAATTATGTCCTGCGCGCCTTGCCTATAAATTAATTATCTTGAATTAATAAAATGCATGACATGATGTAATTAAACTATGCATGAATTCAAACTATGATGGATGCTTTAAAACAATAACCATATATAGCGACATAATTCCTTAATTCCATTTATTATCCAACTAATTACATAAATAATACATACATGCATATATATACACTGTACCTATTTATATAAAAAGAAATAATGCATCAAAACTTTATCACTACACACAAACACATGCGTATATTATTTACATAAATTATATATATAACGTCTGGACATATATATAAATATATATATTCATTATACACTACAAGAAAAAACGTCATACACCACGAAGATTCTCCGTGGTCTATTCATTTTTGCTACCGTCGTATATAGTGGTGTTGTCTATAGTCCCTTTTTATACGACGGAGAATCTCCGTGGTCTATTCTCATAATAGACAACAGTAATTTACTGTTGTCTTTTGCCTAAATACCGTTGTATATTCACGTTATATGTAACGGTTTCTTATTATTACCGTTGTCTAATATGCACTTTAGATAACGGTAAAATTGTATTTACCGTTGTATAAAATACTTATATGTAACGGTAAATACCATCGTACTCATGAAATTTACCGTTGTATATAGTGGTTATATGCAACGGTTTGTTCTATTATTACCGTTGTATAATATAATCATACGTAACGGTAAATACCGTTGCACTGATGAAATTTACCGTTGTATAACGTTGTTATATGTAATGGTTTGTTCTATTATTACCGTTGTATAATATAAGAATACACATCAGTAAATACCGTTGTACTAATGATATTTACCGTTGTATAAAGTGGTTATATGTAACAGTTTGTTCTATTATTACCGTTGTATAATATAAGAATATGCAACAGTAAATATATTGTACTCATGAAATTTACCATTGTATAAAGTAGTTATATGTAACGGTTTGTTCTATTATTACAGTTGCATAATATAATTTGCCGTTGCAAATAGGCATTTTCATATTATTTTTGTCACCTGTGAATTAATCATAATATGACAATTAAAATTATAATTATGAATAATTCAAAACATGACCAAATATTATTCAAAAATACAATATCATCAACGATAATCCAAAAATACCATATGATGTAATATTATCAAAAAACATGTTAGAATGACCTAAAACATTAAAATTCAAGCACATCATTAATACCCCATAGAAATTAAATAAATTCAGCTAGCTGCCAAGAGTTTTAATCAACATCCAAAAATGATAATTGCAAGTAATTGCAATTCCAATCTGCTCCCACACAACTAGGTAGTACTTGTAGATAGAAATTGAAAACACCTTACTCCTTTAAATGATCACTCACACAATTTGCCCATTCCACCCGGACTTTATTGATCTCATCTTTAGAATATGGCTTCTTTTGAAACTACACAAAACCAATAAAAGTAATATTATTATGCTGACTTTGTATTAAAAGAATGCACATTTTATTATCAATATTGTATTAAAAGAATGCACATGTCATTACCAATGATTTTAGGAAAACGGACCCATCTTCTTCAAATCCATCGATTATTTCTTTCATGAAACGCAACACGTAATAGCCACATTGTTTAGAATCAGGTTAGATAGGTCCTTACATTGAAAACTATCAATGTCAATGTATGAGAAATAAGTATCTACAAAGTATAAACAAATATGCATGCAAACCTTATGACTTCCCAATTATGTTGCTTTTTGGCTTTCTTTCCCATGTTTGCATTAAACATATTAATTGCCCTGCCAAAAACCAAAATCTCAATTACATTGAGAAATACATAACATCATAATTCCAATTCATCCACAAGTAAAAGGATAAATAGATAAAAAAATTAGAGCTTACATGTCAACTATATATTTCCAACAATCATCCCGATTTCAATGAGCTAGAGCGTCCATGAAATAAACTCTCATTGTGAGGTTCAATGATCGTAAGAATCCAATGTTGACTATTTCATATGAACATAGATTTAGTATAAACAGTTCATATAAATCATAAATATGATAAATGCAAGACAATAGCTAACCTCTCTGGTTGTGTAAATCATAAACATGTACAATTCATATATATCATAAATTTAGTATAACCAAGTAATTAAGTTCTTACCCCACATTGCAAGGCACCAAGACAAGTTGTTTTTGGGAAACATTAGCTAACCTATCTGCCAAACAACGTGCCCGTTCATCACGATCACTCCCTGGGACATATGATACGCTAAACGGATTCACAAATGTAAATCTAGCAAGATAGCTTTGTTCTTTCAATTTCCCATATACGTGCCTACAAATAAATATAAACTTAGCAAAACACAAATAATTTCATATCAAACTTTGGCTAATTTTATAAAACTTAGATCACTTACCATATGTAGGCAACAACACAATTTCTAGAAATCAGTTCCAAGTCACAGAAAGGAAGTATGTCTTCAAAGTGAATAAAAATCTTCAAACTGGAGCCAAACACATCATCACTCAACTCAAAACATATTCCTTGTCCACTTTCAGATAAAGTCTCACCATAACAATATAACATTTTCAAAGATGCATGCAAAGAAGCATAAGACTTGGACTTTCTTTCCTTGGAAACTACTTTTTGTTCAATCTTCACACTTTTAGTAATCTAATAATGGTACATGTTAGATATTTTGATACATATTCAGAAATAAATGAGCAAAGAAAGAACAATCTTATGAGTTTAAAATAGGAAGGAAATATTCTTTTAGAGAACAAGCTTAAGAGCAGAGCAACACAGGAACATTTTGCAGAAGTTCAGATACTTCCATGTAACCCAACTCAAAAGCACAAATTCACATAAGAGCATTTTCTTTTTCTCTCTTTTTTTTACACGTTATAACACAAGTAGGCAGGTATTTAAACTATAAAGCCATAGCAATAAGTTGTAGCCATACAACTCTTAGCTAGCGTGATAATAATAATAATATAACAATTTCTGGTGTGAAAAAAGTGGCTCAATTAATGAGAGAGTACACATAGTCTCACATATATACACTAGTCAGAAGTTACTAGCAAAACAAATTAAGTTCGTAATTAATTAAACAATTTAAATTGTGCGGCTATAGTTTAAACATTACTTGGGAATTCAACTACATTTGTTTTTGGATCTTTCAAAATTTCAAACCTTGAATTTTGTATTCTAGGATTTGGAAACTGTTGTTGATAAATTAATATGATTACACTTTTTGTCTTCATCGCCAAATCATGACTTCTTTTTTTTTTTTACTTCATTTCTTTTTCTAGTTTTAGAAAGATGATGATTGTCCCTATAAGGGTATAGGGCTCATTCAAGACTTTGAATCAATGAATAATCCACCTACTTCACTGGAATCCATTGGGATAACACAATTTACAATGTGCATGAATATTGGTTCGCTATGTGGGTGATCATGCACAAAAATGCTTGAAATATAATCATGAAAATTCAGAAGCTGAAAATACAAGTGAAAGCCTTTCTTGAACTGCTATCTATAATGCAGAGACAAAAGGAGGTTGGGATAGACATGCAAAAATATATGTTTTCCGATGTTGCAAGTGATGAGATGAGAGTTGATCACGACATATACAAAAACTCTGATCCCATTCACAAAAAGTAAGGGTTCTAACAATATATATAATTGAACCATGTTGTAAAGAAACTCAAATAATAGAGATCCTTTTTTACATGCACAAAAAAAAAGCAAAAAAAAAAGCACTAATTACTCTCCACCCAACCAAAAACCAAAAAAGGGAAGCCATGTTGCGAAAGAGAAAGCAGAAAAGAAAAAATGAATATTTTATATTTAAATGTCATACAATTACAGACTTACAGTTTATAGTCTTAAAGCTAAAGTTTAAATTTTAAATTTAAAGTTTAGAAATAGTTTAAAACTAAAGATTTCAGTTTGAAAGTAAAGTCTAGAAAACTATACAAAAACTATTGTTTAAATAAGTACTTTTATTAACATTATAAATTAATCGACTTAAATTCTAAACAACTACAAAATCTTTTAAAATGAATATTTATTATACTGCTTAATTAACTTGGGTATTTTTTCCAAAAAAAAAAAAAAAAAACCCTTTTGGAGGAATTTGCACATTCTCAAAATGTTAGAGGTGGTAATTGCTCACGTTAATAGAAGCCACCTATGAAAATAAACATCAGCAGAGTTATTCTACATTTTCCTAAATGTACATGTGCATATCATATATCCATTTATACATGTGCATAATCAATAAACTAACAGACTGCACATTATTATTATTATTATTATTATTATTATTATTATTATTATTATTATTATTATTATTATATAATGGGAGGCAACATTAATTACGACAATAGTCACACATCGTAAATAATAGCAAAACAAATTAAAAAAAAAAACTAATAAATGGCTGCAATTTAATAAATAAGCACCATCATTCCTTTCCATAGTAGGTACAGACTTCCATAATACAATATAATAAATTATTGTTAATCCCAAGTTTTATTAAGGTAGAATAAATAACTACATTTCCCCATTTCACCTCACTCCCACCATTTTTACTCTTCAAGGTATTCCTTCATGTATTAGACTCTTCAAAGGCCATCACATTTAACAGCAGTAAACATAGCAATTAGACTCCAAGGCATATGGTGGCACATTCAGAGCAATGGTTTTTTTTTTCTTTTTTCCACACTTTATAACATGAGCAGGCTATTATTTAACCCATACAACCACAGCAAAAAGCTGCAGCCAAACAAGTAGATGACATGAGCAGATAGTAGAAACATGCAACTCACTATCATGCAAATACACTTCCCAACTTCAGGGAAAATATCTTATACTCCTTCAATTAAATAGCAGATGCATTAGAGTAGGGCAAAGCATAGTCGGTACAGCCTTCCCAGATCTCAATTAATGCATTTCATTGGAGCAGAAAACAGAAGCAAGGAGAGGTAGATTCCATGATGATCCTTAATTAAGCATAGGTAGGGGTGAGCAAAAAGTACCGAAAACTGAGAATCGAACCGAACCGAATTAATTCAGTTTTTTCGGTTCGGTTTTTTTCAAAATTCGGTTCGGTTCGGTTCTTTTTCTACCAAAAATTCGGTTTTCGATTTCGGTTCGGTCCAGAGGAAAAATACCCGAACCAAACCGAAAAACCGAATTTATATATATTAGCAATAAAAATACTCGATTTTGTTGTACTTTATAGTTTATTCGGGTTTTCTTTGTTGGAATTTACACATTTTTGGACTTTATTCAATTGTTTATTGGTATTTTTTGAACTTGAACCTTGATAATTAGCTAATTCATACTTGTACATATTTAATTATATCAATGAAGAGAATATAAAGGAAAAAAATAGATTAGAAAATTTAAGAAAAAATTCGGTTCAAAACCGAACTGAACCGAAATATTTCGGTCCGGTTCGGTTCGGTTCCGATTAGAAATTCGGTTCGGTTCGGTTCTATTTTTAAAAAATTCGGTTTTCTTCGGTTTTAACATTTTTGGGACCGAACCGAACCGAAAAACCGAATGCTCACCCCTAAGCATAGGATTGATTTCAATCACTTCCATGTAACACAACTATGTGAGGACTCATACAACTTCTTCAAAAAACTACACAATTTGGCTATTAAATATAGGAGCAGGACTGCATCAGCAGTTTTTTCCCCCCAATTTTAATAACAAATTAGCATGTTAAGGCAGCAACATAATAGATCACCACAGATTTCCTTAACACATTGTGGTTGACACTCGAATACAGACATACCATTTCATTGTCTAAGGGGTGGGGGAACAGCAGCCTTAGTCTTGGGAGATTAAGGAGCCGTGTATACTTAAAAGCAACTAGTATGCAGGGGTTTATCTCATCATGGTACTCACACAGAAACTGCAGAGCAATTTTGAATCATGTCATTGCACTAGAGATAAGAGACACTGTAGGTCAGGCATAATATCAGCAAATAGCAATAACAAGCAAGCAGTGCCTTTGGATTTTAAATTTTATTTCTTATGCTTGTGGAACAAAGAATCTTATTGCCATTGCAGACCCTCGTAGTCTTTTTTGTCGTTTAAGGAGCTGTAAGTACAAAAGAGGCATAGGCGAAATTCTTTGCGTGTAGGGAGATTAACATATAACCAGAGCCATTAAAATAACATGCAACTGATTATGTATTCTCACATGCAGTCCCTGTTCTAAGAACTGATACACAATTAAGAGCAGACATTAAACTTTGGATTCCAACAATAATATGGATTTTCGATATTAAAACATGTACTGCTATGATAATCTGTTTTTCCAAGTTAAAACAGTCTCCAGCCATAAATATGCATTTAGTTGTTTGTTGGAGTACAGTTAAATTCCTTACAAGTACAGAAATCCAAAGAGATCTACCTAGTAAAGAACTCATGCCGATTACTTGCTATAGGATGAGCAGATTGATAACAGCAATACAACCAAAAATATAACTGAATTAAGTTAAAAATGAACGAGCACAAGAAACTATTAGTGTCAGGAATTACTGGGCTACAAATGACACGCTTTCATTAAACAATCCAAAGGATTCCATGGTTTTGAGACCTTACCAATTTCGTGCTTGGGGGGCATCCAAATCTGTTGATAATTTCAGCCACGTAAGGGTGAGATCTCCGTTGTCAAATTAGTTTTCTTACAGGGGAATGAGCAAGAGTAAGGGTTAGGGTTTGGCGAGAGAAATTGAGGAGAACATTGCTGACCGGCAAATCCACCGATGATTGATTCGAGGACCGACAAGAAGTTTCATGGGTTGAAGAAAATTAGGACCAATTTTTTGGAGAATTTTCAGTGGGCATACAGGGATGGAGGATGAAAATACCGATAAATGGTTTGGGTGAGCGAAAGAAGAGGAGGTCGAGACTACCGACCGCCAATACCGCTGGCAATTGACTTGACGGCGGTGAGAAGCTTCGCTGGTGAAGGGAATTGAGCGCCAATTTTTTTGGAGAATTTTGGGGAACTCAACGCGGGATAGAATAATGTGAAATCTTCAATATTTTGAAGTTTATTAGTGTAGAATAATTAGATCTGTCTTTAATTTTCATTTAAAAATATTCTGAAAAAAAATATCAAATACAACAGTAAATTTATTACTGTTACGTATAATCAGTGTATACACAACGGTCTACGAGTTACCGTTACGTTTATAAGGGAGGGCACGCACATACGTAACAGTATTTTTAAAAACCGTTGTCGTTTTCACATACGTAACGGTAATTCAAAATTACCGTTGTATATTTAGCGTTGTGTATGACATTTTTTCTTGTAGTGATAACTCTTATAACATATATATATATTATACGCACATATATATATATATATATATTACATATATAAATACATCAGTCACATATATTATATATATAAGTATATATATATACGTACCAGTCATAGCTTTTATATATATATATATATATAACACACTCAACACACACATATATTCATGTGGCGCACACAACACCATTATTATATATATATATCACTCCACAAACTCAACACACACACACACATATATATATATATAACTTATCAAACAAGTTTTTGAAAAAAAGAACAAAACAAAGTTAATACATGCTTCTGGCCCAATCTCTCGGCCGGACCTCCAATTAATCAAACAAGCCCATGCTAATGCAAAAGAGGAAAAGAAAACGGACAAAAGAAAGTTCATACCTCTAGCTGGAAGAGAAACTCTTTAAAGGGAATAATTTTGAACTCTTTTTAATTTTTAGAGTGTGAGAAGTGAAAGGTTGAGACCCCTATTTATACTAGTATGGTTAGGATTTCATAGAGGAGTTTGGTAGAACAAGGATTCTCTCGTGGTTATCTTCTACTTGGAGGAGAAGATAAGAAATAAATAAAAAGAAAATAATAAAGATTTGGGCTTTCTTTCTATTGGGTCTTGAATTTAAAGTAGTTGGGCTTCTAAATTAAATAAATAAAAAAAAGCTAGAAATAAAGTTTGGACAAAATAAATAAAATGCAATATATTAGGCACTCAAATTAAAATTAAATGCATGCTCATGCTATGAAAATTACTATATATTAAAATGAATTCATGCTTATAAATTACTTAGGCGCGACTTATTAGACTTAATCAATTAATATCACACATATATAAATAAAATGAATACAAATATTTTTACGAAAAAAAAAGCAATTTAAATATAATTAGAAAATTGGGTCGCTACATTTGAAATATTTAGCTATATATTTTTGTCACATCTGTTAGTCTATATATTCTTTTTTTAGAGATGGTGTTTTTGTTAATGGTTTATATTTTCAGATTTGACGTTGATTAGTTGTTGGTTGAAGAATATATGTTTTTGATATTTTTGTTCGCTTAGTATGATGTTAGCAAGATACGATTTATCTGTTAGCATCATTATATATTTACGTTAGCATAATGTTTTTGTTATGTATATGAATATTTGGGCTAATAAATATTTGATGGATTAACTAATGATTTTGTAACTTATGTAACAACAAAATTTAGATATTTGCCGCCATGTTTGTTTGGATTTTTACTTTTATTGAATATGTTTTCTTTTTAGAGATGATGTTTGTTTATGGTTTATGTTTTCAGACTTGACATTGATTAGTTGTTGATTGAATAATCAATATATATATTTTTGATATTTTTGTTCACGTAATATGATGTTAGCATGATATGGTCTATTTGTTAATATCATTACGATTTGTCGTTAGCATTATGTTTTTGTTGCGTATGTTAAGAATTCATTCGGGAAATATTTGTGCTAATGAACATTTTTATATATGCTAAGTAAGATATTTTTAAATGTTGATCTTATAATATTATGATGTAGGTTCCAACTCAATTTTATGAAGCATGTGTTTTTTTTTAGATGAAGAAATCTGAATTTGAAATAAGTTGATTGGCTTGTATTGTTAGATTTTTTGTTGTAATATTTATTTTTTCAGGTAGTTTGTACCTTTAATGAAGAATGAACATATTATTTTTCGTTAACATATGTAAGAATGTTGATCTTATATATTATTTTTCGTTAACATATGTTCGAGTTACGTTAAAAATATATTTTGTGTTGTATTCGTTTGACACAGTTTATTCAATGCTAATATTGATTTATTATAATGTTAATGACGTATTAGCATATTGCTAATGAAGAACATTATATTGATAGAAAAAACAAAATACATTAATGTATTGAGACGTATTAACATTGGATATCCAATACTAATATCTTATTATTGTAATGCTAATAAAATAATAATATATTGCTAATGATAACGATCAATATATTAATACATTAAGATATTTTTTGTATGAGAATGAAAAATGCATTGCTAAGGTTAGCATTGTCATATGCTAATGAAAATAATATAATAATGCTAACAAAATCATGTGTTTTTCATACTATGTGTGATGAAAATATAAAGAAATATTAATAATAGCGAATACTAAAATATTTGCTTTCATATACTAATATTTTATTAATATAATGCTAACGAAATAATTAATAACATATTGCTAAAGAAAAATAATATATTGACAACGATCAATACGTTAAGATATTTTTTGTATGAGAGTGAAAATGCATTGCTAATGTTAGCATTGTCATATGCTAATGAAAATATTATAATAATGCTAACAAAATCATGTATTTTTCATACTATATGTGATAATAATATAAACAATTACTAATAATAGTGAATACTAAAATATTTGTTTTCATAAATAAATGTTAATGTTATTGTTAGCATTGTCATATGCCACTATTAGCATATGATAATGCTAGCAGTAGAATTATGTAAAGCATATGACAACAACATAATAATGTTAGCATTGACATATGCTAACAGAAGCATTATATATTGTTATAAATGTTTATCATATCAATTTTAGGATTCTATAATTTAATTTTATTGCATTTCATCATTTACTTCTATTAGCATTGTCATATGTTAATAGAAGCATTATATAATGCTGAAGGAATATATTTCATAATGTTAACGAAACAATAATATAGTAGATTGGATCCAAATTATACAACTAACTATTATTACTCCCGTACGTTGCACGGACTTTAATATTTATAAAATAATATTTAAAATTTCTGAATGTGACCATTTTGTGGGTTTCAAATGCACTCGAAATATTTTTATGTGACTACATAATGATATAATATGGTTTGCTCTAGACCATTTTTTTAACATTTGAAAATATATAAAATAAAAGAAACATTTGAAAACATATAATTTTTGTTATAAAACTTACTTGTTTGATTCATGAAGTTTGCAATATTGGATTACATAACAAAATTTATAGTAATAAATTTGTATTAAAAATCATCAAATTTTATTGGTGATCATGAGATTTTTTATTAACCATTCAAATTAATAATATAAATTTACAATCACATCACTAAATTTTACAAAATACAAACTATTTATAGCGAAGAATTACAAAAGCAAATATTGTACAACAATAGTAAAAGAATGTCTTAATATTAGTGTACAATTAAATAAAAATGTATAAAATACATTTTATAGTCAACTATATATATAGAATAAAAATATATAATCAATTAAATATAATATGAATTTTTATTAATTTTATTTTTAAAATTAATTTTTTATATGTATAGTATAATATTTTATATGTAGACAGACTCCAAAACCACTATTTTAGTATGTCAAACATATCAAATATATTAAATACTTAAATAGTGCCAAAAATCTATATTTATTTTGAAAATATAAACAATAATAATCATGCATACCAATATAATTAATTTTGCAATATTTGTACATATATTAAGGTGTGTAATTTGTTAATAGGCCTTAAATTTAATATAATTTCTCAAAACATTGAGCAAATAATTATTAAACAAACAATATGAAAGAACAATAAAAAATGAAAGTAGACATATTATATATATATATATATATTATGGAAAAATAGGGGGAGAAATAGAAAAATACCTTAGAAATAGATAAAAAAAAACACAAAGCATAAACCATAAACTCTATATGTGTTGTCGTACTTTTCCCATATCTCATCACATTGTTATTCATAGCAAATAATCCAATCTATTGAAATTTTTTCCTAGATTTGCATGTCATTTAAAAATATCATAAAAAAATGTAGTAATATTTGATGAGTTTGGTCATGTTTTGAGAGGGATGGAGGGATTATGACTTTTTATACCCATAACCTATGTATGAAGAACCACCCGTCTCCATTAATGACAACAATTAAGCAAAATAAATTGTTGGTCCCGGGCAAGTCGATATCAGTTTAGAGGGGGGTGAATAAACTGATTAAAACTTTTGCTTCAATTGCGGAATAATAAGGGCCCTTGACTCGCTTAGAAACTTATCTATACACAATTCAAATAAGTACTTTGGACAGCTTGAGTGCAGATTGTGTGAGCTTGTGTACAGTTCAAAGATATGCGATTAATCAAAATAGTACAGCACACAAATGATTTATAGAGGTTCGAAGTCTCAAACTCCTACGCCATCTCTTCCTTCCGCAGAAGGGCAACTTCACTATATAACTTGAGTTTCTTTACAAATTACACAATGAAGGACAGTTGGCTGAACCTGGTAACTACTCGCTACCTCAGCGGGTCGACGGATCACACTTGAAGTCCCTAACTGCTCGCTAAGAAAGTAGGTGCTATTGACGTCTTTACAAGGTTTTAGATCTCTTTCTATCTTCAAGAGGTTAGTCTTGAACAGGGGGTATCAATTGATGTGCTCCTTCAATTGAGCTGGATAGTTGATTGTTGTACTGCTGAAACTGAGAAGGCTGCCCTGGCTGGTTTATCAACAGCTGGCCGAATGTTTTGACTCTTTGAATTCTTCTTCTCAGTTGGACTCTCGCAGTTTTTAGCAAATGCTGAACTTGAGCTATGTGGGAGGGAGAAAGAAAGCTCTGCTTGAATGAAGGCTTCAAGAATAAGTATTGCTAAAAGTCTCGGAGGTAAGAGTGTTTAAAACTCTGATTCACTCGTCTTTTATAGAGAAGTGATTTTATGACCGTTGAGTTCCATTGATCGGTGGCTCTGTTGGTTCATCAATGGTAGATGGTCTTTATTGATCATTGGAGCTTTTGATTGAAGTAGTCGTTGCTTTGCCAATCGATCTCCATTGGGTATTTAATTCCAGGATCTCCGTTGAAGCATTTATTCCAAGATTCGCCGGTTAAGCCATAACTCCAGGGTTCTCTGGCTGGCAGTTTTGAGCTTCAATTTTAGCAACTTTGAGTTCCAGTTGGCAGTTCTGAACTTGTCTGTTCAGTTCGGCTATTACTCTAGCTGGCAGTTCTAAGCTTGTATGCTTAGTTTGGCTATTACTCTAGTTGGCAGTTCTGAGCTTGTCAGCTCAGTTTGGCTATTGCTCCAGTTGGCAGTTCTGAGTTTCTCAGCTCAGTTTGACTATTGCTCCAGTTGGCAGTTCTGAGCTTGTCAGCTCTGTTTGGCTATTGCTTCAGTTGGCAGTTCTGAGCTTGTCAGCTCTGTTTGGCTATTACTTCAGTTGGCAGTTATGAACTTCTTCCTCCAGTTCGGCTGTTCTCAAGTTTTTGACTAGCTTGTCAGTTTGACTACTTTCTCTTAAGCTTTCTTGTCAGCTTGACTGATCATAAGCTGGTTGACTTCAGTTCTGGCCTTTAGCTGATTTGTCTGTTTACTTCAGTTTGACCATCAGTTGGATACTTTCAGTCTTCAGTTTAAACTGATCTCGTATCAGTTTCTTCAGTCTAGTCGATTCTTTTCTCCCTCAGCTCAGCTGACTTAGCTATCAGTTTGTTTCGACTGGTTCATCTCTTCGAATCCACAGTTGAATTGAGTTCTGGCTGGTTGGCGTATCCTCCCAGCTGGTGGACCATACTCCAGTTGGGTTGACTTCAGCTATAATTGAGTTCCTCTTTGATGCTCTGGATTGGTCAGCTCAGATCTACAGCTTGAATTTTAGTCAGCTTTTCATAAATAGTTTTGACATCTCATCAAAACCTTATCTAGAGGTTCCTTGATAGTTTTTCCTAACAATTTCCCCCTTTTTGATGATGTCAAAACCTTGTCAATGATGATGGAAAAACTGCAAATGTTCGTTTGATAGACATGTTGTAGTTTGCTTAGGCAAATTCTTGAAATCAGAGCACGTTAGAGCATGAAATTCAAGTATCAGAGCATTCGAAATCCAAGTATCAGAGCATTCAAAGCATACTTTCATTTTAGTCATGCTTTCATTTTGAGTAATTAGTGCATGATTGTCCGAGTATCAAAGCAGAGCACAATGCTTGATATTAAAGCAAGTTGAAGCATAAATTCATGTATTAGAGTATATTCTCATTAAGGCATGTATCAGAGCATAAAGTATGGATCAAATCATGTCAAATGATCTCTTGAAAGCAAGTTATAACTACTTCTCTTCTTTGATTGCTTCATCTCTTCCTGCTTGATTCTCCTCTTTCTTGAGCTCCAATTTTTCTCCAAGCTTCCCCCTCATGATGTATTTCTCTTTGGATCTGATCCCAAAGAGTTAAGTTTTCATCATCATACTTTCTATCTTCCCCCTTTTTGGCATCATCCAAAAGTTGGGGTGGATCGCACAATGGTATTGATAGGTTTGGCAAGAATGTGAAGGCAGTTGCCAAATTGTCATCATGGACTGAGAGAACTGAAGGAATTGGCATGGGTGAGGAGAACCATGCATAGGCTTCTTCAGTTGTCATGAACTGACCACGATCAGTGGTTTGAGAGAGTTCTTGCTCTCTGAAGCCCATGGAAGCCAAGCTAGTGAAGATCTCATCGGTTGAGGTGATTAGTAGATCTTCAAGAAATGGAGTGCAGAAGGAGTTAGCTGGTTCGTTGTTGGGAAGAGAAGCGTCGGCTGGTACACTAAGCTGGATTTTTTTGATCATCGAATCCATTATCTCCGAGAGCATTGGCGGTGAGCAGAGTGGATGGTTCATCCAATGTCTACTCCATTCTCCTTCGTTGATCCAGAAGAGGGATCCATAAGTGCGGATGAGGTGGAACATTGTGGCCTCATCGAGTTGGAATCACTAGATGTGGTATTGGAGGTACCGTTTCAGTTGCTCGAATAAGGAGAGATCGGTGCACTCAATGAGACCAAAGCAGCTTCTTAGCTAATGGTCTAGAACTGCCTCAAACTCAACCTCAATTGAGTCGTGATGGACTAAGGTTAGAGGTTGTGAGTTGGCTGGTATTGTAGACTGATCACTCAGTCTAGAGAGGGGCTCATTCTCAATCATCAGCTGCCTTTCTTCTGAGGAGCTGGCATGGACGACCACCGATTCTTTTCCATGACTTGAGTCGGGAGTTTCTGGTTGGCAGAATCTCTTCGGGATCGGATGGCAGTAGATGGTTGAGAGTATGTCCCTTCGTTTGATCGGTTCGCCATCTGGAATGATCTCATCAAACTGGCTTAGAATGATGTGGCTTATGCGAATCATAAACCCAACATTTTCTCGGAACGAGCCAGTTGATGGATCATATTCTGCTCGCTTGACATTTGCTCGTAGTTGAGCAAGAATAAAGGAGGCCCAGTCGGCTTTACACCCGAAGTATAGAGCGGTCGTTAGATGGGCTTTGAGTTTCGAGAATTGGACTGTCTCAAAGTTCCCATGCAGGATATGACCGGTGATATCCAGGAGTTGGATGATCTTGTTGGGCAGGTTTTCCTTCAGCCTGTGTGAGCATTCATGACGGTGCATGTGAGGATGTTTCCAAAGACCCCACAGTGCATATTTGCACGGTAGTTCCAGTTCCATCACGTCTGGGCCTTCACCGGAGAGGAGAAGTGTAGACATCATTGTATCTTTTGTCACCGTGATTACTTTGTTCTGGACGGTGGAGATGATATTGTTGCCGGAGATGGTTGCGTTATGGTAGAACTCCGCAACATGGGAAGGTATATTCTTGACTGGCATGATTGTCAAAAATGGCAGCAACCCAGTTTCCTCCAATGGCCGATAAATTCTTTGAAAGTTATCTAAGCCGAGACGTGCATTAAGAAACTCTAGATTAAGAGTCTTATCTTTCTTCAGCTTCTTTATAAGCAATTCGACATTTACCATCCGAAATGAAGGCTTCATTTCTGCAAAGAGATGGTATTGTTAGATATGCAAGTGTGTTGAGAGAGAGAGTTTGCAGGTGATCAAAGCAAGGATGAGAGAGAATTTGCAGATGATCAGAGCCTTCATCTCCTTACATAAATATATTCAGCTTTGCATGCATTGATCGAGGACACTCGATTGCTTCTCTTAGCTGATCAGCTGTCCGATTTGATGGATGATTAGCTGAATTAATGATGCATGCTTCCCAGCCATTTGATATTGATACAACTTTATGATCATGTGGCTGAGATGGAGTTATTTTGAAAATGGGGTAGTTTCCATAAATAGCAAAATATTTTCTGCAGATTTTGCTATTTATATCGCATTAGAAAAATATATTTCCCTTTTCTTCTTTGAAGAATTGATTTAATATCGATGCAACACAGGACTCCTAGAAAGAAACAACTTTGGTAAGAGCCTCATGCCAACCGGACTATCCACATTACTTAGAATTTTTTCCACAATCATTTTATTTTATACAGTTTTTCACTGGTATTTTTTAATTACAATTTTACCCCTGCGATTTTGCCTTAATATATGTATAGATAACATTCAATCAAACAAGCATAACTTTGTCCATGATTTTTTTTAAAGTATTTTTTTGTTGAGAAGTAGGTTTGACTAGATTTTCAACCATACTAAACTCTTCATTTAATTATTTCATAACGAAATCAATTTTGCATTTAAAGCTACGTAGTGTGCATGAAGTGATACTGCTTCATTAGCATATGATTATGTGTTCGTTAACATATGATTGTGTCTTCGTTAGCATGCATCTTGGAAGTCCGAGTTTTTTTTCTATTTTGAAGTTGAGGTGAAAATTACCAAATTGTCACCGCATTTCTTGAAGGTCCTTTTATTTACAAAAATACCACCGTCTCTTTGACCAAATTTTGACCATTGGATTTTGATGGATGTGTGGTTGGAGATTGATTTACAGTTTACACACCAGGGATGGTTTACACTAGAACCATCCCATATATATATATATATATATATATATATATATATATATATATATATATATATATGAGGTGGTTCTAGTGTAAACACGGATTAAAATATCATGGATATATCACAAATTTTAACATTGCGATACGGATATGGGAAAGAATGTATTTTTCCCGGATATCGGCGAAATATCGCAATATATCGTGATTTATACTTATATTTCTATAATATATTTTGCTTTTTATTCAATTCTATTTTTTGTGTTCTTCTTTTATTTATAAATTGATACACATGTTGTATGAGTTAATATGTAATTATATCTTATGAAATATTTTACTTGTAGTTGTAAACTTGTAATTTAGTTACAAATTCATTTTTTTTTTCTGATGATTTTCAATTAATTTTATTAATGATATTTATGATTGGACTTGAAAAATTAACTATATATATATATATATATTTGAAGGCAAAATTGCAGTCGTAAAATTATAAAAAAAAATATCAGCAAAATATTTCCTATAAAATAGTTTATCCATTGAAAAAATTTCAAAATGTGCAAATAGTGGAGTGGCTTGATAGGCTTAGATGTAAATGTTGGTATTCAACCCTGTTTCCAACAAATATTTTTCTCATTTTTTTTCTTTTTCTATTTCTTTAATCTTACTTCTAACTTCAGATTTCTCTTCTTCTTTTTTTCTTTTTTGTTTGGATGGCGTTTCTTGCGAAGCTTACTCTAAGAGTTACTCCAAATTATCTATTTTTATTTTTATTTCCACTAATTAACAAATCTTTTCAAATTCTCACCACCATATCACTTATTTAGACACTAACGTGAATCATAAGACATTATAAGAGATGTTGAGAAGTGGTGTATTATTTATTTAAAAATTATAAACAAGAACTATGCTGAGAATTTACACATATGTCATACACTCTTACATATATAGGAGTTCACAATTTGATTGGACTACTGAAAATGTGTTTGGAGGTCCAAATGCGTATCAACAAAATAATTGGGTCAGTGAATATTATCCAATCCACAGTGAAGATACGAAGAAAAATAATACTAACAAACAAACCGTATCATGTTCAAATCATGCTAATCAATCAAAAACACCAAAAACACATATAAAGTTGTTAGTGCCACCGTTATGCACTAATGTTTGGTTAGAGTTTGTTTTCGCGAGATATAGAAGACAATGTGTTCTTGGGTATGTGCTTGAAGACAAAAGTTCTGTTGTGCAAGTTTTGAAGAGCAGTTGGAGAATTGTTCGCTCTGATGTTCCTGACATACCCATGAACAGTTTAATTATGTCAGTTTCCATAATATGAAGATCTTCACCGATCAGGTTTGAAAGGTCAAGATATGATCTTTTGACTGCCTTGTGGTGTAGATACTGTGCTAAATTTAACCCTACTACACATGAAAAGTATCTACACACGTTTGGGAATATCACAAACCAATATTCACTTACCAAATTACCGAAGATCAAAGACCAACGGCAATATTGGTGTGAAGCTATATGAAGACCGATTATTGTAGCAATCGGTGTGGACTTCATTAGATTCTGTTAGCATATTATTTGAGAGTCATTATCGTTTGCATCCTATGTATTAACTAGTAGTTGTGCCATAAACAGTTCAACATGATAGACTAGTTTTTTAGTGTTTTAAGTGAAACACATGAGGGGTTGTTTTAATCTAAATTGTACGCAATCTCGGGAGATATTGTAATTTGAAGTCGTGGGTAGCTAGGAAGAGTCTAGTGTCACGGTTGTGAGGGGATCTCACAGCTTTCATTTAGCAAAAGAGTTCGTGAAGAAGAACGGGTGACATAAGGAGGGAGTCTTGTATGTGTAAAATCCTAAATACACTTCATGAAGGAGTAGTAAACGAATCTTCAAGTTTGGGCGAAGTCCCCCGGATTAGGTTGATTAACCGAACTGGGTTACCAATCTCGTGCGTAATTTACTGTTTTTTAATTTCTGTTCTTACGTCTGTTCCCAACATACTGTAGAACACTTGTTAGCAGTTCACGTTAAACTTCTTAGCACATATTGTAGTTTAACAATTGGCACTAGAGTGGGTCACCAGTTATACAGATGTGATCTTGGAATTTTAATCCGTGTTTTTATGTTTATTTTGCCTAGATGGACACGATGAAAGAAGGAGCATCGACGGTGCAACCTCCGCTCCTTGATGATAATAATTATGCCTACTGGAAAGCTAGAATGACTGCGTTCATTCATTCAATTGATGAACGTGCCTGGAAGATGGTAACTGAAGGATGGAAGCCTCCCACAAAGAAAGATGACAAAGGGAAAATTGTGATGAAACCTGAAGAAGAGTGGGACAATGATGACTACCAAGTGATGGGGCTGAATGTAAAAGCCATGAATACTATCTTCTCAGCCGTCGATATGAATGTCTTCAAACTTATCTCCACTTATGACAAAGCAGTGTTCGTGCCTCACTATAGACCACTTATGAAAGAACAAGCAGTGTTCGTGCCTCACGGATACAGTTACTTACCACCAGATTCGAGAATCTCCGGATGGATGAGGCTGAAAAACTTACTTATTTCAATGCCAAGATTTGCAACATTGCAAATGAAAGCTTTTCTCTTGGAGATGCCATATCTGAAGAAAAACTTGTCCGAAAAGTTCTTCGCTATCTACCCAAAATATTTGTCTACAAAGTCACGGCTATTGAAGAAGCCAAAGACGTGAGTAAGATGAAGCTCTAAGAACTGATGGGGTCATTGCGAACTTTTGAGATGGGCCTAACAGAAGAAGAAAATGTGCAAAAGAAAAGCATTGCTTTTCAGGCTAGTTCCAGTGCTGATGTTCTCAACAATGTTCCTGACAAAACTGATCTTGCAGAGTTAATTGCTATGATGTCAAAGAATTTCTCAAAGTTTGCAAAACGATATGAGAAGTCTTCTTAAAATAATGCTGGCAAGAATAGGTTTTCTAAACCTCGAAGAACCAAGGATGATAAGTCAAATGAAGACAGATATAAGGAAGTGAAATGTAGAGAATGTGGTGGTTATGGTCACTATCAAGTCGAGTGTGCTAACACTCTTAAAAAAAAGAACAAGTCATACTATTCTACCTTAAATGAAAGCGACGATCCTGATGATAGTGGAAGTGATGAAGAATGTGTAAGCAATCATATTGCTTTCATGACACACTCTGTCAAAGAATTTGTGCCTGCATCTGTTCCTGACAATAAGGTCGAGAAAACTTCTGAATGCAGTGATGATGAAGAATTTACTGAGGAATCAGCTATGGATACGTATAAAAGCTGCATTCTAGTTAGATCATGGTGGTTAAAGTCAATGAAGACCTGCTGAAAGAGAATTCCAATCTCTTGAAAGAAAGAGATAATCTCTCTACTCGCCTTAATGAGTTGCAGAATGAACTGTTGCAGTCCAGAAACAATACTAATGCTCAGACATGTGAACTTCAACACCTAAAGAAGCTTGTCAAAATGATGATCTCTGGATCATCTCAACTAGATGAAATTCTTTCTAAGAGAAAAAGCCCTCAAGATCATACAGGGCTCGGATTCAATGGAAGTCAGACTTATGACAGATTCTATTGAGGACAGACATCTAGAACAAAAGATTCAACAGTTCCAGAATCAAAAGCTGAGCCAAAGAACAAGTAGCAACAAAGGAAGTCTCCTCAGACACATATTGTGTGTCATTACTGTGAAAAATCTGGTCACATTTGACCACATTGCAGAAACTATATCAATGACCTCAGAAGGATGAAAAGAAGGGGTTTTTCACAATCTGATCAGTTCCCTAGGAGAAATAACAACAGGAATAGATCAAGGAACAACCACAGAAACTATGTGGTTCATACTGCTCTCAACATTCATGCAAAGAGCAGTTGGTATTTTGATGGCGGATGTTCGTGACATATGACTGAAGATGCAAGCATACTGAACAACATTCAAAAAGATTGTTCTTATCAATCTGTTACCTTGGAGGTGGTGTCAAAGGAAGAGTGCTTGGACGTGGCCAATTGAATGTTCATGGTATGCCCAATTTGGAAGATGTGTTGCTTGTGGAAGGACTAAAGGCTAATTTTATTAGCATTAGTCAGTTATGCGACCAAGGTCTCTTTGTGCATTTTACAAGAGATAAGTGTCTGGTCAAGGATAAAGAAAGTGTTCTTCTGATGGACGGGAATAGATCGCGGGACAATTGTTACCTTCTCAACATGAAAGAAATTTGCTTCAGTACTCAGTTGTGTAAAGCAACTCTATGGCATGAAAAACTTGGCCATATCAGTTATCAAAATCTCCAGAGACTTATGAACACCGAAGTTATGATTGGTGTTCCAAGGTTGAATATTGATCGAGGAAAGATATGCAGTCCATGCCAAGTGGGAAAACAGATCCATACCTCTCATAAGTCTGTAAAGAATATCACCACTTCAAATGCCTTAGATCTATTGCACATGGACTTGATGGGGCCTGTTCAAATTGAAAGTATTGGATGGAAGAAATTCATTTTTGTTTGTGTAGATGACTACACCAGATTCACTTGGGTTGAATTCCTAAGAGACAAGGTAGAAACTTTTGAGACGTTCAAAAAACTGTGTCTCAAGCTTGAAGTGGAGAAAGGGACTAGCGTGATGAGAATTATAAGTGACCATGGTCGTGAATTTGAGAATGCTTTCTTCAAATTATTTTGTGAAGAAAAAGGAATTGGTCAGGAGTTCTCTGCACCGAAAACACCTCAACAAAATGGTGTTGTTGAGAGAAAAAATCGAACTCTTCAAGAAATGAGTCGAGTAATGATGAAGGCCAAATCTGTTCCTGACAACCTTTGGGCCGAGGTGGTGAACATGGCTTGCTATGTTATTAATCGGGTGTACTTCAGACCCAAGACAAGAATTACTCCTTATGAGCTGTGGAAAGGGAAGAAACCAAATGTAAAATACTTTCACATCTTTGGAAGTACTTGCTACATGTTGAGAGATCGAGAATATCTTAGCAAGTTTGATGCCAAATGAGATGAATGCATTTTTCTTGGATATTCAAGAAACAACCGTGCCTACCGTGTTTTCAACAAAAGGACCAAAACTGTCATGTAATCAATCAATATCATTGTTGATGATCTAGAAGAAACTGCTACCCAGATAGATGATGAAAGCCTTAATATTACCATCCATGTTCCTGTATCTGTACCTGACAGTTCGAAAAACAGAGATCTGACTAAAGCAAGATCTGAGAAACAAGATATTTACAAACCTTCAAAAGGTGTCCAGAAGAATCATTCTGCTTCAGACATCATTGGTTAAATGAGTGAAGGGGTCCGAACAAGAGGAGTTTGTAAGAACTATTGTAAGTTAATAACAAACGTGTGCTACACATGCACTGTTGAGCCCAAGAATGTTAAAGAGGCTTTAAAGGATGATCGATGGATTCAAGCCATGTAAGAAGAACTCTTGCAATTTGAAAGAAATGAAGTGTGGGATCTTGTTCCATGACCCAAAGATGTTAATGTGATAGGCACAAAGTGGATCTTCAAAAACAAGACCGATGAGGAGAGGAACATAACCAGGAACAAGGCAAGATTGGTTGCCCAAGGATATTCCCAAGTTGAGGGAATTGATTTCGATGAAACGTTTGCTGCTGTTACTCGTCTTAAATCAATCCGATTACTTCTTGCCATGGCTGCATGGATGAAGTTCAAGTTGTTTCAAATGGACGTGAAAAGTGCCTTCTTAAATGGGTACTTATCTGGAGATGTGTTTGTTAGTCAACCCAAAGGCTTTGAAGACCCTCACCATCCCGAGTTTGTATACAAACTCAAAAAAGCACTATATGGTCTCAAACAAGCTCTACGAGCTTGGTATGAATGTCTAACCAAATTTCTTCTAGAGAAAGGCTATGTTCGTGGTGGAGCTGATAGAACACTCTTTGTCAAAAGAGAAAAATCTGATGTGATCATCGTTCAAATTTATGTCGACGATATTGTCTTTGGATCTGTGTCAGACAGAATGGTGAATGAGTTTGTCAAATTCATGACATCTGAATTCGAAATGAGTTTAGTAGGTGAACTAACCTACTTTTTGGGGTTTCAAGTGAAGCAACAAGATGATGGGATCTTTGTTTCTCAAACAAAGTATGCAAGAAACTTGATCATCAAGTTTGGTTTGGAAAGTTGTTGCACAAAGAGAACACCTATGGAAACATCTTTGAAAATGTCAAAAGATGAAACTGGTGTGTCTATTGAGCAAACCCTGTACCGAAGTATGATAGGTAGCCTGCTCTATCTAACTGCAAGTAGGCCAGATATTTGCTACAGTGTTGGAGTGTGTGCTCGGTACCAATCTGATCCCAAAGAAAGTCATCTGAAAGCTGTCAAGAACATAATCAAGTACATAAAAGGTACTGTTGAGTTAGGACTTTGGTTTTCCTATGATACAAACCCTAGTTTGGTAGGGTTTTGTGATATTGATTGGTTGGTTGCACAGAAGATCGGAAGAGTACTTCAGGAGGATGTTTCTTCCTTGGCAACAACATGGTTTCTTGGTTCAGCAAGAAACAGAATTCTATTTTGCTGTCTACAGTAGAAGTAGAATACATAGCAACTGGTAGTTGTTGTACACAACTATTATAGATAAAGAAGATACTGCTTGACTATGGTGTCCCACAATCTATGCTCACCATATACTGTGACAACATGAGCACCATAAATATTTCAAAGAATCCTGTTCAGCATTCTCGAACAAAGTATATAGATATTTGCCACCACTTCATTCATAAACTGGTTGAAGATGGATCGCTCGTGATTGAGTACGTTGGAACAGATGCCTAACTTGCGGATATTTAAACTAAAGCACTTGATAGTGGAAGATTTGAAACACTTAGATCCTCCTTGGGTCTTTGTGTTCTCTAAACTTCTCCTTTGTGAGAAGTATCTCTGTACAGTCTTGGTCAGTGATGTATGTACAGAGAAAGATAAATGACCAAGTGGTTTATGGTCTATTCGAGTGTGTGCCTGGAAGTGTGCTTGACAGATTCAAGCACTGTTTGAGCTGTTTTTGCAACGGCTAGTGGGCCCTCATTTTTTGCGCCCAGTTCGGTTCCACTTCCCAATAACGCACAGTGAAGTGATAATTATGGGATTTGGCGGTTAATTATGGGAATTTTCTTTTATAAAATTCTAATTAAGGATTGAGATCGATTTTTGAAACTGTTCATCTCAATTCGAACTTTTTCAAATTTTGTCTGCTAAGTGTTTGTTCGCTCTCTCTCTCTGCTCTCAAGCCTCGTCTTCTCCAAATTCAATGGCAGAAAAGGACGATGCTACTCCCACAGATGTTCCTCAATTTGTGCTTGCTCCAACGTCTCCCCCCAGTGCTCTAATTGCTGGGTCTGTTGCTGAGACACTCGAGGAACCTCCAATTGTCCCTAGGGTTTCCACCGAGCCTTCCTCTCTACCTATGGCGAATCCATAAGCTGTTGAAGCTTTAATTGCTACCTCCATAGATGTTGATTCATCATTTATTGATGAATTTTCCTCATCTATTAACGCCATGAAGCTTGTATCTGACACTGTTCCGCTGTCATTTCTCCCTGCTCTGTCGCATAACTTGCCTGTAGTCACAATTCAGGTCCCTTTAGGAGATGTTTCTCCTACTGTTGCTGTTGAAGAAACCCTTGCCTAGTCTGAAGAGGCTAAGGGTACAGAAAGTATGGAGAGTGAGACGGTTGATGATGAGACCTCTCCTCCTATCTCAGAGTCTGTTCCTTCTATTGATGATCAATGAGAACTCTCTTCCCACCCTCGCAGTGTGAAGTGCAAGTTGCAACTGAGGAATAAAAAGGAAGAATCCCATGTTGCTGATGCCAACTCCGATGATGAGACCCATATCGCTCATCTCAAGTCACGAGTTCTGAATAAACTGGCATAGAAGAAGGATCAATCGTCTAAGGCTTCTAATAAGGCCTCTGCTACAAAGAAATCTTCCAAGAAAACTCCTGCTCAGAAGGGTTCTTCTCAAAAGGCCCCTGCAAAGAAATCTGCCTCAAAAACCGCCGCTGTTGCTGTCTCTGCTCGAAGGGTTACTCGGAGTATATCTGAGCATTTGTTGGGATTGGTCTCGGGGCCTCAAAGGTCGTTGATGAAGAATGCCAGAGGCCCCACTCCATCGAATGAGGATGCAGAAACTGTTCCAGATGATGTCTCTGACAGTTCAGATCCTGAATCAGGTTCTTTTGATTCAAGCAAATTTCTTTATGCTTTTCATCAATCTATGTATAAATTGGTGGTCGCTCGCTCGCTTGTGTCTGAGCAAAAATTGGTTGAGGCTGATATTGAGGGGACTAGAGTTGTTCAATTGTTGCACGATCCGCGTCTTGATAAGTCTGCTTACTCTGCTCCTGCTTTTGTTCTTGCTGTGGTTCATAAATTTTATGCCAACCTGCATAAGTCCATTAGGGAAGTCACTTCAGATCATTCTTTCTTTGCATTTGTGCGTGGTCGATGGATTGATTTTTCCCCTTCTGTTATTAACTCCTATTTGGGGCGTGCACATTATGTTATACATGAGTCTGTTCCTGACTTGAATGATGATGTTGTGGAGTTGACCGGGGAAAGCCGTCTGGTATGGCCGAAGGTTAGGTCTCTAATGGCATCTGATCTTAGTGTGAAGTATTTCATTCTTCACAAAATTGTTGTCAAAAATTGGATCCCAAGCAAGCATAGATCTACTTTGGGGAAGACTTTAGCCTTGCTGCTCTTCAAAGTTGGAACACAGGAGGTGTTCAACTTAGGCTAGATCTTATTTGATCATGTGGTTGCCCATGCTGAGTCTCCCCGAATCCAGCAGCTCTTGGGATATCCTGGTCTGATATTCTCCATTATCATGGCCCAGCACGATGTTCTTACTGCAGAGGATGTTTATGAGCCAGAAGAGCCTCCGTTGGTGATCAGTCACAAGCTCTTCTCCACCCAACATGCTTGTGACATCCTCTCTGGCGATGCTGCTCAAGAGCCAGCAACTAAGCCTCAATCTGTTCCACACAGATTTTCTTCTAATCCATCTGTCAATGATGTGTTTTTTGACATGCACATTAAATCATTAGAGAGAGAGGTGTCTTTCCTGGATAAAGCAATCAGGACCTTCCGTACTCGAAGACAAGAGTTGGAGTCCTTGTTGATGGATCTACGAGCCCGTGCCCTCGGCTTTCCCTCTCCGCTTGATGTACTAGGATCATCTGCTGCTGAAGGTCCCTCTAATGCTGCTCCGGCCATTGCTGTTGGTAATGCCCAGCCTTCCACATCTGCAGTTCCTAGATTTGTTCTAGACGATGCCGATGTCTCTCTGCTCTAAATCTTTGCCTTTTATGGCAGACATTAAGGAGGAGAGAATCTGATGACAGAAGCTGGAGGAGGTTGATGATGAAGGAAGAGCGAGTGTGCTCTCTTCAAAAACATTTTGGTTTTATGTTTTCAAATAATATTCTGTCGGGGATGTCTGTTTTTCTGTTTTAATTTTTGTTGGTCTGTACCTTATTTGATCAACCTGACAATTCATCTCTGTCTGCGAAAACATTTGGTCGTGGATGTTGGTGAAAACTCCCCAACTCAAATTAAGGAGGAGTCCGTGACGTGAAAACTGTGCCTGACAGTTTATATAAATATCACTTTTTGATATTTGTTTGATCTGCAGAGTTTATTCATGTGATGTGTAGATTAAGAGTAATTGTCTTCCATAAACGCCAAAGGGGGAGATTATTAGTGCCACCATTATGTACTAATGTTTGGTTCGAGTTTGTTTTGGTGAGATATAGAAGACAATGTGTTCTTGGGTATGTGCTTGAAGACAAAAGTTCCGTTGTCCAAGTTTTGAAGAACAGTTGGAGAACTGTTCACTCTGATGTTCCTGACATACCCAGGAATAGTTTAATTATGGCAGTTTCCATAATATGAAGATCTTCGCCAATCCAGTTTGGAAGGTCAAGATATGATCATTTGACTGTCTTGTGGTGTAGATACCATGCTGAATTTAACCCTACCACACATGGAAAGGATCTACACACGTTTGGGAAGATCACAAACCAATATTCTCTTATCAAATTACCGAAGATTGAAGTCCAACGGTAATGTTGGTGTGAAGCTAT
The DNA here is from genome assembly GCA_026008535.1 of Perilla frutescens. Taxonomy (NCBI): domain Eukaryota; kingdom Viridiplantae; phylum Streptophyta; class Magnoliopsida; order Lamiales; family Lamiaceae; genus Perilla; species Perilla frutescens. The sequence goes on along the minus strand of BRKX01000014.1, from coordinate 25,854,029 downwards.
ATGAAGACCGATTATTGCAACAATCGGTGTGGACTTCATTAGATTCTCTTAGCATATTATTTGAGAGTCAATATCGTTTGTGTCCCATGTATTAACTATTAGTTGTTCCATAAACAGTTCAACATGATAGACTAGTTTTTGAGTGTTTTGAGTGAAACATGTAAGGGGTTGTTTTAATCCAAATTGTACGCAATCTCGGGAGAGATTGTAAGTTGAAGTCGTGGGTAGCTAGAGGGAGTCTAGTGTCACGGTTGTGAGGGGATCTCACAGCTTTCGTTTAGCAAAAGAGTTTATGAAGAAGAACATGTGACATAAGGAGGGAGTCCTGTATGTGTAAAATCCTAAATACACTTTATGAAAGAGTAGCAAACAAATCTTCAAGTTTGGGCGAACTCCTCCCAGAGTAGGTTGATTAACGGAACTGGGTTACCAATCTCATGCGTAATTTATTGCTTTTTATTTTCTGTTTTACGTCTGTTCCCAACATACTGTAGAACACTTGTTAGCAGTTCACGTTAAACACCTTAGCACGGATTGTAGTTTAACAAAAGTAATTATTCAATCAAAATAAAATGATGATAACATCAATCGATAATTTATCAATGTAAAATTTGAAAAAAAAAACCAAACAAATTCAAAACCCAGTTGATCAACAAAAACGTCATCTCATAACTATTTAACAAAAACAACATACTAACAACATACATCAGATTGAAATCAATTTTTCATAAACAAAACATCATCGTCGAAAAAGAACACAAATTTAATAAAAACCTAATAAAAAACTCTACGAACATATCTTAAAAAAATTACAGAAAACTTAAAAAACATAACATTACCTGAAGAATTCATCAAATCCACAAATTATACGATGAATACTCAGCGATGAACCGTAAAAGTAATCGATATCGATTGTGTAATAAAATCTATGGGGTTTGCATTAAAAAATTTAGCCATGAGGCGATCAACGAAGATTTGCATGATATATGGAATAAGATCGCGATATCAGCAACGTATATGGAAAGGAAATCATAATTTCTAAATTACTAAACTACCCCCGCAGCCAGAAAAAGTAGCGAAAATAACAAAACTACCACCGCCTACTTCTCTTAATCTGAAGCGTCGATTTTTTTTAGATATGTGGTGATAGATTGATTTACAGTTTACACACTAGAGAATTATTTACATTAGATCCATTCTCTCTTTATATATATATAATCCAACGTTTTAAGATGTCAGTATGATGAGTATACATGTGAATTTTTATAAATGACAAATTTTGCTAGAAAAAAATGGAAGTACTGTAATTACAAAAATGTGAAATGTGTTGTTGTGGTTGCAAAAATTTAAAGATTATGTTGTATAATAGCAAATGATATGTATATATAGAATTGTCTCATTTAAGTCAATCAACCATAATTTGTATCATATATATTGAAATAATTTACTATGTTAGTCCTAGGCTCCTAGCTAGAGCTACCTCACAATGTCCTTCATGTTTAATCTACTATGTTAGCGTTAAATGCATTAATTTTACTTATTTTCTCGAATCATATTGTGTTTGCGTCATTTATCCCCTATATGTATATTTATATATACTAATTAACCAATACCTTTTATATTTCATGAAAAATATGTTTCTATAGCAATTAACCACTACAAATTTATAGTACAAAGATATACGTAACACACAAAATATGTTTCAAGAACGTAAACCACATTGTTACACGTATATATGTCAAAATATAACATGATGCAGTAATACATTGCAGCAGCCTCGTGGGTGAACTGATTATAGACTTTTTGACCATTTTCTGCAAATCAATAACCTTTATACGTCTGTTTACATCATGCATGCATATGTCCCTTCTTTTAAATATATGTGTTCCACATTAATTTATATTCATTATTTTATATTTTTTTGTGGAATTCATTACTTTTTATTTATACTTATCAAGATTCGTTATTTTTAAATATTAACACTCAATTATATTTATTATAAAACTAAAAATTATTATAATATAATCAACTCTATTTTTCACTTTTATTTTTAAATATTGAATTGAAATATGTACCTACACACGCGCATACACATATATGAACTATCATGAAATAATTAATATTAATAATCAATTATTAGCTAAAAGTTAAATATTTCAAAATAATGATAAATCCCAATTGAATATAATTAATCATAATTAGTAATTGTAATATTAAACTAAAATACATAAAATTAAAATTTAGGAAAAAGTAGAAGAAAATTACATTTGATAGTGGCGGGAATTTAAGTGAAACACAAAAAATATTAGAAGATATTATTTGATGGTCAAATTTACACTATCCAAATATATTGAAAAAAAACGTACTATATATATACATACAAAAAAGGAAAATTTACACTTTGATACCTACATTTTGGACACTTTTTTAAAAATAACCCACTTTATTACTATTAGCAAAACAGTACCCACTTTTTCAATTTTTTTCTAAATCTGACCTCGATCGAATTTCCGGCCTAAAATATCTATGTAGCATGCCCAACAAATTTATTTTATTTTTAGTTCATACTTGACATGGAATATCTAGGTAATATTTTTTATTGGAGCAAAAAAGCCACGCAAGAATTCCGGCGTGCCACATAGATATTCTAGTCTGAAAATTTGAAAAAGTGGGTACTATTTTACTAATAGTAATAAAGTGGGTCATTTTTTAAAAAGTGTCCAAAATGTAGATATCAAAGTATAAATTTTCCTAAAAAAAACTTATATCCAATCATATGGGTCAAAATTAATAAAACGATGCATATATTCTTTTTCTATGATCCGTATTAAATTATATATCTATAATTATATTGTTGGTATTGAATTGTGTTTTGATACGTATCTGATTAACAAACCAAGTATAACCAACCGAATAAATTCTCATCGTATATAAACTAGTATATGTGGGAATAAGTTTTTACACCAACATACCCCACATTTTATTTCCGAAAGGCCTAGCTCGTTTACCGACCTCTCAGCCTAACCTTATTAGACATAATGTGCCGATATAAGCCCATACGCCTTTAATTGGGATGCCTGAGACGTAAATTAATTTTGGGGAGTTTTCAAAGAGATCGTTTTAATGGTTGTAGGGTTAAAATATGTTTAACCGATCAAGATTTGGATCTAAAATATAAGTAAACATCAATGAAATTATAAATTCACCTATCTTATTTATTTCAATCCGTAAGAGAGTTTCACACAAATTTTTATTAATTAATTTTAAGGTTATTATGAAAAAATACATAAATTTTAATATATTTTATAATTACATGCAAATTTTGAAATATTACAACTACAATATGATTTTTCAATTTTATGATAGAAATTCGTCTTCAAAAGGGTCATTGTAAAAAATACACACAAGGATTTAGGATTCTTTTAGATATTTATATTTTAAAAATCTAATTTTAGCGATGTTATATAAAAATTATTAAGTTTTGTAAATCGATACACTAATAAGATATTTCGCCAATTTACCCTAATATCATATTAGGGTTTGATATGTGGCGTCTCTGATAGGATTTCGTTCTTCCGTCCTGTCGTTTTTGTCTTTTCCATAGTTTGTCTTTTTGTTCTCTGCCCTTTGTTTTCCTTGTTTGGACCCTCTTTCTGTCGTTTTCTCCGCTGGCTCTGGCGGTTTTAGTGGTTGGTTTATGGCTGTGTATTGGTTGTTTCTTTTTAGTGTTTTGGTTTTTATGTTGTGTTTGCTTTGGTTGTGTCTGTGCAGGTTTGCTGCTTCTGTTGGCTAAACTTGTCTATTTTCTTACTTTAGAGTGATGGAGGGTTTGACTGCGGCAGAAGTAGGAGAAATTGATCTCGACTCCCTTGTTGTTGCAGGTCCCGAAGAGGAAGTAGAGAGTTCCTTCTACATGGTAGGCCGTCTTCTGACTGATAAGGCTCTGAATTCGTTTCCATCTCGAAGTGCTAAAAAGGGCATTGAGAGTTAAGAAAAACTATTCGGTGAGAGAATGGGGCCTTAACCTATTCCTGTTCTATTTTGGTATAGAAGATGAGATGGAGTGGATCATTCTCCATCAACCCTGGCATTTTGACAATCAACTATTTGTCATTGCCTCGCTGGTTGGAAATGAACAACCCTAAAAAATAAGGTTGGTTTATACTTCGTTCTGGATTAAGGTTTATGGCTTGTCAATATCATGCCTGAATATGAGAACCGCGAGAGCATTGGCAGAACGTGTTGGTAGTCGTGTTGAATTGGATGATAACGTGGATAGCTATGTGGGAAACTATCTTCACTTAAAGGTGGTGGTTGATATCTCAAAGCCGATTCTGCAAGGGCTGACTCCGAAACTCGATGGTGAACGTCTATGGATTTCTCTGAAACATGAGTCAATACCTTTATTTTGTTTTAACTGTGGTATTGTGGGCCATCAGATAAAACTTTGCCCTAATGTTGCTAAAAAAATCCTATGACAAGCTTGGAGATGTCCCTTACGGTCCTTGATTCAAGGCCTCTCCGATCAAACGTATTCGACTGATCAAGGTCCCTCGTTTCTCTAATGGAAATTCCTTCCAAAAAGAACTTTTCCCTCAACCCCGCCATTACCCCATGGTATCTTCCCCTTCCCATTCCCTTAACCTAGGTAACCTACCACCCCAAACCCTCCCTAGACATCCCTGTAAAATCCTGAAAACCTCACTGTTGTTTCCTTTAATTCAAATATTCCTACCCCAGGGGCCTCATCCCAACACCATCCTTCACAGGCTTGTACAACAACCTTCTATCCCTCTCCTACACGTGATCGGGCAATATTTACATACATATTTTGGGCCATTTTTGGTATTGTTTTGATATGTTAATTACCTCGCGATCGTGTTTTGTGGAAGAAAATGTGTTTTGAAAATGATTTCAGGTGATTAACACATATATGAAGGAATTGGCCAAGATTGTGGAGAGTTTGCAGTCGAGAAAAGTGAAGAGAATCTGGAGAGTCTGGAAAAGCCACGTCGTATGTGTTGATTGAATTTATCTTTGCATCAAGGATCAGTTTGGGTAAGCTAAGGTGGAGTTAATTGGAATCCGGAATACTTCTTCTCATATTTTAAGTTTGTTCGCTTTATTCACTCGTGCATTTATTTTATATTTATTTGTTAATTTTGTTTGTTTTATTATAATCACAAAAACCCCCTTGGAAGTTTGGTTATACAGATTGGGAGTATAGAGTAATTCTCACCGGTCCTTTGGGAGACGATCTCGCTCATCGCTATATTGTGCAGTAAGGGCATACCGACTGTTGTCGGGAAATTTATATTTGGTGTAAAACGACGCACCAAATTTTGGCGCCGTTGCCGGGGATCGGTTTTTTAGCAATGATTATTCTAATATTTTCAGTTTGCTGTTTCTTTTTATTTTGTTTTATTTTTTTTAGTATATCACTCGATCTTTCCAAAAAAAAAAGAAGTCTAGTGTTTGATCCAGAATCTGAGAGGACTTTACGAAGCTTGAGGAAGATTGCAAGAGAGTCTAAGGAAGCATCTACATCTGCACCAGCGTGTTTTGATATCACTCAGCTTTTTGGAGAAGACATGGCTCTCAATCAAGTACCCAAGCAAGAACTTCAAATCAGGGAGTTGGGTCTCCATAGAAACAATCAACCGTTTTGCATCGTGCTTCCCACTATTGCAAATAATTCTGAAATACGACCTGGTTTCATTCAAGTTTTACCCAAGTTTGGTGATGTACCTAGAGAAAGTGCACATAAGCACTTAGCTGAATTTGATTTAGTTTGCTCTACTTTACGCCCTCAAGGTTTTTCTTCTGATAATTTGAGATTACTGAATTTTTCTCATACTTTGCATGGCAAGGCTAGAGATTGGTTGTTTGATCTCCCATCGAGCTCTATTTCCACTTGGAATGAGTTGGAGGAACAATTCCTACGCAAGTTCTTTCCGGAGTCCAGAGCTGCAAACCTGAGAATGGTGATTAGCAGCATCAAGCAGAAGCAGAGTGAGAGCTTGACGGATTACTAGGAGAGATTCCAACAAATGTGCCGCAAATGCCCAGATCACGGGTTCTCTGATTATCAATTGCTGACTAATTACTTTTATCGTGGTATGTCCACTTTTGATAGGAAAATTGTTGACGCGGCTAGTGGAGGATCGCTCACAAACAAGACACTGGCCGATGCCAAACAACTGATAATTGACATAGTTTCTGGAGGTCAATAGTACGAAGATGAGGATGATGATCGCTATAGACCTGTGAAGGGGATTGAGCGAGTTGAGAGCTCCGGTGTCAATGAGAAGATCGATGCTCTGACTTCTCTGGTTCGAGGTCTAGCTGTGGCGCAAGCTCAAAATATCCGTTGTGGAGTCTGCTCGGAGAATGGCCATTTCACTGATGTTTGTCCTACCTTCCAAAAGTCTCGAACTGAGCAAGCATGCTATGGGTCCGGTGATGCGCAGCAAGATGCCCTTAGACGGAGGAATTATGACCCGTACTCAAATACGTACAATCCAGGCTGGAGGGAACACCCAAATTTCAGATGGAGACAACCCGATCAAAATGCACCTAGAGTTTTACCTTAGAGTCAGCCGCGAAGTGTCAGTGTGGGCATACAGACAAGTGTGCGCCCAATATGAGTGAAATTATGAAGTGTCTAGAGCAGAGCAATGCACTTGTGAACAGTCTGGCGCAGAGCCAGAAAGCCTTCCAACAAGAAACGCAGGCCACCTTGGGGAGTATGGGCACACAAATCACCCAACTTACCACTCAAATGAACAAGATGCAGGCGAATCAATGCAAACTCCCATCCCAAACTGAATTGAATCCAAAAGTGAATGTTAGTGATGTGACCCATCGAAGTGGGAAAGAGTTGGTCGAATTAGAGGCTAAGAAAGAAAGGAACAAGTAGGAAGGGCATACTGCACAGACTGAAAACAATTCCGGTGTAGAAGAAGAACAGTCTGTTACCGAGTCTGCCCATACTGCGGTAAAAGCTGAAACTAGAATTTCTAACCCACTGATTGCAGCTCCTTTTCCTTACAGGTTGGTTCAAAATAAGAAGGAAGATGATGATAAGAAGATCCTTGAGCTGTTCAAGAAGGTAGAAATCAATTTTCCTTTGATTGATGCCATCAAGCAAGTTCCCAGGTACGCAAAATTCTTGAAAGAACTCTGTGCTAAAAAGATGCGGTATGGGAAAGATGCGAGGATTAAAGTTGGGGAAAATGTGTCTGCTGTTATTCAAAGGAGATTACCGTAAAAATGTAAGGATCCTGGTATGTTTAATATTCCTTGCATTATTGGCAGTAAGAAAATTGAACGAGTCATGCTAGATTTAGGCGCATCCATCAATGTTATGCCTTTGTCTATGTATAAGGAATTGCAATTAGGGCTTATGAAAGAAACTCGTGTTATCATTCAGTTAGCTGATAGGTCTAATGCATATCCTCAAGGTGTGGTTGAAGATGTTCTTGTAAAAGTTAATGATTTGATTTTTCCTGTGGACTTTTACATTGTTGACATGGATGATTCCTTTTCTGCACATAGATCTTTAATTCTTTTAGGAAGACCATTCATGAAAACTGCAAAAACAAAAATTGATGTTGATAAAGGCATGCTTAGCTTTGAATTTGATGGTGATATTGTTATATTTAATATTTTTGAAGCTATGAAGCATGTTGAGGATTCTGAAGAATTGTATGTGATTAATATCATTGACCCGTTAGTTGACGATTTTGTTGAGAACCATTTTAGGAAAGATAAGTTGGAGCAGGTACTTTTTGGTGGAGTGACTGACACTGCTGCAAATACAGAAGAAGAAGAAGAAGAAGCCATTAGAGAGATCATTCAGCAGCTGTACACCACCAGTGAATTTCCAACTCGAAATCTGACAGGCCGTATGCCCTTACCGACCAACTCAGAACTGATTTTACCGTCTCATGTGATGGCCCCCGTACTGGAGTTGAAGGGGTAAGAAGCAAGGTTGGTCAAGCTTTTGAAGAGGCATAAAGGTGTGAGGATGGAGACGACTACTTTCGACAGGGGTAGATCTGCTACCTCCGAAATTGTCTCATGATCGAGTTCTACTTGTGTCGAGCCTCGGATGTTAAATAAGGGCGCTTCTCGGGAGGCAACCCGAGCTTTTATCACTTTCCTTCATCTTTATTTCGTTTTTCTTATTTCATTTAGTTGCTTACTTTTTCTGCAAAAACAAAAAATAAATAATAAAAAAAAATCTAGTCCAGCTTTTTCATGCAGGTACCACTTCTAGCGTTGCCCCTACCCTTGCTGAGCTCATGGAGTTGTTTGACCATTACACACCAAGCTGGGCTACTACACTTGAGCGTCGTCTGTATGCCCTTACTAACCGTCTCTTCCCTTAATTGCGAGTTTGCCCTCTCTATCCCTTTGTTTTTATTTTCTTTCATTCATGTTGTGTCCGTTTTGTTGGCTCTCTTCCCTACACAGTGAGGACACTGTGTTGTCTAAGTGTGGGGGGATGAAGTTGTTGTTTTTGTGTCTGGTTTTTTTTCTAAATCGAAAAAAAAAGTAAATTTTTATTTTTGTGTTTTGCTTGTTTTTGTTGAGTATTAGCTGCCTAAGATTGAAATGTACAAAGAGAAAGAGTTATAACATGGATTGTCTGGGTTTGTTTGATTGATTCTCTTGTGATTGAATTGTATTAATGCTCGTATATGTTCTTGGAAGATGAAATGTGCAACTTGATCAAAATTTTGATGAGCTTCATAAATGTAAGATTTGAGCCTGTTCAGTATGAACATCATGTATAAAGCTCAATTTCATTCTTTTAAAGAGTGTGTTGAACTTGATTGCTGAATTTCTGATTTGTCTTGTTGCCATGATCATACTGCTTGTGAGTTTCCTTTTGCATGAAAATGATAAAGACATGTAGGATTAACCACTGCTTTGGCCTGAATAAATTATCCATACCCGACACTATCCCTTAGTGAGCTCATTTGTGCCTGAATCCTTTCTTTCTTGATTAATAGCCACTAAATAATTAAGCCTTAGCCCTTTTTGGCCTGCTCTTGTCCCTTGAAAGCATGTGAGTTATATTGGATTGTGTTAAGATGAGTTTGAAATTTACTTGAAAGAACAGTTGGTGCTGGAAATTGAAGAAAACTTGTGAAAAAAAAACTCCTATCCTACTCCTAGAAAAAAAAGAGAAAGAAGCAAAGCTTTAGAAAAAAAAAGAAAAAAATAATAATAAAAACATGGTCTGTATGCCCATACTGGAGTAGGAAGGACATGGAGAAAATAAGGGGTTGTACTTAGTTAATTTTTCTTTTGGTGCCCTGTACTGTTGAAGATTAGCACACAACTTGGGAAATATTGCAATATCTGAAGAAGTAGCTGAAGAACTCTGTGATTATGTTATAATATGCTTACATGTTTTCACTTATTTGAGCCACTTTACCCAAATTATCCTACCTATGAGCACCCTAGCCCCATTACAACCTGTTTCAAAAACCTTTTGATTTGTGCATAGTTCTTACTTGCTTGGTAGTGATTTTGACATATGGGCAAATCTATGTTTGAAGGCATCAAATCACGACTTGAGTGAATTTAAATTTGTCCTTACCTTCTTTTGAGAGAAATTGAGCGAACCTTGGTGTGGCAGGATTGGTTTGCATATTTTTGACTTGAATGAAGAGCATGTGCGCATTTCATGAAACAAGAGAAGGGTTAGTGGATTGTGGTTGGTTGTGTTGTAATCTCAACTTTGAGTATGTTCAGTTGAAGCAGCAATTGCTTGACTTGTCGTGTTCTATTTTTATTTTAGAGTATGTTCTTTGTTTAGATATGCTCGAGGACGAGCATTGTCTAAGTGTGGGGGGATTTGATCGGGCTATATTTACATACATATTTTGGGCTATTTTGGTATTGTTTTGATATGTTAATTACCTCACGATCGTGTTTTGTGGAAGAAAATGTGTTTTGAAAATGATTTCAGGTGATTAACACATGTATGAAGGAATTGGCCAAGATTGTGGAGAGTTTGCAGTCGAGAAAAGTGAAGAGAATCTGGAGAGTTTGGAAAAGCCACGCCGTATGGGCATACTGCAGGAAAGACTGGGCCGAGAATTCTGGGCTTACGCGCGGGATTTACTAAAGCCCATGGCCTGGACGCGTCTCACAGCTGCTCCACCGCCTCAAGGAGTCCCTCTTTTATCTCTTTCATAGTTTGATTAGATCTAGGATTTTATTTCCATGTTGGATACTATTTTATTAAGGATATTATATATAGATTAGGACTTATCCCTATTCAGAATTAATTCGATTATTTACGCAAGGACGAGAACCAGAGAGACGTTTTTTTTCTCTGGAGCAGATTTATTCCATCTTCTTCGATTATTTTCATGGTGCTTGTTTCTTTAATATTTTTGCGATTCGATCTTAATATGTTTTCAAGCTAAGTTCGTCTTATTCCGGTGACCACTAACGAAGCCCTGGCCTAGCTAAACTGTGAGATCTAATTTTTCTTTTATCGTTTGATTAATTGCATGCATTTATTATTCTTTGTATTTTGAGTTGTTAATTGTTTCGATATTTCTAGATAGTTGCAAATATTTAGTGAGTCGAAATTAATTAGTAGTAAATTAAACCGGTCATTCGTAATTGTGGTTTAAGTTTAATTAGTGGTGAAACGGTTCTTCAGAACCAGGGAGAATAGAAATCTTAATTTAACAGTCCTGCGTCAGAGTTTGTTAATTATGAATCGGGTTCCTCTAGACTTTAAGATTGTCAGCTCATTAAACCTATAGAGCATCTCTTACGGTTGTCAGTCGATTATGAAAATAATTGGTGAAGCGTCTTCCTGATTATCGAGAAACTACGGAGGAATTAGGCTGCGTCAGTAAGCATCTTCGGTAGCTATAACTGATTTGTATGTGTTGATTGAATTTATCTTTGCGTCAAGGATCAGTTTGGGTAAGCTAGGGTGGAGTTAATTGGAATCCGGAATACTTCTTCTCATATTTTAAGTTTGTTCGCTTTATTCACTCGTGCATTTATTTTATATTTATTTGTTAATTTTGTTTGTTTTATTATAATCACAAAAACCCCCTTGGAAGTTTGGTTATACAGATTGGGAGTATAGAGTAATTCTCATCGGTCCTTTGGGAGACGATCTCGCTCATCGTTGTACTGTGCAGTAAGGGCATACTGACTGCTGCCGGGAAATTTATTTTTGGTGTAAAATGACGCACCAACACGTCTTTCCCAAACCCCTCAAATAACTGAACATAATATCAATCATCCCTCTTAAAGTTTCTCTCATCTGTCGCCCCTTAAAGTCGACTGTTGGTCCCATTCCAAAAATTCTACTAGGCCTGTTGGTTCGCCCAAACTTTCTCTTTCCCTTTCTAAGAGACCAAATAGACTGGAAGTGATCAATAATTATTTTGAGTTATATCAAGTATTCAAAAAACTGAAAGATACTGAGTTGGTCGATGTTCCCTACACTGTTGCGGATACAGCAGAGATTGCAGCCGTGCAATCCCGCCGGGCATTATGAATTACTTAATATGGAACTGCCAGGGGCTTAAGAACCCCGAGGCAGTTCGTGCGCTTAAGTGGCAACTTAGGCACAAGTCCCCTGAACTTATTTTTTCTAATGGAAACTAAGTTGTTAAGATGTGAGGAGAAAAGGTTAGCTCGAGAATTGCGTTTTGAGGAGTTCTTTAGTGTTGATTGTGTTACTGATGGTAGAGGTAGAACTAAAGTGGAGGTCTACTTCTGCTATGGAATGAAGAGTGGAATACGCAAATTCTTTCTAGCTCAGTCCACCATATTAATGTGGATATTACTAGTGGATCTGAATCCCTCCCGTAGCGGTTTTGTGGCATTTATGAATGGCCAGAAACCAGAATAAAGCTCTCACTTAGGATCTCATGATCTAGCTTCGAGACCAGGGATCCCTGTGTTGGATTTGTGCATGTGATTTTAATGAAATCCATTATTACAATGAGAAAAGCGGAGGCATTGGTCATGACTATGGGAAAATTGAGGATTTTTGAAAGGCGGTGCATCAGTGTCGGTTGGAAGATCTTGGATTCAAAGGATTTAAATTTACCTGGTCAAATTGCCGAGAAGGGGAGAAGAATATGCAAGAATGTCTAGACAGATTTTTAACTTCTGAATTGTGGATTGAGCGGTTTCCGAACTCAAAGGTCGAGCATATGGTTCGAGTTGCCTCGAACCATTGCCTGGTCTTATTATGCGAAGATGGGTAGCGGAGGGATCACGGTCGACGGAAGAGACTCTTCCGTATTGAAGAAATGTGGTTTCAGGATAAGTCATGCCTTCAAACTTGTAAGGAGGCATGGAAAAGTAGTGTTAGTCACCCTTCTCCCCTTGCTCTTCAAGAGAGACTGGAAAAGTGTAGAGAAGCATTGTAAGAATGGGAGAATAGTAATATTAACAATCAGTTGAAGCAATACCGAGCAGAAATAGAATTACTACAACATGATCATCCTCGGCAGGTGCAGGTGTAAAAAGAAACCGAGAGGAGGCTTAATGATCTTTTTGGTTAACGAGAAAATAATGTGGAAATAAAGATCTCGTGTGTTATGGTTGGTTGATGGAGATAAAATTACTAGTTTCTTCCACCGAACGGCTACAGGTTGGATGAAAAGAAATCAGATCCGGAAAATTGAGTTGGAGAATGGTGTTGTGTTGGAATCGGAAATGGGTATTCAGAAAGCTTTCAGGGATTATTTTGGAGAGTTGTTCACTTCTAAAGCATATATAAACCCGAATTTTTAGGGTTTTGGGTTCTTAATCTTCAAGCTTCTTCGAGGTCTGGAGGATCGCCGCACACACGATGTCTAGATCGAGATCAAGGATATACATTAGAAGATCTATGGAGTGGAAAATTAATCCCACATCAAAGCCTCAATATTTTCGGCCACTATACTGGTAAATTGATCTATCTCGGTTGTTTAGTTGTACATGGATTTAATTTCAGTTTTAGCATGTAGTGGGTGATATATACTTTGTATATATCAAAATCGTTTTATTTGATCAACACGCATCCAAATGAATCCTGGCAATCCATCACATTCTTGCTTGTCATATTCGCGATTACCAGATGAATATCTCTGCATTGATGAATAGAGCTTTATCTATGTGGAGATAGATTCACGACTTGAAAGTTGCCCCCAAGATTCGACATTTTTCTATGGAGATGTGCAAGAAGCATTGTTCCAGTTGCTGCAGAGATTAAAAAATGTTATATTGAATGTGACCCAATCTGTCATCGTTACCGAGATAGAGATGAGACCTTTGAACACTGTCTACAAGATTGCCCTTGGAGTGTTTTCTTTTGGCAGGCTTCCCCGCTGCGTTTGAACTGTCCACCATTTGATAGAGGCATGACCATTGACGAGTGGATTGGAAAGATTGTAGAGATTGAGGACCCCTCTTTTCACTGTTTGTTTGCGATTCTGCTCTGTGTTAATTGGAAGAAGAGAAACTTACTTGTGTTCCAAAAACTCTATACTTCTCATCATGCTTTGTTTCAACCTTGCATTAAAGCTTCATATTGAGCTTAAGGAATCGTTACAGATCTCGGCCACCAAGGATCGCGACAAGAGAAATGAAAGATGGCAAAAACCTCCGATTGGATTGTGGAAAGTGAATGTTGATGCAGCTGTACAGTCAGGAGGAGATGTTGGGATTAGAATTGCTATTAGAAATGATACTGACAAATCTATTGTGACGAGATGCATAAAGCTTAATTCCCACTTCGATGTTGAATCAGCAAAAGGTTTAGCATATCAAGAGGGTGTGTTGTTAGCTTGGGAGTTTGGAGGGAAAATGATCATTCTTGAGACGGACTGCAAGAACATTCAACAATTCCTTTGCGAAGGAAAAGAAGATCTCTCTTATAGAGGTACAATTCTTAATTCTATCCGAGAGGAAGCCAGTCACTTCGAGGAAGTGATTTACAGTTGAGCTCAGAGAACCGCTAATGGGTTGGCTCATTTGTTGGCATATTTAGCCGTTAATTCATCTTGTTTTTCTTCTTATATCGGACCCGCCGGGTTGTATTTTGTCGAACATTACGGCCGATGGGCGGCTTTCTTTAGTTATGTGATAGTGATTCATTTGCTAAAAAAAAAAGATATTTGGCCAACTTGACATTTGAACTATCATAATATCATGTATGTATAGATTGCAATCAACATCATTAAAGCCGACTTATCAAATTACAAAACACTCTTTAATAAAATCATCATTTTAAATTAAAAAGGATTAACTAAAATTAATTATATAGCAGTAGTAATGAAAAGAAAACAACAATCACTCCAAAAAAATAACATATTAAGCATATCTTAACTGAAATTTAAATAATTATTATCTTAATATTAGTATAATAATTTGTTATTAACAATTTTTAATTATAAATAAAAATTAAATATAACATTTACTCATAAAAAATCATAAGTAGATTGTCCCGATGAGTATAGCCCAGTGGTGGAGTGAGATTGTTTAGAGATCAAATGTCACGGCTTCGAATCTCTTTAATACTATAAGTCGGGTATGTCGGATGTGTGAGTAAAAAAAATAAAATTCTAAATAGATATTTGACTCTCTGATATGAGATTGTGACATGAGCAATTATTTTCACTGTATACTTTGATAAACCTATTCAATAATTATTATATTATTATACCTAACACTCTTATTTTTTATTCCTATACAAAATTAAAATGCACTTTATAATTAGGATTTATATATATTTACAAATGAAAATAGACAACCGGAATTTGACAGAAGGGTTTTTTTTCGACGTATTTTCCGGTTCAATGGTCTGTAGGTGGACTTGACTTGCTTCTCCAAGTCAATAAACAATAATTGAATATATCTCTATGCATTAAAGTATTATTGTTTGTGATGACGAATCATTGTTAGTGTTGACTGTTGAGTTTGACGAACTTGTTTAAATCCTTTTTTGTAATTTACTATGTTTCTGAATACATTATTTTCACATTTTCGAATATTCATAACTGAGCAGATGTAAAAAGAGTAGAAGAATAGTAGGTTCAAAAGGTCGGCCAACTATGTCGTTTAGTCGCTTACTATTGTAGAAAAAAAAAACAACAAATTTATTTTTCAAACTTGATTAAAACTTGCTGATGTATAGTTCAAAGTAGTGTCAAAAGTAAAACTATGTATTTTCTTCGAAGGACCAATCCTTAAATCACTTGAAATTTTCTATTACGCACACTATATTATATTTCGTATTATTTTTAAATTATGTATTTTTTTATATATTTTTTTTCTTCAATTATATTTTTTTACGATTTAGTTTAATTTTAAGATTATTTTTTAAGTTCACTCCACCTAATTAGGGTTTATAATTATTTTTAGTATTTAATTTTTAATTTTTAATTAATAATTCATAATAGGTTGATTAATTCAAAATTAATTTTTATAACTTTTTTAATTCATTTTTTGTTGATAAATATTGACTATGATTATTTGTGTTAGAATTGATTTTTTATTTTATAATAAATATCATTAAAATCATGAATTTTATTGTGAAATACAGAGTGAAACACATAGTATTATAACAGGAAATTTAAACCTTCTTCAAAGATAAGATATAATTGGTAATAGTGAAAGTTTTAGTGTAAATTAATGATGCATATATATACAACACACGTCACATACAAATATTTCATCTTTTTCAATTCTATAAACAACTGTAACATATTTTTTTTTTTTTTTGAAAGGAGATCAAAGTTTTACTAAGCAATTAGATCTTTTAAGCCAATTAGGAAGAAAATCTTTAGTCCAGATAAAAAAATCATTACAAGACATGAAACATTCATCGTGAACTTTTGTAGTAATCAAACAAAAATAAGTGAAGTTTTTCATTTATTTGTGAGATAAAAGAGTTTCTTAAACTTGAGTTGAGTCTGAAAATATAAGGCACATTTTTATCTTTGTTGTCGGTTGAAAAACTATTTTCTTTAGAACTAAAAGTATGAATGTGAATGCAACCGGTTCATAATGACAACGGCGTCGTTTTAATTCATAAGAATTATTTTGACCAACGATATAACAGTTACAGTATTTTTTAGGAAGTTGTCATTAGTATTAATTTGATTATGATCGATTGTACCTTTTTTTTTTCACAGACATCCAATCGGTATTAGGATCAATTGTACACTTTAAATTTAATATGTGAGGTGATTAGTATAATATTTTTTTAATCTTAATATATAAAATATAATAATTATTATCCTAAAAAAACCAAAGTAAAATTTAAGAGAAGGAAGAAAAAGAAATGAATAGGAAGAACTGGAGAAGGAGAATTTGTTTGTTCCTCTCTTTTTACCACAATTCTGTTTGACCATCGCCACGCCACCACCTCCTTCCTCCCGTCTTCCTCCACGCTCTGAAATTCATTTTATTTCCTCATTCCTCAATTTTCTCCCGCGTACTCATCTCTCCATTTGTGTTTGTACATGATTCAGCTGATCTTCGTTAAGTTCTTGTTTGATTAGCCAGAATCCTTTGATTTTTCTGGGGGGAAAAGAGAGGAAATCTTTAGCTGTATAGAAATGGGTATCTGTAGTTCCAAAACGAAGATAAAAGGTTCCACCACCTCCGACCGTCCCACCACCACCGCCCGCCCTACCACAATCCTCCCGAACAAACGCAACGCCGCCAAGACACGCCCCGCGTTTACATCAAGAAAACAAGAGGGCTCTCGCCATAATCAGAGGAATAATCAACCAAAACAGAAGCAACCACAGAATGTGAGGAATACTTCAAGAAAGCCCGGTGGGGTGATCCCTTGTGGAAAAAGAACCGATTTTGGATACGAGAAGGATTTTGATGCGAGGTATTCTATCGGGAAATTGTTGGGCCATGGCCAATTTGGCTATACGTATGCTGCGGTTGATAAGAGCAATGGAGATCGTGTTGCTGTAAAGAGAATAGAGAAAAACAAGGTGAATTTTTTTCCCCCATTTTTTTTTAATAATTCCTTCGTTGGGAACTATCATATTTGGCTGTTTTTGTGTTCAATTGTTTTGTGGTATTGACTTGATCAATTGCAGAGTAAGTAATCTATTATTACTCAATCTTTCTACATAGGGTGTCCGGGCCCTCGAATCTAAGTGATTATTAGATCTTGTAATCTTGTTTGGAGAATCCTGCCAGCATTTGTTGCTTTAGCACGCCAAAAATGATTATTTTTTCTTTTTCTTTTTTTGATTCATGATTACAGCGAGTTACTGAACATATTCCATTGTTCTTCATATATCTGTACACTGTATCTTAATAATGATTCCAAGAGCATTGCAAAGTGGGTGATAGTCTGGATCAGCAGCCGTGATACCAGCGACTGTGGAAACATTACTTTGCTTATTTCTTTTCCGACTATTTGATTAAGTAGTCCCCCAAGTCCTCTGGAAACTGGTGCTTTTATCAAAATGTGATGGCATAATTTTGCCTATTGTAATAGTTGCATGTAGGTTTTTGATGCAGAATTTTTGTTAAAAGCTCTTTCCATTGCTCGACTTTAGTATTTTGTCCAAAAACACTGCTCATCTATATTTCAACTGCATTTTCAAGTTCTATTTTTTGAGTGGAAAACTCTCTTTGAAATGAGATGTTTGGCCGTAAGAATAGATATGATTCGGATAAAAGTTTGTTTCAAAGCTATTTGGCTAATAGATGCATCCTTGATTATTGAAGCATCCTAATGATCATTATCAGCTGTCGAACAAAATAGTAGTTAAATGAATCTTCAGATATATTTCGGCTTCTATTTGATTACATCAAAAGAAGACCTCTTGACTGAGGCCAGGTATTCTCTAAACATGCTCACAAATTTAAATCATTTAATGCTACTTATGCATAATTCGGTATTCTGCCTCACACACCTTAACTTTTTCAGATAAAAAATGACCCACAGATAAAATTATTGATTTAATATGAGTTTATAGCTCTTTTAAGTTATTGCTCTGATTTAAAATTTCATTATGAGGAGTTTGTAATTAACAATTACTATAAATCATGCCAGATGGTTCTCCCAATTGCAGTTGAGGACGTCAAGAGAGAAGTCAAGATATTGAAACAATTAGCAGGTCATGAGAATGTGGTTCGGTTCTATAATGCGTTCGATGATGATTCTTATGTATATATAGTGATGGAGTAAGTTTTTGCTAAGTTTTGCTTAACTCCTTGATTGTTACTAAAACTGTTTTTCTGCATTAATATGTCATTACTAAACATAATCTGAATGAGTTGTTGTCCGTTTGCATTTTCAGGTTGTGTGAGGGTGGAGAATTACTGGACCGTATATTGTCTAAGTAAGCACATGCAAAATCCTAAATTAGTCTTATATGAGCTGTATGTATGCAGTTCTATTCTATCTGGGTAAAAGCATTATTCTAAGCTTCAACATCACTTCTCTTTAACAGAAAAGATAGCCGTTATGCAGAGAAAGATGCAGCATTTGTTGTAAGGCAGATGCTGAAAGTTGCAGCGGAGTGCCATTTACATGGTTTAGTACACCGAGATATGAAGCCCGAGGTTCGTGATAATAACTTAATGTCTTTATGTACTATGTTGCTTGATTTTCTAATCTGTACTTCTTCTCAGAACTTCTTGTTTAAGTCAGCCAAAGAGGATTCATCCCTAAAAGCTACAGATTTTGGACTTTCAGACTTCATAAGACCTGGTAATCAGATATTATCCTCTTGCTGTTCTTTTGGTTTAAAGCATGTGCATCGAACATTTTCAGCGGCACAATCACTTTGTATTTCCAACCCCAGTCATGTACTATTGTTTGTCCTGTACTTTTGCGTGCACTACCATATGTTTGTTTTTATACATATACTAATTATCATGTGAATAACTAATTGTGTGTGCATTGTTTGAGTCTCCATATACCGTCCAGTTTGTATTCATCTTACTTCCAGAGGCTGCCTGTCATTTTTCCTCATTCTTAAAACTCTTCAAATTTTTTAGTTAATTTATTTATTATAATATTGTTAATGCAGGAAAGAAGTTTCACGACATTGTGGGGAGCGCGTATTATGTTGCTCCAGAGGTATTGAAGCGTAGGTCGGGCCCGGAGTCAGATGCGTGGAGCATTGGTGTAATTACCTACATTTTGCTTTGTGGCCGACGGCCGTTCTGGGATAAAACTGAAGATGGCATTTTTAAGGAGGTTGGATACCACATTATCTTCATTCTCTTAATAATCTGTTATTATACACTATGATACACAATTTCTTTGTCTGTCACAGTAAATATTCATAAGTAGATGGATATTTTTTTACCAGTCTCCAGTAAATTATCTTTGAACTGCCACCACCGGAATAACAGTAGATAATATTGACTGTAATTAAAAAACAATAATTCATAACCAGTTTTTGGAGGAACATCTGAGCTTTATCAAAATTATTTTTTTGCTGCCCTGTGCCATGTTTATAGAGAATTTGTCTTCTTTAATCTGATGATATGTGAGTTGGTCACTTCTTTTGCCATGAGTTTAGGTAAACTTATGTTTGTTTGATGTTTAGGTTCTCAGAAACAAGCCTGATTTTCGGCGGAAACCATGGCCCAGCATAAGTGATGCTGCTAAAGATTTCGTGAAGAAGTTACTTGTGAAAGATCCTCATGCGAGGCTTACTGCAGCCCAGGCTTTATGTATGTCCTGCTGATTTCGATAAACTAATTCTTGTGTCCTGTGTTATAATTAATAATTGGACTAAATAGTTTCTCCATATATCAGTTGCACAAAGAGTTTCCTAATATCCATTGGACTTCCCTCTATTAATTTAGACTTATAAAGCACTATCATAAGAATGATAGAACACGATCTGCTGTATAATTGAGTAGCTTTATCGACATCATAATTAAGTAGCTTGATCAAATCCTTATGATGCCATGTTAATATTGGTCATGGCCAAAAGAAAATAAATTTTTATATTGCTCAACAGGTGGTTCAAGTAGTTTCAGTGCACCTGTGGCATAAACTGAACATCACATTGTTTTTTGAGTAATCCTGCTCAAGATGTAGAAAATGATGTTTAATGTTAAGGAAATTGAAATCTCTCATATATATGACCTTCTAGAAATTTGATTATATATACAACCTTTTAGGGAATGGAGGATTCTGTGAACATATGATGTCCTTCTCTTGGACATGACCTGTAAATTCCAGTACATTAGCCTAAGGTATAGCCCTTTTATAGGTTGGTAGACTCATTTTTCAAACTTGTCCAGCTCATCCATGGGTTCGAGAAGGAGGTGAAGCTTCAGATATACCGCTAGACATTTCTGTTCTATCTAACATGCGACGCTTCGTGACGTACAGCAGATTGAAGCAGTTTGCACTTCGGGTAACTTGGTATTTTGTATTTGTAGAAACTTCTAGTATGCGTGCATTATTCAAACTACTTCATTCTGATTGATTTATTACTCCAGGCATTGGCTGGCACAATTGAGAAGGAGGAGCTGGCTGATTTACGAGATCAGTTTGATGCAATTGATGTGGATAAAAATGGGGCCATCAGTCTTGAAGAAATGAGACTGGTTGGTTTTGCCTTACTGATTCTCTGAGGATTGAAATTGCCTCATTTATGTCCCAAGTGATGCTGAAATTTCACTTCTTTTTTTTTTCTTTTGTTCTTTTTTTTTAATGGTCATGTCATTTAAATCAGTATCGTTTTACTTGTTATCTCAATCCATAGGCCTTGGCTAAGGATCTTCCTTGGAAGTTGAAAGAATCACGCGTTCTTGAAATCCTTCAGGCGGTATGTTTGTCATATACTGGAAAATACATGATCCTCATTTGTAATCAATGAGGTGTTTCATTTGGTCTGCTTCATGCTGGTGCTTCGGCTTCCTACTTAGTCTGGATTATTGATTCATGTTACGTGTTTACGTGAGCAGATTGATAGCAATACTGATGGACTAGTAGATTTCTCGGAGTTTGTTGCAGCAACCGTTCATGTCCATCAGCTGGAGGAACACAATTCAGAAAAATGGCAGCAAAGGTCACAGGCTGCTTTTGAAAAATTTGATGTCGACAAAGATGGATTTATAACACCAGAAGAACTTAAAACGGTTAGTTAGTTGATTTCCCTATATATTTGACATTTCCTTACTCAAGTCCAGACATGACATGAGATTCATGACATGCGACCTGTCCAATTATCACAAGATGCTGCTCATTTAGATTTTGTTCAAAAAGTAGGGAAACAAACCAACCTCTTCAAACCTTTGTGGATGGTGTACACTCGATTCCGCCTTTTCATTTGTTTCAGTAACCTGCATCCATTCATGAGCCAGGGTTTAAGTTTGTTCATTGCTAGCTCATAAATATATCCTCTCTATCTCGGTGAAAATTTTTGATATTTGCTATTTTACAGCATCTGTTCATACTCTTTTTCATTTTCCACACCACAGCACACAGGTCTAAGGGGTTCGATAGACCTGCTTTTAGAGGAAGCAGATATTGACAAAGACGGGAAGATTAGCTTGTCAGAATTCCGCAGACTCTTAAGAACTGCAAGTATGAGCTCAAGAAGTGTGACTCCAAGAGGTAATCAAGGTTCACGAAAGCTCATGTAACTTCGACCGGCTGTTTTCATGGCTAGGAGGGTGTCTCAAGAGTTCATTCTGTAAAAAGGTTTTCCCTCCACAGACCTCTCCTGTATATCATCTCCCTCATTTGCTCGTTTGCTCATTTTGCTCGTATCCATCGACGTCTATAGACCCTACACAGTCGCCATCAAGAGTCAAGATCAGTACATGCAGATATTTTTTTACTGTAATTTATTTTTGATGGTGCTGTTGAGCACCTCTTTGTTCTTACAAGATGTATGAATGTATTATATTTAGATCAATGAAAATCATATATTCTCATTTCTTGTATTCCCTTTCTGTCATAACTATTGCCTCTTCTCATTACATACACGCTAACTGTTTCTATTTCTTCATAACTCGATAGGAATTGAAGTAGATGCTACTCTTTAGACTCTCATCTTTTGTTGTAGGTTATTTTTTATTTTACATTTTTCATGTTACTTTTTCTTAACCGATCGCTATAGAGTATATTGGAAGATCGCCATGTATTTTTTTATTTTTTTTTGTCATTTCTTCACAATTTAATTATTTAAGTAAAAACGTGAATTAATTTTACTTCAATACAAAAGAAAATAAACTTTGTTAACAATAGACAAGCATGTGTAATCTACAAGTTTGAAAAGAAAAAATGGTTATAAATTCTAATGATGACATAAACAACAATAATTAATTGAGTAGAACTTAAAACACTAAAAAATCAAAATGAATTGGAAATGCTGAGAGTGACGCATAAAAAAAAAGGTATAGGAGATCTCATATAAATGATATAATTGCTGATCCTTAAATTATTGAAGCATCCTCCTATACATAAGGTGTATGTGTTTGGGCTCATTAAAAAAATAACGATAAAAAAAATGGTCCATGTTCGGTGCATGTACCACACGCGTGCCCATGCGCAGTGCATGGGGTACGCACGCCTAATTATATTAATTATTTTTAATTTTTTTACAATTTTCTATCCCCCAAATTATATACCTTAAAATACAATTAGTAAACCCTAAAATTAAAATTAATTAATTTAATTTTTTTGAAATAAATATAAATATATATCCTAAAATTGTTTTAATGAACTTTAAAATTAAAGTGGATAAATTTTTATTTTTTTAATTCAGTGGCTCGCGCAACGCATTTGCCCAACGCTAATGCGTGAGTTCGTACATTGCGTTCGATAATTAATTTAATTTTTTCAAAATAAATATAAACGGTAATTGAAAATAAAATAAAATAAAACCTAATTTTGAAATAAATATATACCCTAAAATGGAATTAGTGAACCCTAAAATAAAAGTGAATGATTTTTTTTTTAAATCCAGCGACTCATGTAATGCACTCACCCAATGCTAACATGTGGGCTCGTGCATTGCACTCGACAATTAATTTTTTTGAAATAAATATAAGGGCAAATGGCCAAAAAAACACTCGAACTATATGCTCAATCCCACCTAGACGTACGAACTATTTTTTTATCCAAATACACACCTTATGTATTTAAAAAGCACAATCGGCCTACTCAACTATTCAAAATATATCAAACTCACACTTTTCGTTTAACACCGTTAACTTTTTCAGTTAAATAAAATGCCCATAAATTCTTCAACCTAATTATGATTGATTCGGACGATGATACCACATATTGTGGTATGGTTAGAAAGCCCTCGTCATGATTGATTCTAATTATACTCTCAATTTGTCAATCGGGTGTTAAATGATAGAATAATTACATGGAGAAATATCGATGACGAGGGTTTGTATTATGAATTGAATTTTAAATATCGATACCAATTCGATATTGGATTTTGAAATTAAAAGAGGGATTTGAAACTCCATAGTGTGGGCTATTTGGTCGTGGTTTCAATTTGTCTTATCGAAATTCATAGGTGATAGAATTGAACTTGATACATTTTAATTAACAGAAAAAACTAATGGTAAGGTTTGTTCCTTTTTGAATAGTTTAAAGGGGCCAATTGTTCTTTTTAAATAATTTAGGTGTGTATTTGGGCCAAAAAATAGATCATACGCAATAAACTCGAGTTTTTCATGTATTTCGAGGTCAAACTTATTACATTTTATGTAGGCTTTGAGCTATATGAATGTGTTTTAAGTTTAATTAATTCTCATTTATTTTGGTGGTTTCACGAGTTTGTTGAGTTTTGAATTAGATAAAAGGGTGAAAAGGAGTTAAAAGTTGAGAGGCGTAAAGTTGGTAGTGAGAACAAAGCCAAACGGGATAGAGAACGGAGCAAATGCGTTGATTAATGGGCCGCACAGACTGTGCGGTGGACTTTACCGAGCGCACGGACCGTGCGTAGCACGAGCAAAACAAATCCTTTCCAGCAACTCCTGCACGGCCCGTGTGCTCATGTCTGCTGAGCGCACGGCCCTTGCACACGAAGCGCGTTTGGCGGATTTTATCTCTCTTTCCTTGTGCGAATTTAAAACCTATCCAAATTCCTCCCAACTATTTAAGGGTTTGTTTTAGACGAAAATTCACACACTTTTACCCTATAAAAGAACAGAGAAAGTAAGAGACGGCAGAAGAACGATAGAGACCAATCAAGATTGAAGATTCATTCTGGCATAAGTTGTATTTATGATTTTTAGTTTATGTTCGTCATGCAAGTCGTATCTCACTATTTATTTCCGTTGGATTGTGAATTGATGATGAGCGGCTAAACATTTAGAGATTCTAGGGTTTGATACAAATATGGATTTTTGTGATTTCAGTTAATATTATTGTTCCTTTTCTTTATCTGCTTATGCTTCCTTGTTTTAATTGTCTTGTGAATTTGTTTGGCCATCAAATGCACATGTGTAGTTGATTGATTATCACTCGAGATAAGTTAATTAATTGATGGATTAGGAATGCATAACACGAGCTTGCTAGATTGAGAGTTTGGTAGGTTATCATGAGGAGAATAAATTCTAGGAGTATATTGGAGTTAAACTCTAAAAACTCACGAACCCTAAAAAAACTATAAACTCCTAAGCTTTATACATTAATTGGAATAGAAAAAATTACAATTTGAACTAAATAAACCCGTATAAGATAATTAGTAAACCCGTTACTTTTTAAGGATATGGTGCTACTTTCTTAATTGGGGGTATTATCAAATTTTAATATCTGACCTTTTAAATATACAACAAATCTAACCTGCAATTAATATTTTTATTTTATTTTATTTTATTAATCACGTACACAACCATTAATTTCTGGAGATCGACTCGCGGAACGGAGTTAAGTGGTATGATGTGCCAAAACCACTAATAATGATGATTTATAATTTGTAGTTTACAAGCCAAAGTACAAGAGATGGTCAATTCATTCCAAATTATGTTCAATCTCCTACTCCCACATCACATACATTGGATGATGATATTCTAAATATAAATTTGGAATACACGATAGTATCCAAAAAAAAAATAAAAAAATATAGTCACTTTAAAAAAAAATTGCGCCAATTTAACTTTGGCGTTAATAATATAAAAATACGGTATCCCAACTAATATATATATATATATATATATATATATATTTATAGGGTTGGGTTCCAGAAGGAACCATACCCCATGTGAGAACTGAGAATCAATCTCAGCCACAGATTTCGTCTATTTGGACGATCAAGATCTGTTCCAAAATTAAAAAAAAACGTGGTGGCATAATTGTAATAACGTCCAATTCGCTGCCCCTGAATCTTAGTAAGGGTAAAATCGGAAATTTCAATGTATATGTGATTCACGTGTATATTTTTCAATTTAGGGTTTTAGCATTGTCATTTCCTATTTTAGCACTGTCATGACTTATTTTAGCACCAGCACGACCCTTGTTTAGCATGATTACCTCTACTTAATCTAATTTTTTTTCCTTCTCTTGCCTTATCACTTGCAGAAGATCGATCGATCGATCATGCATATATAAAAAAAATAAAACAAGATTTCACATAATATTCTTGAATAAAAGTAGCAATTACCTAGTGGAATTTCATTTCCAAGATAGTTGTAGATTGAATATATCTATCCCATGTCACTGATTCTTCTATTTGTGACTGCAACAAGCAACGAAACCCTACAGATATCGACTTCTTCTTCTTTAGCTGATCTACCTACCTCCTCCCACCTCCCTAAACAAGAGTTGCACTCAACTAAGTTCTTGCACCCTTCATCTAAACTAGTCTGCAGTCCAATTCCTTGCTCGTTAACCACATCTTTCACCGAGTAATCAGAGCACCCTCTCTATTTGTCTTTAATGGTATATAGTATTAGTAGATGGATATTTTATAGTAACTGGCACAATTTCTTATTCTTGTGAATATTTTGGTATTAGCACTGGTAATTAAGGTTTTAGCACTTGTCATTCCTTTTTTAGCACTGATATTTGAATTCTAAAGTTTGAGCACTTTTATAAAGTATTTTAGCACTTGTAGTTTCTACTTTAGCAATTACGTTTTCTTGTTTAGCATTGTTTTAACACACCTGCTAGAAATAATAAAACCCTTATTAGCAATGTAAAAAATGAAATATCAGTCATGTCATTCCTTTTTAGCACTAGTATTTGAATTCTTAAGTTTTAGCACTCGCATTTTGACTTTTAGCCCTTACAAATCCCTTTTTAGCACCGCTACTATCATATAAGACTACCAAGTTTGTCTAGTTAATATTTAGATTCACAATTCTGAGTTTTCAGCAGTTTTATGCGACATTTAGCACTGGTAATTGAGGTTTTAGCACTTGTCATTCCTTTTTTAGCACTGGTATTTGAATTCTGACATTTTAGCACTTTTATAAAGTATTTTAGCACTTGTAGTTTCTACTTTAGCACGTATGTTTCCTTGTTTAGCACTGTTGTTAGACACCTACTAGAAATATTAAAACCTTTATTAGCAATGCAAAAAATGAAATATCATCTATGACATTCCTTTTTAGCACTAGTATTTGAATTCTGAAGTTTTAACACTGGTATTTTGACTTTTAGCACTCACAAATCATTTTTTAGCACTGTCATTTTCTATTTTAGCACTGTCATGGCCTTTTTTAGCATGGCTCTTTTAGGTTTTAGCACTGTCATTTTCTATTTTAGCATTGTTATGACTTATTTTAACATGGCTCTTTTAGGGTTTTAGCATTGTCATGACTTATTTTAGCATTGCTCTTTTAGGGTTTTAGCACTGTCATGACTTATTTTAGCATTCCGATTATGTTTTTAGCATTTTTATTTTCACCACTCTACAACAATTAATTGTAAATTATCTAAATTCAAATGCATATTCCCTAAATAAAAATCTCCCCCAATTTGTAATTCGCAATCAATCTTCCACTACCGTTGACTTTCAACCTCATAGCAGCTTCAACAATATTCAACTACAACTACAAACCCCTCATTAATCCCCATATCCATGGACGCTGGCCACCTTAATCCCCCTCCGCCCCCATCATGAACTCCACCACCGACTCCGGTGGCTTTCTCGGTTCCCAAAACATCGGCGGCTTCGACTACGGCATCGGCGTCTCCGTGGGCATCCTCCTCCTCATCACCACCATCACACTGGCCTCCTACTACTGCACCCGGAACAACACCGCCAACTTCGTCTTGCCCCAGCGGATGAGTCCCTGCCTGCCGCCGCCGCACCACCACGATCACGCAGTGGAGTCCGGCGAATTTATGAGGATAACGTGATTAGTTGGGATGGCGTCAAACTGAAGAAACTTGGGATCCTTGGCACAGCTCATGTAGAGATCCTTCACTTTCTCCTCAGATCTGATTTATATTCAAAAATAAGAGATTTCATAAATTACGAAAATACCATCAGTTCATTAAAAAGTCACTATAATTACAGTAATGTCACCGCGTTTTTTAATTTTGGAGTGCATCTTGGCCGTCCAAATAGGCGAGATCTGTGGCTGAAATTGGTTCTCAGTTCTCACAAGGAGGTGTAGTTCTCGCATGATCCTATCTCTCTCTATATATATATATATAATTAATAAGACTCAAATTGGACTGAGTTCAATTTAATTTTATTGAATTTTCAGGTCATGAACAAATACAAATTTACCATAAATATTGCTCAAATTAAAAAATATAATTAAATTGTAAAAATTAATAATGATCCTCTATTCTTCTTATTTTTTCGATTATGGAAATATGGACGTGGGAACACGGGAAATGGGGTACGTAGAGTTGAGTCAATTTTTCTTCTATTCGATTTTACAATTGAAGTATGGCATTTGAATCTCGTTGCTTTAGATTCTTCAACTATTTAATACTACTATATTTTCTTTTGGGAATAATGCAGCTAACGAACGCAGGGGGCAGGGTCCCAGCAGCTCAATTTATCTAACACGGTTTTAATAAGAAAAATATATATATATATATATATATATATATATATATATATATATAGTACAGTATGCAGTATATTAGACAATCAAAAAGTTAAGTATTAAGTGTAGAAGTTTTTATAAAATCTTGGCGTCCGCGTGTACACATATTCACATTGAATATTTTGCCCCACAATTAATTAACATTCAATTGAATCAATTCCCACTCTTAATTAATGATAATCTTTAGCTTAATTATGATATGATGGTTGATCAAATCAATTATAAATGCAATATTGCAAGTGTATCATTATTTGATTTTTCAAATAGTAAAATCAGACACACACCATTGTAATCCATTACTTTCAAATTCATTATTCATATAACAAAGATGCATATTCTATTGCAACTACAAGAATAAATTTGTTACATTTTAGGGATCGCCGATCGGATGAGTCATCACTACAAAATAAACACAAAAAGAGACGAGCATCTCATGAATTCCAACATTCTCCTCAACTTTCACATATTTTTATGGCCCATTTGGTTGGAAGGAAAGTAAAATTATTTAGAAATTATGATTTCTAGGAATGTGATTATGAAGAAAATGAATTCTAACAAATTTTTTATTCCAAGTTAGGAACATAACAAGAAAATTGTTAGGATGCTCATTTTGATATTTGATTCAAAATGACACTGCAGGCGGCGAAAATTTATAAAATATATATAATATTTTTATTAATTTTTATATATTTATTTAGTTTTGGAATCTTATGAAATCCAAAATTATATAAAATATGTAAATAATAAAGATATTATTATATGATAAACATCAAGAGTCTTTGACAACAAGTAAATATCTTTGAAGAGATATATATCAATATTCAAGAGTCAATGAGATCGCGCCACGTCAACCTTAGATACTCATACCTACAACTATAAATAGGGGCCTCCATATTAGTTGAAAATCACACCGAAAGTCAAAATTGAAGAGCTCAAGTATATATCAATATTCAAGAGTTAATGAGATCGCGCCACGTCAGCCCTAGATACTCATACCTACAACTAAGGATGTCAATCGGGCTAACCCGTTCGATTTTGGGTTAACCCGTTTCAGTTTCGGTCCTATTCGGTTCGTGCCTATTTGGTTAAAAAAAATTTCGGGCTCAAAATCTTCGGCCCTAATCCTAACCCTTCGGTTTTCGGGCTAGCCCGTCAGGCCAACATGTTTATAATTTTTTTTCCACGTGTATAAATTATATCTTGATAATTCTCCTAAATAATCATTATCTCTTATTCTTGAAATAAATTAATACGTAAAAAATAAGATAAAATGAAAAGAACATGACAAATACAAAATTTAATTAAGATCAAACTGTATCAAATGAAAGAAAACAAAAATAAATGACATGAAAATGACAATAATGTTCTATTATAATTTGTTCTTCCAAAAATAATCATTTTAAACTACACCACAAATCTATTTATAACTTAATCTTCCATCTAATTTGAAGTACAATCTTCTTCTACTTTAACAATATTTGAAGCCCTTTCAACTTCATGTTTGATTCCATCTTCAAAATATTTATCATTTATTAAAAGAAATAATAATATTATAATATTATAAATTAAATAAATTAAAACATGATAAATTATAATAACTAGTTAGTCTAAAGAAATATAGGGGGATGTCAATCGGGCCAACCCGTTTCGGTTTCGAACCTATTTGGTTCGGGCCGAATCGGTTAAAAAAAATTTCGGGCCAGAAATTCGTGGCCCTAACCCACCTTTTTTTTCGATTTTTTCGGGCCGGCCCATCGGTTTCGGGCTAAATTGACATCCCTACCTACAACTATAAATAGGGGCATCCATATTAGTTGAAAATCACACCGGAAGTCAAAATTGAAGAGCTCAAGAAGTTGGAGAAAAATTCTCTATGAAGTTCTATCCAACATTCAAGCCATTCTTCATCGGAGTCATCTCAAATCCAGCGTCTGATCCGGAATTAAAGTTCTGAAACCCTTTAGATGACATTATAAAGTTTCAATATCCAAGGTGTTCTAGGAAGATTCAAGTCGTTCTTCGTCAGAATCACCTCAAATCCAACGTTCAATCCAGAATCAAAGTCGTCGGCCTCCGGTTAACGTTATCAAGTCCAAATACCAAGTCAAAGAAGATCGATGATATAAATCTTTCCCAAAAACTTCAAAGACCAAATTCAAATACCAAGTCAAAGAAGATCGAGAATACAAATCTTTCTTGAAAACTTCGAAGACCAAATCCAAATACCAAGTCAAAGAAGATCGAGAATACAAATCTTTCCCGAAAGCTTCGAAGACCGTTTAAAGATTAAGTTTTGAAGTGAAGAATCAGAGGAAAAATAGAGATTGGATCCGTAAATTACATTTTGATCCGAAAATCATTTTATTTATACATTGTTTTGTGTTTTACCAAATTAAATACAAATTTTGTGTTACAGACACTTATTCAGAAACGGAGATAGTATATTATATGACATGTGAAAACATTACACAATTACCCTTAAATTAAAGTTGCAGTAGAGATATAATAGGTAAATTAAAATTTATAAAACATCACACTTTTATAATAGTAGTAGACGTTTGCATTCATCCATGACACTTATTCAGAAAGGGAGATAGTACATAGATATGAAAACATTAACCATTAGAAATAATATTGGGAAACATAATTAACCTTAAAATGATTTAAAAATGTAAATCTTGCTATCGACGATGTAATAAATTATCAAACTTAGAAGAGTGCGATAATTTATCAAAATAACACGCAATATGAGTAATTGTTGACTACGCGAGTTTGCAACATAAACACGAATCTATACTATATCTAAAAGTAAGATAGTCACTATTAATGAAAACAGTATAATTTTCCGTCAAAATGTACTTTCTATAAATTAAAATATAATATTTATTAATTAGTTAATATTTATATTATATAGTTAGTTAA
This sequence comes from Perilla frutescens, assembly GCA_026008535.1. Lineage (NCBI taxonomy): Eukaryota > Viridiplantae > Streptophyta > Magnoliopsida > Lamiales > Lamiaceae > Perilla > Perilla frutescens. Next base: position 25,823,078 of record BRKX01000014.1, on the reverse strand, counting down.
TTATATAGACATTCAACACTAGAATTTCAATATTATAAATTATTTTTTTTATTTTGCAAAAATACTATTTTTTATCAAAAATTATTTTGTTCCTAAGATGAAAAAAACTAATTCCAAGATTTATCTGGGCTTTAATTTGATGATTTATCTATAAATTTTCTAAACACTTTTTTCTTCTTCTTTATAATGGATCATAAGTTTTTGTTAATTATCATTCTTTTAAGTATTATGAGTGAATTTTATAATATATTAATTTTAAAAAAATAATTTTTAAGTTGATTAATTATATTAAAATAAATCCAGATCCACATCAAAATTTCAATTAAATATATTTAAATTTTCAAATTAAATGTATTAATCAATATATACATCCAACATTTTAAATTAAATCTACTTAAATTTTTGAATTAAATGTATTAATTGAACTTAGAAACTAATTGTTAAATATATTTATGTAACGAACTTTATATATATTTTAAATAGTTAAAAATCTTATACTTTTAGTTTTTCAAACAAAATTCATCACACATCAAAAAACTTACAAATATTGTTTTGTATAAACAAATTATAAATTGTGAGTCTCAACAATAATATTTACACCTTTGTTGATCTTTAAGTTGAGATCAAGTGTAATATTTTGATATTTGATATTGTCATTTTAATATTAAATATTAAATATATTTTAAATTTATAGCTTTGAATTGAATTAAATATATTAAATAGTTCAAATGAAATATTTTAAAAATATTGATTTAAATTTTATAGTCTTTAATTGATTAAATATATTTTAAAAAATCAAGATTCACATAATTTTTTTAAATTAAATATATTTAAATTTAGAATGATCGAAATGTATTAATTTATCTTATCATTTTAATGTTAGAAAATTTTAAGATTTTCAAGCTATCATATTTAAGTTTTCAACTTTAAAAACATGTTTTAAATAGATCAAACTTATATATGTTAATTTTCAATCAAAATTTATCCCACATTGAAGAACTAATAAATAATATTGTATATGAACAAACTCTGAATTGTGAGACCCAACAATAGTCTTTGCACTTTTTCTCACTCTCTCAGTTGAGATCAAGTATAATATTTGATATTTGATATTTGATTTTATCAATTTAATACAACAGATTTTAAATATTTAGAAATTAGATATTTTTGAATTAAAATTTTGAATTAAATATATTAAAAAAATAGAATAAAATATTTTAAATATATTAATTTAAAATATTTTTAATTTTTTAAGTTAATTAAATATATTAAAAAAATTCAACATCCACATTCAAAATCTTTTAATGAGTTAAAATCTTAAAAGATAATGTACTCGATTTTTTCAATAAAAAAATATATTTTTTATACCATTCCTGATTCGTGTGTGTATGTATTTTGTAGATTTGTGAAGTTCTAAACTTGCATATCAATTATTGGAACTATGATGTTTTGTTTCTTTATAGGTGGGTTCATAAAGTTACATATAATAACATTAACAATCCATTTAGGTTGTCTCCACCTAAGCATTTTTATTTCTTTATAATATATTATTACATATTGCGATTTACATATTAAATTTTCATTGACCCTACATTTCACATCGGTTGTAGATTGAAATATTAGGATGTGGGTTGTTGTATAAAAAAATGGGTAATCTTAAATCGAAACCTCAAATTAGTTCCGCAATTTTTTTTAATTAATTTTCCTACATTTCACATTGGTTGTATATTGAAACATTGGGATGTAGTTTATTGTATAAAAGGGTGGAAAACCTCAACTTTTTTATTTAATCATATTTTGAACAAAAATATTAAAAAAATTGAAAAAATTATTTGTCCCTAATTGGCCGATTAATCGTTGTCGATACCTTCTGGGCAGCAAAGACTCGGCCTTCTCGATATTACACCTGACTTGGGTGTTTCCGGCACGGCTAGCTAGGACCGCCAAGGTTGATTTCTCCAATCATGAAAAATACAGAAGTGATTTATAATTCAAGCGATATAATTCATATATTTATATATAAAATTCATGATTAGATATAATTTTATTATTATATATAAATATGTTTTTAATAAAAATCTATTGTGCATCACACAGGTGGTAAACTAATTCTAATTAAAAAGTGAATATGCATATATGATTTTTTTAATAATTAAATAACCCAAGTATTCAACTTATGATTCGATTCCCATAAAATGTGAAAGGTTTTTTTTTTCTTCCTCTTCTTCATCTAATTTTATAGTAGTAGAAACTAGAAAGTCTCACCAAAATGTGTGTATGTATCTCGTCTAATTTAATATGGATCTATTTATTCTTTAATCGAGAAAACATACTCCAGTTTCTTAAAATAAAATTCACAAATCTTAATATATACTATTCATTACGGTGGAATTGGGTATGAAAACGTGATTTTATTTCCGTCTCAAGTCAGTCAGTCGGTCCCGCCAACTCATTGACGACTTCCAGTCCAACTTTGACAAATTGATTTTATTTCTATTTCCCATTCATTATTCAATATAAATACCCCCATCGCATCTCACGGTTTTACCCAATCCAATCCCATCATAGTCAATATTCAAACTTCAGAACTCTCTCTCTCTCTCTCCCCTCATTTATGTGTATGTTTCCTCGTACTATACACGACAATACCGGTGTTGAAAGTTTCTGATTAATGTATAGTAGTTATAGTTATACGCCACCCTAAGCTTTTGAAAGTTTAAACCGCGTTTCGACCGGGTCTGCACATATGTACATATATATATATGCACTCGTTTTCAATTCTTACAAATATTTCATAACCTTGAACACAGACAAAAAAGAAAAAATCAACACACAATTTAAATCTCCGATCTTTGCCTAATTGATTTTTCTTCTTTCAAGTACTGTCCCAAATTAAACCATGATCTCTTCATGGAGAAGGCGGCGAGCTGCACGCCGGGATGCAAAGAAGCAGAACTCCGACGACGACGGCGGCCCGGAGCTCACCATTCCCAACCATTTTCTCTGCCCGATTTCGCTCCAACTAATGAAAGATCCGGTCACATTGTCGACCGGCACTACCTACGATCGCCAGAACATCGAGACGTGGATCGAATCCGGCAAGACTACTTGCCCCGTCACGAACCAAGTCTTGAGAAATCTCGAGCCCATTCCTAACCACGCCATAAGGAAAATCATTCAAGATTGGTGCGTGGAGAATCGGTCTCATGGCGTCGAGAGGATTCCGACACCGAGAATTCCCATGAGCTCGTACGAGGTATCGGAGATTTTCGCAGGTATCGATGACGCACAACAACGTTATGATGAATACAAGTGCCGCGCATTGATCGCGAAGATCAAGGAGTCAGCCAAGGAGAGCGACAGAAACAAACGGTGCTTCGTCTCCAACGGCGCCGGTAGAGTTCTCTCCGCCGCGTTTGCAGCCTTTTCAAGGAAGGGCTGTGTAGATGAAAACGTCGCTCTATTAGCAGAAATCTTGTCGGCTATGATGATGTTGACGCCAGCTCTTGATGAGGAGACGAGCCGCAATCTTTCGACGTCGCCGCCGTCGCTGCAGAACATCGTGTGGTTTTTAAGGTTTGGGAATCTTTCGGGGCGGAGAAATGCAGTGTTAGCACTGAAAGCAGTTGTATCGTTCGATCAAGATAAGGTTGAGGACGTGGTTAAGATCGAAGGGGCTCTAGAAGGACTGATGAAACTGATCAAAGAGCCTATCTGCCCTACAACGACGAAAGCTTCTTTACTAGCAATGTATTACTTAGTAAAACCGAATAAGAAGGCGATCGCGATGAGTTTAACAGAAATGGGATTGGTGCAGATGCTACTCGAAATGCTAGTGGACTCAGAGAGGAGCATGTGTGAGAAAGCATTAGGTGTTTTGGATGGGATTTGCAGCCATGATGAAGTGAGAGAAAAGGCCAGAGAAAATGCTTTGATGATACCGGTGTTGGTAAAGAAACTACTGCGTGTTTCGGACATGGCGACAGAGTTTTCAGTTTCGATTTTGTTGAAGGTTGTAAAGATTGATGATGATGAGGAGGAGGAGGAGAAAAAGGCGGGAGTGGTGGTTGAAGCGCTAGGAGCAGGAGCGTTTCAGAAGCTGCTGTTGGTGTTGCAGATTGGTAGCAATGAGATGACAAAGGAGAAGGTGACTGAGTTGTTGAAGTTGTTGAATTTGTATAGGAGTAGAGTTGAATGTATTGATTCTTTGGATTTTAAGCATCTCAGAAGGCCATTTTGAATTTAGGCCAACCATTTAATTTGTTGGGAGCTGCATGCTGGACTGGATTTCACTTCTTGCCCAACTTGCTAAGTTGTCAACTATATTGATATTTATAATGTCATCATTTAATTTAATTAAATTTTCCTTTGTATGGATGATATCAATATCAAAAATGAAATGCTTGCAGTAGAGTACTACTCATGTCATGTGTCATACATAGGATATATAGCATGTTTGAAATTTCTAGGGGAGAAATTTGAATTCCTTGGCTATTTTTTTTTTAATTTTAATTTTTAATGGGTAAACCTCACTTGTGTGGACAAGGTAAACAGTACAAAACAGGTAAATCACATTTAGAAAATCAAATAAACCACGTTCGAACACATTTGGAAAATCATGCAATTAAATAAATGATATTTGATAAAAACCAGGTAAACAACTTGAAAGAGGAAAACTACATTTGAAATATTAGGTTCACATGAGCGGTGTTGGTATGATTCAAACTCGAGATTAGGGGTGATCAAACATCAACAAGGGACAATTTCATAACCTAGTGGTTGTATATGATGTAAGTATATCAAATTACAAACATGTAATGGTTATTGGTTAATACCATAAGTATTTTTTATAATTGAACTGGACCGGTGAATTGACCGGTATATATAATTATCAACTAGCTCTCGATTGGTTTGATTAGCTCAAAGGACTAGCAATTTCCTTTCAACCATCAGAATCAAATTTGACCGCGTACTTTTTTTCTATTCCCTCTTTTATAACTTAGTATTAATTAGTCTCCCTCCCTCTCTCTCTCTCTCTATATATATTATGTTGCAATCGGCTCTTGATTGGTTTAATTCATTGTCAATGGTTCATGTCGCAATTGGAGGGGTAACTTTTATTATCTTTGATTAATTTTTCTAATTATGTTTGTTGTGTATTTGACTCACATAGTTCGAGAACAAGAATGATCAATATAAAGTCAAAATGACGTTAAATGGAAAAGTATGAGTATGAAGTTCAAAATAAGGTCCAATAAAATAATATTTTTAAGGGGTAGGCAGGGATGGGTTGGAAGTTTTAGGCCCGCACCTCCCCGTTAGACAAATTAACTTGCAATGTGTAAGATTGAACAATAAGATTGGGTTCCGTAGCAATACTACGATACAACAAACTGATTCATTATTAATTACTTAATATTTGTATGTAATGTGTTGAAATAATTCACTTACATAAATTGTCAATTTTACCCCTATCTAACTTTTTGGACGTTCATTTTTCCGATATGGTGTTTCCCTCTCACGTTCCTTCCTCTACATGAGTGCCTCGACGAATAGTACACCAAAAAGCGGTTATGACACCATTTTGTAAGGCCCCAAACCATCCTAATTAATTTCTTCAATTCAGTTCCATCTCATGTATAACTAATTCCAAACCATCTTACATCCTATATATAATACTCAAAGCTTTTGCTTTTTATTTGTTGATGTCGAGAGTAAATCATGTTCATGTGTAATATAGCTAGCCTGCTGACGGCTCACACTTATTAGCATTGGTGATGGGATTCAAATGTGAAATCTTTGACATCAAACTTACACCGCCCCACTATTAAGTCATTCCCAAGAGACACACCCATTGTTTTTTAACTTATAAAAAGTTGGGTCTTTAATAAACATTTAATTGGAATTAAATTGTATTAATTAATTAACCAATGGAATCAAATTAATACCGGGTATACATCTATCCTCTATTAATCTTGTCTTTTAACTTTGACCGTTTGATTACTTGTTTATTGCTTCATACTTATTCTTTGTTTTAGTATTTTACAAACAACCAAATCAAGGGAAATTCTATGATGCACAAGATGTGATACTTTCATGTGTCATAATAAATCTACTATAATACATCAAAGTGTCACATTAGGTCTATTGTGGCTCATGTCATACTACGTCCTCACAAGTCATAGAATTTCTCCCAAATCAATTATGGAGTCGTCTGGATAGCACTAGAAGGTTGGGTTCCCGGTTCTCACCCTTTTCTCCAAACACATCCCCGGGCAACTATCTATTGCATTAATTTCTGGATTCTTATAAATAATCTATTTATCTATACATACACTAAAGTAAAATTATAGGGGTAAATTCGTAAATAAAAATCAACAGTACAAATATACTATAAATAAAAAAATTCTTATATAAATAATATATCTCTGTGTTTGGCGAAGTGGTTGCTGACTTTGCTAAAAGTCCATGCTACCCATGTTCGAATCCCCTATTATTTGCATTTTTGGAAGTTAATGATTTTTTTTAATGTTCAATTGTATCTATTAATTTAATGTGTTTTTATGCCTATGATTATTTTTTAATTTATTTCAATTGTAATAAATTGTAATTATTTAATGATTTTGATTATTTTTAAATATATTTCAATTGTAATTATTGTATATTTTAATGATTTTTTATGTTTATAATTTTTAATTGCATTTCAATTTAATTATTTATTAATTATGCTTTATTACCGATTCCAATAGTATATACTTTTTTGTTAAGATTTGTTAGAGTTTGAAAGTATATTAATGGAATTCAACTATGGGTCCCTCACATTTGCAGGGAAGCACGGATAAAATGGCAAATCAAAACATCTTTGTAGGATGGTAGAATTTGGCAATTCTAGAACTTCAATCTATAGTTGATTCAGAACTTTTTGAAAATGACTATTTTAGAGCTAGTGACAAAGATTGAGTTTATTGTTCTAGTTTGGGTGTTTTAATCCCCGTTTTTTCTTTGTAATTTTCGGATTTCCTTTTCATTTTTTCCTTTGATTTTTAGTTAATAATATACAAGTCATTTGATATATTTTTTATAATTCCTTTTCAATTATCCAACATCCTTAATATCCTCAAATAAGTAAATATTGTTAAGATGTGAGACTTTTGTTGTATTTTTAGTATTCTCTTTTGAATGTTAGGTTCGAATCTTCCTCACCACCACATTTCATTTTTTTTTCTTTTTAAAATTTTCTCCAAACTCAACTTCAACTTTTTAAATTTCTCATAGAAATGTAAAAATTAAACTTCTCCGATAGAAATTATCCAAAAAAAAAAAAAAAAAAAACTTCAATGTTTGCAAAGGAGAAATAGAGAGAGGGAGAGATGGGGGGATGAAAATGTTTAAAGATATAAAAAATATTTAATGGGAAATTGTATGAAGAAACAAGAAGCTGGGTCCTGTGAAATTTTTTTATTTTGCTTCTTTTTTTTTTCTATTACATTTTTGTTTTAATTTTGTTTAAACCAATGTTAGGTATGGGAATTTGGATTTTGGCTAGTGGTATTATTTTTAAATCTCAAATTCTAAAGTTAACTAGTGTCTTGCCAAAGCATGACGATCATATAGTTACAACTAATTTAGTACAACATCAAATTTTACCCTAAATTTGGAGCATGAATTGACGCTACACCAATTTGACACGGAATAGTATTGGCGTGGATTTCTCCACCAAATTGATGTTTTAGTCTTGCATTGAAGATGCTCTGATAGTGATCTTATTCATTTGTGACAGCTTTTGCGATCTTGTGAATAAACAAGTTGAAAAGCTGTGTAAATTTATCAAATTCTAACTATAATGTGGTTGTCTGGAGGGAGAATACTAAGTGTTTCGAGTCGACAATACACCCGTCAATTATAAAATTATATCTATTTTTTATGGTAAATTGAAAATTTGTGGGGAGTAGAATAAAACCAAGAGAGTAACAATTGAAAGTAGAAGGATTGTGAATGCACTACGGCTGGAGACTTACTTATGTAGAGGTTTTTTTTTTTTTTTTTTCCTTTTAAAGATGGATTTTAAGTGATGTGATCAGCACAAAAAGGCTATCTAAATAATATTTTTATTTAAATTAAATATAAGTGCTGTAACCAGAAAAATGGGACTGTCTTTAAAATTTCCCAAACAATCAACTCCAATTAGTTTCCTAAAAAAAAAAAAAAGAAAAGAAAGACAGAAAAAACTCCAATTAGTGTTATCCCAGAAAAGAGCAGAGACACAAAATTACATTAAAGATCATGGAACTCTCAGGCCCATTAAGTCCAGAACTTAATATTTTTATCCAAATATAGTTATTACATTTCAATCATAGTTATTACATGTCAATAATTATGGTTGAATACATCTCAATTTTAGAGTTTATTTATCCCAATTAGAATTTATTATATCCCAATCAAAGTTTATAATTAATTATTTTTTTAGAATTTTATTTTATTTAAAACTTGTGTATGCATTAAAATAACTATTTTGTATTTTCTGTCCATATTTATTCATCTAAACATACCCTTTCGACATCCTAAATCAAAGAGCATGAAAATATGTTTAATTTGATATGTTTTTTTTTGTGTAAATCATATTAAAAACGAAAAAATTATAATTGTTTAAAGTTCTTTTATAATTTTGATGACACCACGTTGATGTTATTCTTTTGTCATTTTTTGCATCTAATCAATATCACACATGTGATGTACATAAGTTCATTACATGCATTGGGTGTACATAAGACATTCTCATATTTTTATATCTAATATAATTATTATTATTGATTATGGATATGAAAAAAATTTCATTGCTAAGCAGTTCCAATTTATTCCATTTCCATAGGGCTGATCTAATAGGTATGAAAGGCCATGATTTCCAATTATGTCAGTAACATTGCTGATAGCCTGATATGCATGAATAGATCGAGTATGAATGAAATCACCATTTCCACTTCTATTAATAAATTGATGGTTGGTATATATGTTTTTGTTATTAATAATCATCATTCATGTAAGAATCCCCATTCCTATAAGTATGGAGTTGCATATTTCTCCCCTCTCCCATGATATTACGTTTTCTCAATCGTTCGAAAATAAAATTTATTTATTTATTTATTTTTACTAAAGTATGCTAGTTTATTTTTTGTGACAAATGGAATATCATATCCTTATAAATAATTTAATTATAAAATTAATATTTTAAGAATTCTTTTTTTTTCTAGAAAGCATCAAATAAAATAAATCATAAAAAATATATAAAAACTCAGAAGTCATTGATCATTTGTAAAAATACATACAAAAAAAATTATGAAAAACTTCAAAAAATTTGACAATAAATAATATAAAATATTTAAATTTGAGACTTTTATAAAATTTTCAAAATCTCATTAATAATTTATTCGTGATTCATAAAATTCTACAACAATTCAAACACTACTACTAATATTATAGAAAAAATTTACTTGAAATATACAAATTAAACTTGCAAATCATTGGTGAAATACGTACCTAGATTCAATTTTTTTAACAAATGTTAACAAGACAAAAATTGCATAATATTCAATAATATATTTTAAATATAATTGTATCTCTTGAAGGATAATTTTATTTTTTATATGGGGCTAAAACAGTGGAAAACAAGAATATATCTTAGGTGAAGCAATAATATAGAGTACCAAAACATGATACGTACACTCAATCCTTTAAAAATTAAATAATTTCCTACACTCAATGAAAATAAAAAAAAATGATTAAAAAATTGAAATGGGCTAATTAGGATAATCTTCTCTAAATGATAAAGTAAATAATAGTGTGATAATTGTAGGCGGAGAAATTGTTTGTTGCCACGAATTCCAAGAATCTACATAAACATGTTCATTTGCCCCCCAAGAATTATATCATTCACTGCTCTTTCCACGTCTTTGAGCTGTTTAGCTTTCCAAATTCTTTTCACAAAATGCTTTGGTACTATATGTAGACTATAACCATTCTATTTCAAATTATTTTTCTTTTTCTTTTCTTTTTTTTTTTTTTCCCTTTAAGCCAACCACCGCATTATTCGTCTCAAATTATATATTTTGGATTTGCAAATCTTGTTTTGCATTTCTTTAATGATTACGATTGCTCATAAACAAGATGCCCTCTACTGAAAGGGCTCAATATATAAATATTTTTATATATGTTTCATTATTAAATACTAGCTTCTTTCATATTAAAGTGGAAAAAATGACTAGCTAGCATCTATATATATATATAAGTATCTCTGATCTGGAGGGTTTAAATTGTTAATAATTAGACATGAACATAAGAAAACTAATAAATAACACATAAAATAGCCAAAAATATATATGTAATTCCCTACGCCTATTGAGCTTTACATTAATGTTTTATCTATCGTCATTTATTTATATTTTTTCTCTAACATGGATATCATTTTTTGATATAATCTAAAAACTGCACAATCATAAAGTTGGAATGAGTTCTATACTCCTATAGCCAATTAATCGTAACTTGGGACAGATGGCGGTTTTTTTGAGGACGATTTGGACTATACCAAATTAATATCTTCGATGATTAGTATTAGTATGTTTTGTGGGTAATGCCCAAAACTTTACTATTGTGAAAAAAAGTGAAGCTGATTGCAATTTGCAAGCAACAACCGCCTACGCAGTCGCTGCAGGCATGAATGAATTCATACCTCTTTAATGAATTAATTATGTGTTATACTCTTTTGAGTAGGTGCATGCTACACTGCTACGTGTTAAATTCAGGAACTAAATCGGCCCCTTTCTTGTCTACATGCCCTGCGATTTCCGAACATCATACATGCACTATGACTCCAACTATGCTACCAAAACCAAAATCCACGTTATCTTTATCCTACAGAATATATAGATGCTACACCAAACATTAATTATAGATTTATATCATATCATCAATATTTATTGATAAAATGTAATCAGCGTAGCTGGTTTATCCGGTTGTCCTTTATGATGTTCAGTTGTATGATCTATAGACAAAGAACATAAATAAAGAAAATATAAAATAACACAAGATATGATTATCCAGTTCGGTACACACAACTATATATGGGGGCCTCACCCAGTAGAGAATCAATTCACTCATTCAAATTTAGTTTTTGACAAGGACTTGTACAACATAATCACCTATTTGAACGACCTTTCGAACACCACCCCTTCTTCAATGAACTGAAACTGTAGGAACCACATACGACCCAAGTGCCCACACTTGGTCTCTCTTACAATCTCCGTGAGATTACGATCTTCAGCAGCAACACAATACCCAAGGTTGTTTGTACTAGACAAACTAAAATACTAGAACTTCACGTTGAACACTATAAGGAACAACACCACTAGACACAATAAATCATATCGGTAAATTCAACTCAAAACACGTAGAGTTGATAAAACATCCACCATTCAATTTGGATCAAATGGTCTTCATATAGGAGCTTGAACCGCCTTCCTTCTTCGAGTCTTTCCTTATGAAGTTCGTTTCCATGTTGATAGGATTTCTTACCTTCTTGATCGAGAGCGTTCCTTTGGTGATTAGGGTGAATCTCCAAGGTAAATCTCCGCGAAGACGGTAGTGAAAAACCTAGCTTGACCCATTAAGAATTGGAAGCCCATGGTCTCTTTCTCTATATGAAAATTGCCATAAGTAGTCATCGCGACCATCGTCCTGAACATCTTGAGGAACATCATCGCCCTTGATTATTGCCTCTCTAAATAAAGATAAATAATGAGGGTAAGGGTATCCTCACTATTATTGTGATACATATAGTGATGAACTTATCCGATCATTAAAATTGAATTTAATTACGAAAAAATTTCATCACTAAATCACGTGTTCCCCTCACTATAGGTTATTACTATTCATAGAATTTCCAGTTACTATTTGTTTTTCGCCTCTTATTATAAATTAATTTTAAAATTAAAAATTACCTCATAAATTAATATTACTCTCATTAAATGTCACCTTCATGGTTATTTATAATTTTAATTCTTTGATTATTGTATAAACATATCACATTTACTAATAAATATATATGTAACAATAATGAAGCTAGTTTCTGGAACAAAATATTCATATGAACAAACTTCATCCAAACATCCATAAATTCTAAATAGTCATATATATCTGCTATTATTTCTAATTTCCTAGTATCTAAATGATATAGTAAAAAAAATTGGTACCATACGTCCATAAATTTGTCTAAGTACTAAAAATTATTTTCTAATATGTGTTTCAATATTCTTCTCTCAACCAACCTACAAAAATATTAAAAAAAATACAAAATGATTAATTCAACCATATTAGGATTTTGAATCAAAGAAGTCACATCAAATATAAAAATCAGCAGAAGAATATAATACCTCCAAACAAATCATTTTTCACATTCATGCTGGTGATAAATAAAATAATAATAATTAGTACCCATCTTTCCGCTGAGAATCAAAAAATATAGTAGAGAATTCATAAGAAAAAGTTTAATTTAAAAATTGAACAAAAGGTAAGATTTGCAAAGTATATGCACCACAACCAAACTTAAGCAACTATGAAATCTATAATTCATGTAGATGATCAATATCACATTAGAATGTTTCCCTCATTGTTTGATCCATTAAAGCAATTTCACGAGAACAAAAATAACTGACATATAAAAAAATATGGCATCATGTCATTTTTTTCCAATCGAAACATCTAAATAATGAACCCTGCTCAAGGTCGATGTCAATGTTAGGTGTTTGAAGTGTATTTGGATTTGATTTGTTGTCCTCAATTCGGGTTAATCTACTTTCAATAGTATCAAAACAACCTCTAAAATTCTTAATTTCTTCATCTTTCTCATGAATTTTAGCCTCCAACTCTTTTATGTATAGATCCCGAGAATTATTGAAGTCTTTTCGTTTCATTCCATCTCCATAACAAAAGGCATTGCTATGACTATGTGGCCCAAAAGATTGCTCAACAAGCTCAATATGTGACAATGATGGATTAGATTTCACAATCTCCACAATCTCATCCTACACAGGTCCATCACTCATGTTATATAAAAAAAATGATGCACAATGTATTTAGATAGCAAGCTTAAGTAGTGAGTGTACATATTTTTCTTGTGCTTGTGGGTCGAGCTTTCCATTTCTTTGTCTAGTCTCAAAGAAAAGTTATGTATAATCTATTAAGTTATCATCCCTGTCAACTCCCTGAAAGATTGAAAAGTTATCACACAATATCAACTTCTAATTAAATTACAAATGAAATAATATAGTATTTTTTACTTTCTACTACCTTCTCAAAGATCAATTGTCTATATGGCTTGCTTTCAGTTAGTATTCTACTTACTAGTTTTCTAATATCATAATAACAAATTTATGTATTAATCTCCCACGAGTACAATTTATTTGCAGCATAATAGTGTGTTTTATTACCAATATTAACTTGCACACCTGAAACTCTTTAGTTAAGAACTTGTTAGTCACAAGCCCTTCCCAATCTCTAGGATTCATCCTCTCCAGCACATTCTTCAAAACCTCAGCTTTAGTCTTACATTTTTTCGCGTACCTAATATTCAGTGATGACCTCCATGCAGTTCATAAAGCACCCATGTTCTCTAAGGTATGCTCATGATATGATTCTATGTCAGGATTGAAAAAACACTCATGCAACATATATGCATATATAAGCAAATATAACAATAAAGCAAATATGTTCATGGATAGAATTACTTAAAATTAGAAAATCTGAAACAATTATATAATTATACCACCTTAACAGAATCTCACATATGTTGCTTACTTAATACAGATATGTCCTTCCAGGCATTCACTCGAATAGGACATATCTTTTTATCTCGTACAAATTTTCCCAAATGTCTTGACCAATAACCGTGGTTTTTTCCCACTGCACGGTTATTGTAAAAACCAATCTCAAGTTTTTATTTACTTTTCAAAGCAAAAATCTTTATATTCTTATTTTTTCCTCGAACAGATCTGAGTTTTTCAGGTGCTAAATCTATTCAAAATGAGTCAATACAAAATAATAATATGGAAGTTATAATCTAAAACCCAAAAAAAAATGTAAATACACTATATATCAAATAGAATATACTTACTTTCAACATATTTGTCTATTACAACATATCTAATTTCACCACAAATACCATCTCGACTCTTAGGAGTAAATTTAGCAACGAGAAAATGACCAACCGCCTCAATTGGTATTCTAAACTCCTATAAAATTATAGAAATTAAATGACACAATATTGTTAAATATTTAAATAAAACAAGAGAGAATTACATAGATACTTACCTTGTTCGTCATGCGTTCACTAATAGCTTGCCATTCAGTTTCAGTTTCAAAGTGCTCAGAATCTAATATGAACCATTGAATTGTACTAGTATGTTCAATTACATTGATCAAATCCCCTTGTACTCTAACTTTATGGTTTTTATTATATTCACCAAATATCCCATACAAAGCTTTCTTGAGTTTAAAAACATGATCTGAATAATGTGGATTTTCAAACCCTTTTGGTTGTGCAACATACCCATCATTCTTCAGAAATCCATTCAAAAAAACACTTTTGACATCCATCTGATAGAGCTTGAATTTCATCATGCAGGCCATGGCAAGAAGTAATCTAACAGATTCAATCCTTGTGACTGGAACAAATGTCTCATCAAATATATTCTTTCTATCTGTGAATATCCTTGAGCAACTAGCCTAGCTTTATTTCTTATGTTATTCTCAAATTCATCTGTCTTGTTTTTGAATATCCGCTTTGTCCTTATAATATTCACTCCTTCAGGTTTCTTCACTAAGTCCCAAACATCATTCTTCTTAAATTGAAGTAATTCTGCCTACATTGCTTCAATCCAGTAAGCATCCTTTAGAGCTTCTTGAACATTCTTAGGCTCTATCTTTGATGTGAAATAGACATTAGATATCTCTTCATGTAATCTATTTCTAGTGATTTTTTTCTTCATAGATGTCACCAATAACTTCAGTAGTTAGATGATCTTTGATTATCTATCATGAAGAGTTCATTTGTTTTACTCCCTGACCTTCTCCTTCATTTTCTAGTCATCATGTACCTTAGAATGTCCAAATACATCTGTGTGTACATCATCTTCTGTGAGACTAGTAGAATCATACTGATCATCAAATCTTATGTTTCAGACTCAACTACTGTCTTGGTTTCCTTGTTGTAAATCCTATATGATTTATTGTTTCTAAAATATCCCAAGAACATACCTTCTACTCCTCTATTGTTATCTTGTTAAGATAAACTCTATCATTCAAGATGTAGCAGGTAGTTCCAAAAATATGGAAGTACTTCACAGTTGGTTTCTTCTCATACCAAATTTCATATGGAATAGTGAAGGTACTTAGTCTGGGATGAACATGATTGCTGATGTGACATGTGGTGTTGATAGCTTCTGCCCAAAACATTAAAACAACTCTTTTAGCAGCAATCATAGTTCTAGTCATCTCCTGTAGAGTTATGACCTTCCTTTTAACTACTCCATTCTATTGTGGAGTCTTTGGAGCTGAGTATTCATGGCTAATCTTATTCTCATTGCAAAAATCATCAAATGCCTAATTTTCAAATTCTTTGCCATGATCACTTTACATCCTAATAATCTGCAGATTCTTATCCATAGTGATTTTACAGACGAGTTTCTTAAATGCTATAAAAGTCTCGGTCTGGTCTCTTAGAAAATCCACCTAAGTAAATCTTGATAAATCATCAATGCAGACAAAGACACACTTCTTCTCTCCATAGCTTTCAATAGTCATTGGTTTCATTAGATCTATATGAAGGAGATCTAAAACTCTATATGAAGTTCTATACTAAATTTATTTGTGCTGAGACCTAGTCTGCTTTCCAATCTGACAAGGACCACATACTTTATCTCGTTCAACTTTGATCTGAGGGATTCCTCTAACCATTTTCTTGTTGATGATCTTCTGGAGATTTTTTAAGTGAATGTGTCCAAGTTTTTGATGCCAAATTTCTAATTCTTCCAATGATGTTCTTTGACATGTTACTGGACTTTGTGCAGGTACATGTAGCTGATAACAATTATCAGCTAATCTTTTTCCTTCCATGAATAAGTCATTATTCTTTTTCATCACTCCATAACTATCCTTGGTGAAAACCATTGTCATGTCATCATCACTAAGATGGCTAATGCTGATAAAATTAACTTTAAGTCCATCAACCAACATTTTCTTCTTCAGCTTGGGCATTCCTTCAACAACAAGTTTTCCTTTTCCCATGACTTTGTCTTTCTTGCCATCTCCAAAAGTGACAAAGTCTGAGAAACAGAACTTTAAATTATGCACAAATGAACAATCTCAGGTCATATGTTTTGAACAGCCACTGTCAAAGTATCAGTTATACATACCTTCTACTCGCAGAGATGTATGAGCAATCAAACTATTGTGTGTTTTCTGTTTGACAACTAATTACTTTTTCTGAGCAGGTTTTTTCTTCCTTTGCTCAGTTGGCCTTCTGTCCTTGTTACATGGATGCTGAACCAAAAATCTTCTTTTTATCCTTCCAAGATCATTAAGATACTTCTCACAATGTGCTCAAATGCGGCCTTTCTCCTCACAATAATGGCAGATAATTCTTCTCCTATTGCCATTATGATCAGACACCCTTCTATTTGTAATGTTCTTCAGATTGTACTGAACATTCTGTACATGTACTGACTGACCTGCACTTTTTTTAACAAATGCAATATTTAATTGTCCTCCATTATATCCAAGACCTAGATGATTATTTCCTGAATGTCATTGACCGGATAGAATATTATCAAGATTCTTTGTTCCACTATTCAGCATAGTGACATTCTTCTTGATGGATTTGAGCTCAGAAGATAATTCTGCAATCTCTCTTTCTTGTTGTTGTATAACAACTTTCTGATCTGAATCATATTTGATCAGCTTCTCATTTTCCTCCATAAGACTCTTGTTATGAGACTGGAGAGTCTTGTTGATCTCTACAACTTTTAGCCACTTTGTATACATCTCTTTGTAAGTTTTCACAAATTATTCTTAGCTGAAATCTTCATTATCTGAATAATCTTCTTCTGCATAGCTGAATGGATCTTGAAATTCAAAATCTTTGGCTGTGAATGCAATAGTTTCTTCATCTAAGTCACTATTGCTTTCTTTAGAATCATCATCATTGAGAGATACATTAAAATTCTTCTTATTTCTCTTCAGTATGTTAGCACATTCAGCTTGGATGTGACCAAATTCATCACATTCTCTGCATTGAATTCCCCTTCTTGGATTGGGCTATTGATATTTCTTTTGGCGCTGCGTTTTAGATTTTTTTGATAGTATCCATTTTTGTGTTTCTCACATTTATAGGGAGGGTAATCAGGTGGCTGATCTAATGGCTGCTCCGTCTACACCTGTGGGAGTTTGGTTTTCTCCAATTGATAGAATAGAGGCTGTTGTTCTTTCAGATATATTTGGCACTGGTTACTTTCAATTCACTTAGAGGGGTACTCTTTTCCCAATTTTTTTTTTCCATAATGGATTTTCTATTTTGGTTTTGACGAGGCTCCGATCCTAGAGTGATTAGTTTGTGATATTCCGAACTTATAGGTTTGGTCTCTTCTTTTCTTTTATTTATATAATTCATTCGAGAATGTTGTCTTTTATTGTTGAACCTTCTTGAAAACTGTTTGTTAGCTCTCTTCAATATTCGACTGAAGTTCTTAGTAATCAAGACCATCGCGTTCATAGTATCTGAATCAAGTACATGTTTTTTATTCTGTACTTTTTCAGGTACATCTTCTGAAACTTCAGCTTTAGGAGCAATACTTCTCTTCCTTGAGATGCTGCATTCATCTTCTAGATTCATCTCGAATGTCCTTAAAGACCCCATCAGCTCATCAAGCCACATACTTTTGATATCCTTGACTTTTTCAATGACAGCAACTTTGTAAGCAAATTTCTTTGGAAGAGATCTGAGCACCTTCCTTACAAGCTTCTCATTATTCATCGGCTCACTAAAAGCAAAACTCTCATTAGATATGTTTCTTAGTCTAGCATTGAACTCACCTAAAGACTCAATTTCCTCCATTCTAAGATTTAAACTTAGAAATAAGATTTTGAAGTCTAGATAATCTTACTGAACTATTCCCTTCAAAGACGGTTTCCAGAATATCCCATGCAGCTTTAGCAGTCTCACAAGTTGAAATCAGACTGAATATCTCAAGATCAACTACTAAGAATATAGCATTGAGAGTTTTAGAGTTGACATTGTACCAATATTTTTGTGGCACAGACCATTCTCCTTCTTCAATCTCCACCTGTTTTCCTTCTTTGGCAACAGTTGGCTTCTCTCATCTTTCAGTGATGCTTTTCCATGCAAGCTCATCTATTGATCTCAGAAACACCCTCATCCTTGCTTTCCAGTAAGGATAATTGTTACTTTCAAGAAAAGGTTGTCTGACCGTAGATCCTCCTTTCTTGATTGAGCTCATAATTGAAATCAATCAAAATCTTCACGCGATTATATACTTTTCAAGACTCTTTTCACTTTAAACTAAAGACGACCCGCTCTGGTATCAATTGTAGTTACATAAATCATGCAGACAGAATCATGTTCTCAATAATGTATATGAAGAACATGTATGGTTAGAATACTAAATATAAAGAAAGTAAATGGCACGAGGTTGGTAACTCTGTTTGATCAATTGATCTATGTCAAGGGAACTTCACAAGTCTGTGAGAAACAATCCACTAATCCGTTGCAATGTTACAAAGGCTATTACATGATGACCTCCCATCACTCGACCCCTTTCCTACACTCTACAACATCTTTCGATGGACTGAATTGTGAGATCCCTTCACAATCTAGACTCTCTCTAGTTCCCATAGAAAATCTCTCTCGAGACTCCTCTAAGTATGTATGAAAGAACTTCAAACACAGACTAGACACATAATGATCACAAGGATCAAACCTAGTCTACTCGTATACCATATGCTTCAAACTTGAAGTCTTTTTAGACTCTCTAGCTCTTATGTATACATAAAACCTTGACCATCTAACTAGTCTGATTCCCAGACTATTTATAAACACAAGTCATAGCCTAAACAAGATAATCAGAGAATCCTAATCTGAATTAAACTCTAAAAGAAAACTTTCCTAGTTTAATTTGGACTTCTAGTTAGAGTCCTTCCTTGAATAGAAGTCACCTTCTTTCATCTTGATCTTCATCTTGAATAATGCATCTTCTATTCTGAAACGTCCATTTTCAAAAAAAAAACTTCAACTCCTTAAATCCAGCTTGGCACGTCTCTTGGAAACTATTTGGACAACCATGTACATGATCATGTTCATGAACATGCTCAAGTACATTCTTCGATCTTCAATTAGATCGGTAGTGGAATGTTCATATCATAATGTCCAGAACATGGTCTTCAAAACTTGAAAAATCAAACACCTGTGCTCTTTGAATTGCCATAAAGATCATGACAATCTAAAAATACTTAGTGCTAAACGATGACACTAACATATTCAATTTAGTGATTTTTTTTGGAATTTTCAACGAGCAAGACTTCGACTCACCACGGGAACAAGGAGCAATAATTCGATTAAAGAGAAAGGGTTTTGATATAGGCAAATTTTTCTGGAAATTTAAGCAACGTTTTTCTCTTGTTTCTCTGAACTCAGAAGTAACAACTGTTCAATTGAATAAGGGTTTTTGTATCTTTTTTTTAATTTACCTTAGTAAAAAAAAATGACTTGTAATTTTTAAGTAAAAATCCCAATTTGGTGGGAATATTAATTTATTTTAAATATAAAAGAATGTGATTAATTAATTAGGGGGAACTTGGCGCGCGGTAGATCAAAACTAACTAATGAGGGAAATTTTTTATTATATGAATAATGAGGGGGTTTTACTCTAATTATGAGGGGATATATAATTTCGTCACTATAAAATATATCTTTAACTACAATTTTTTTATACTTTCATTAATACAATAGAAATCATACAATTAGTGACCATTTTTTGATCCTGTCACCAAATTTTGGTTACTATAAATCAAATTTCTTGTAGTGATCATTAAACTATATAGTATAACTTCCAAAACTGAAAGGTTGTTATTAGTTGCAAACCTTTGATATCTAGAGTTCACTTCATGTAAGAATCCTCATTCTCAAAGTTAGAAGCACAAAACCCACAAGTTCCACTCACTTGAACCCTTTTATGAACAAGATTGAAATGTGTAGGTAAATAGTCACTCAAACTACCCCGAAGAAAATACATTTAGCGAGAGGATGACTCTAAGGAGACTTTAACCATCTACTTTTTGTTCTAAATCACCTTAGTTATTATCTTTAATAACGTGTCATGGTCCTAAAAAATCAATTAAATTTGTCATTTTTTACATTCTTGTAAAATTTGCATCTTCAATTAAATTACCAACAAAAAATACACCGTTCGTGCAGGTCGCTACTTATGCGACAAGGAATTTCACTACAAAATTAAAATAAAAGTTTGAAGTATTACGAGAAATTCATAACCAATTAGTTATAATTGAAAAGAACAAGTAGTTCCTTCATTGGAAATGGTCGGTAATTACAGTAAAACCTCTATACAGTAATATAATTGGGACTAGGGAAAAATATTACTATAAGGAGGTTATTATTATATAGAGTTTAAGTGGAGATTTGTTGGCCCAATGATCTATTATATGGGCTTTGTAATTTAATTATAAGCCCAAAACCCCATATTAGCCCAAAATCCCAAAATTATGCCCTAATCCCTTTTTCTCCTTTACGATAAATTGAGAGAGAGCGGCTACTGTTTGATTAAGCTTGAGAGAAATATAGATTGTGAGGGCTCTGCTATTCCCGTTCACAATTCATCGACGGATTCCTGTTCATAGGTCTCCTGATTGGCGTTGAGATTGCAAACTTCGTGAGAGAGAGATAACACCATTGATTTCAGTCTTCCACCTCTTGGTCGCAGCCCATTCGTGACCTGTTATTGTAGCCCACTTGATCATTCGTGTTGCCGGAAGAAGTCGACGCCACCGCTCATTTGGATCCTGAGCCAATCACTTCTTCAATCCTCTTATTTTCTTTATCCTTTATATATATATATATATATTATGTTCATCGTGCTTCTTTAGTTAGAGTCATATATATATATATATATATCATTTGGAATAGATACACACATATTCATATTCATATATCTATATTTAAGAAGAATCAATGTCTGTCATTGTTTCAATTGATTAACTTCTCCTATTTTTGAATTATAACAGCACAGGTAGAGATCGCCAGAGTTGACACGGCTTTACTCTACTACTGTCCTGCGACGTTACTGCTGCCGTGAACTCTGAAGAACTGCAGAGGGTCACTGAGTCTCTAGAGCTCTCCAACGTCGCTACTGCTGAATTGTGGTTGAAGGAGAAGACATTGACTCCGTAGTGCTTAATTTGCAGAGTCACAACAACTCTCGACACGCAGCTACATCGCCTAACACCGAAGACGACGTCGTCCAGACGCTGTGAATGTGAAGCAGCTTCGCTGCAGACAATCCAAGCCTTAGAATTTTTAATACTAACATCATTCGCTTCTCTCTATCTTTTTCCCATTTAATAACTCTTTATATATCCAGATATATACATATATATACTCCTCATTGCAACTTCCGTTTCTTCATCTGTAATAAAGTGTTATATTGCTGAAACTTGCTGCTGACTCACAGGTTCCCAGAGTAGACACCATTTGTTGCTGCAGATTATCTCACTCGTTGCTGCTACAGTGCACAGAGGAGATTAGAAGCGTAATTCTTATTGCTGGGGCAGAGAAATTGAAGAAAAAATAACTAGAGGTACTGCCACGTCTCTTGTTGAAGCATAGGCGTTTGTGTGGCTGACTTCGACGAGTCGGGAACCAAGACGGTGAACCCCGATAGGGCACGGATACCCAACAGTGGTATTAGAGCCATGAGGACCCTTGCCGGGGCACCCTACGACTCGCACCAGCGCACCCCACCGCCATTGGCTGCGCTGTTTCGCTCCCGACGAGCAAGGAACACGGTAGGTCAGATTTCTCCCCTTTCGGGAAGGATCTGTGACAAACGGGATTTTCACTCGTATTTCCGAGCATAACATATTCGTTTTATTGATCTTTTCATATATTTTGATTGTTATAATGCTTCTTTTCCGTTTTATGTTATAATAAGTGTTTTTAAACACTATCGTACAATTTTAGGGCAAAACCGATCGACTCGGGACTCAAAAGACAGAAGTCGGCGCGACCCGGGTGCAGGAGCGGTGCGAGTGTGCATCCATGCAGAGGCCCCGAAAGCACGGCAAATGGCGCGACCCGACTCAGGCCTAGGAGGCGCGATCACCTCGGTCACGCCACCTAGGCGCGACCCGAGCCAGGCGTGACGCGGGTGCAGGCCAAGCGCGAGTGTGCATCCATGCAGAGGCCACGAAAGTATGTTATTCAGCGCGGCCCGACCAGAAGAGATCCGGCGCGACCACCTCGGTCGTGCCTCCTGGCGCGGCTCGACCGGGGCGTGACCGAGCCCGTGTCGCCCCCCTGTTCCGTTCTGAATTTTGGCATTTTCATTTCATTTTTGTTTTATTTTTATTTTGCGGATTTGTAGGGGTATAAATACCCACCCTCATTCAAACTAGGGTAACACTTGAATTATTAGCCCCCAAATTGAGAAATTTAGTCTTGGAGAGAAAGTTTTGGAATACAAATGTGGAAGTTGTGAAGATTTTGGAAGCAAAAAGGAAGTTTGAAGATTGTTTCGTCCATTTTCGGGTTTACTCTTATCTATGATTATGATTTCTTTCCTCTTTATTCATTTTTGTTTAGTTTCATGTTTGGATATGTCTAGCGAAATATTGTAGTCCTAGGGTGATATGATTTGACATTAAATGGTTGAGTGAATGGATAGAAAAGCATGTTGATTCCCTCTCTTTGTAGTTCCATGGATCAATGGTTTGAATTTATCTAACTAGGGTTGGCCTCCTTGATTTGGATTTTATGTTGATTATGTTTTGAGAAAGACTAATTAGCATTAGGAGTTGATTTATGGGACCCATTAGGTATTAAATGAGAATTTATGTCTAGGTGGATTTTTGGATTGATTAATTGTGCTTGAATTTGAGAAAGTTGGAGTTTAGTCCTAGAGATAGGAGAATTCCCTTTTGCTCAATTATATCTTAGAAACTCGAGAGAGTCTAGGATTGCTCTTGGTTGGAATTAATCTTGAGTGGAATTAATTTGCTTTTTAATCTTGAAACCCACCGTTCGTGTTGATGAAAATTACCCTACGATTTCTTTTACCCATCATTTGTTACCTCTTTTAGTGGAGTTGTGATTGTTTGAGTTTATTTTAGTTTATTTCTGCAATTTATTAATTTTCACGCTTAGAGTAAAAGAAAAAAAAATCAAATTCAACCTATGATATTATGATGCTTGACTTGTAAAACAATATGAATATGGTGCTTGCATGCCTTGGATTATCTAAATTCCCTGTGGATTCGACCTCGATTTTTCTTGTACTACAATCTGCTTGTATACTTGCAAGTTAAGTTGGGTATTAAAACTCTTAGTAGGAAAAATATCTCATCAAGTTTTTGGCGCCGTTGCCGGAGAATCTTAGTTTTATTCAAGTCTTTTTATGCAACATCAATATAAGTGTTGTTTGCTAGATCAAGTGGTTCTGTTTTATTTTATTTAAGTATCAAACTTACTTTAAGTTGTTCACAGGTGGTGTATGCATACAAGGGCACGTGATGACCCGTTGCTCGAGTTAGATACCGAGATCGAAGCCACGAGTCGTCACAACAACGCTCGAAGAAAAAGAAGACATAGAATGGCGGATAATCCACCACCTCCGTCTCCCATCCAAGATCCGTTGATTCTTCAAATGCAAAGACAACTTGAGGAGATGAGATGACAACTTCGGGCCCAAGAGGAAGCGAGGGCTCGAGTTGAAGAAGCGCCAATTCGAAACTTATTCCAACCTATGCTTAATGAGGGGGTTGTTAATGGGCCGGCTATACAAGCCAACAACTTTGAATTGAAGCCAGCATTGATGGCTATAGTGTCCCAAAACCAATTTGGTGGGACGGCACTTGAAGATCCGCACGAACATGTCTACCAATTTTTAGAGATCGCTCGAACGGTCAAGATTAATGGGGTGCCCGAGGATGTAATCCGTTTGAAGCTATTCTATTTCTCATTGCGGGACAAAGCACGAACATGGTAGTTGAACCAACCACCCGGTTCATTCACCTCATGGAATGACTTGCTCTCTAAATTCCTTCAGAAATTCTTTCCTCCTGGAAAGACATTAAAGTTAAAGGGAGATGTAACTCAATTCAAGCAAAGGGATGAAGAGTCATTGTGTGAAGCTTGGGAGTGGTTTAGAGAGATGCTTCGCAAGTGTCCGGGCCACAGTTTTGGCACGGATCATCAAGTCTGCATTTTTTATGGGGGTTGCAAGTCCAACGTTCGAAGTATTCTTGATGTGTCGGCCGGAAGATCATTACTAAATCGAGGACCCGAAGAAGCCGTCACAATCATCGAGGAAATGGCCTCCAACGCCTATTAATGGCCGATGGAGCGGGAAAATGTACAAATCTTGAAAAAGGTGGAAACTACAAACAATGATGCTATAGCCCTTTTAGCCGCCCAGATGACTACCATGAACTCTAAAATAGAGGCTATGGCATCTCCAAGACCGGAGTCTCAAATCATGCCTAACTTAGAGGAAGCGAGCTTCGTTGGTCAAGGGAACTATGGGGGCTACCAAAGGCCTTTCAATCAAGGTTTTAAGCCTCACTTTGGAGGACCATAAGGGCAAGGTGGAAATCAATATCATCCTAGGCCACCATATCTGAATCTTTCTTACTCAAACCCGAACAATCACCTCCAACCGCCTCCCGAATTTTCGGTCACAAATGGAGTCATTGATGAGGAAAAGAAGCCCAAACTTGACGAGCTCCTTATGGTTTTCATGAATAAGACCGATAAATACATGTGGGATTCTCAAGCACATTTTGAGAAGATAGAAGGGAATCAAGCCGCGGTGAATACTCAACTAAAGGTGTTAGAAAAATAGATGGGGCAACTTGCCTCGACTTTAGGAGGTCAACACCACCCGGGACAATTTCCCTCAAACACTACCATTAACCCTAAGGAGAATTGCAATGCAATAACCCTTTGAAGTGGAACATCTTATAAGGAGCCCGATATGCCCGATCAAGAGAAAGAAGCTTTGGGTGAGGAAGAGCCAAGGGAAGAACAAAGAGGGGATGATGAAGGTGAGAAGGAAGATGCTATAAGGAAAGCAAAAGGGGTCCCTAGGGATCAAAGAGACGCTGAGTCAAAGATGGATGTGCCTTATCCTCAGAGGCTTCGAAAAATTAAGCATGAGGAACAATTTTCCAAATTTTTGGACATCTTCAGAAGAGTACAAATAAACATACCCCTTGTGGAGGCTTTACAACAAATGCCTACGTATGCTAAATTTCTTAAGGAGGTAGTTACGAAGAAAAGGAGGTTGGGCAATTATGAGACCGTTAATCTAACGAAAAATTGTAGTACATTGATTCAACAAAAATTGCCCGCCAAAATGAAGGACCCTGGAAGTTTTAACATCACAGTGACCATTGGAGATAGCCAAGAGAGGAGGGTCCTTTGTGGTCTTGGTGCAAGTATAAATCTCATGCCATTGTCATTTTTCCTTAGGTTAAATGTGGGAGAGATAAAACCCACGACAATCTATTTGTAAATGGCGGATAGGTCGCTAACCTACCCAAAGGGAATTGTGGAAGATGTTCTCGTTAAGGTGAATGACTTCATATTCCCCATGGATTTTATCGTCTTGGACATGGAGGAGGACAAAAATGTGCCCCTCATTTTGGGAAGGCCATTCTTGGCAACAAGTAAGGCACTCATTGACTTGTCGAAAGGAGAGCTCACACTTCGTTTGAACGATGAAAGTAGTACATTTTCGATTTACAATGCTATGAAGTTTCATGATGATAACGAGGAGTCCATGAGAGTGGAAGAGTGTAAAGTGATGAAGATTGTAGAAGAATGTGTTGAAGAGACAATGATGGAGAATTGCATCTCTCAAGACCCCTTGGAGACCATCTTGTTTGTATCTCTCTACTCTTCTTCTTCTCTTGATGATTTTAATGATAATATCGATATTGTGGATTGTGTGTTTGCTCTTGATTCCCCACAGGAAATCCCAAGACGAGAAAATCGCTTTTTGCCATTAAGGGATGGAAAAGAGAAAACACTGAAGAATGAAGGAGGAGAGAAAAAGGAGACCAAGGAAGAGTTGAAGCCCCTTCCAGGACACTTGAGGTATGCTTTCTTAGGTAAAAATGAAACTTACCCCGTGATAGTGTCGACTTATTTGTCAGCATGTGAGCTAGATAAATTGCTTAGAGTCTTGAGGAAGTATAAGTCCACTCTAGGTTGGTCTATTGCTGACTTAAAAGGGATTAGCCCGTATGTGTGTATGCATAGAATTTTGCTTGAGGATGAATACAAACCACGTGTGCAACCACAACGAAGTTTAAACCCCATTATGCAAGAAGTCGTGAGAAAAGAAGTTTTGAAATGGCTTGATGCGGGTATAATTTATGCTATATCTGATAGCGAGTGGGTTAGCCCCATTCAGGTTGTAGCCAAAAATGGGGGCATTACAGTAGTCCAAAATGAGGGTAGTGAATCCATTGCTACTAGAGTTGTCACAGGTTGGAGGGTTTGCATAGATTATCGAGCTCTAAATCCTGCCACTAGGAAGGACCATTTCGCGTCTGGCTCGGGTCGCGCCTGGGTGGCGCGACTGAGGTGGTCGCGCCTCCTAGGCCTGAGTCGGGTCGCGTCGTTTGTCGTGCTTTTGAGGCCTCTACATGGATGCACACTCGCGCCGCTCCTACACCCGGGTCACGCCGACTTCGGTCTTTTGAGTCCCGACTCGATCGGTTTTGCCCTGAAATTGCACGACAGTGTTTAAAAACACTTATTATAAAATAAAACGGAAAAGAAGCATTAGAACAATCAAAATATATGAAAAGATCAATAAAACGAATATGTTATGCTCGGAAATACGGGTGAAAATCCCGTTTGTGAATCTGCTCTGGTAAAGTGGCGAAACTCTAAGCTCCTAGATCTTAGGCTTGGGTTATTTGCTATTTGCACTAAATATTGGTGAATTGTGGAGTTTGGGAGATTATTGCAATTTGGTGGTGTTTTGGGAGAATTTTTTGGAGATTTGTGGTGATTTTTTGGAGAATATTTGATATTTGTGGCAATTTGTGATAATATAGTTTATTTGTGTTAATTTGGGAGAATCTAGAATTTTTGTTGAATTTTTGGGTAAAATTTGAGATATTCTTCTTTGAAAAGATTTATTTGTTGTATCTCTATTTTTGTTCGGTATCTTGCGATCCTATACCTTGCTTTCGCATTCTTTTATTTTTTTTTATATATCTCTGTGAGTATTTGGTTGTGTTTGGTGGTGAAAACTTGGTGAAGCTCCAAGTTTTGTGAGTTTTTTGAGAAACTGACTCCGGTTTTTGAGTCAGTTGCTGTTGAAACGAGTTTTGGGGTTGTCCTGAGTGAATCTTTGCTCCACAGATAAATCTGTGCTGAGAACTGGGCTAGCCTCAGCACTTTATCCCCCCGTGTGTACTTGTTTCTGTGTGTTGGAGGAGTTCCCTCCCTGTTCTGTGATCTTTCTGCTGTGTTCTCTGATTTTCTAGTGATTTTTTGCCTTTCTGTTGCTTTTGTGACTTCTGTGTCTGTATATAATCATGAATAACCTTCATATGGCGCCTTTTGATGGTAGAAATGATTTTTAGGATTGGAAAACTAGAATTGAGTGCAATTTGACAAAAGGAAAGATTCATAAAGCAATTTTCACTAAAATTGATAAATCTGTAGATGATGAGAAGTTGCATGATATGAATGATAGTGCTAGGGCTACCATTTTATTGAATTTGAGTAGTAATGTTCTTAGGAAAGTGTCTCATCATCAATGTGCTAAGAATTTGTGGGATGATTTGAATTCTCTATATACTGCTACTTCTGAAGAGTCTGTATATGCTTTACAAGATCAATTTATGAATTATCAAATGGATGCTTCAAAAGATGTTGATGCCAATATGGATGAATTAAATAAATTGCTTCAAGACTTGAAACTTGCTGGTGATGATACGCATGAGAAATATGTTGCGCAAATTTTATTAGGTGTCATTCCTGAGTCATTTTCTGAGGTCAAATCTGCTTTCAAATATGGCGGGTCAAAAGTTACTTGTAATATGATTGTAACAGGTTTGAAAGCTAAAGAAAATGAGCTTAAAAAGTTAAAATCCAAACATTTGCATAATGAGATCATGTATGTGAATAGGAATAATAACAGAAATCCTCCACATGGCTTTAATAAACCTCTAAATCCTGAGAATCCGAGTGTGCTTGCTGCTGAAAGACATAGGAGGGATATGCAATTAGGGTAAAACCAACATCATAATCAGAATTATGCTCAAAATCATAATCATGCTCCTAATTATGCTCAAAATCATAATCATGCTCCTAATCATGCTCAGAATCATACGTTTGACCAGAAACCTAGGAAAACATGCTGGAATTGTGGTAAACCTGGTCATTTTTCTAATAGATGTAAGCAACCAAAAAGAAATAAAGGTTATGGAAATTATGAGCCTAAACAACATGCTAATAATGTGTATGAGGATGATGGTATTTATATGGTGCATGATGCATATAATTTTCAGTTCATCAATTACACTAATGTTGTGTCAAAATCTGTTTCTAATAATGAATGGCTCATTGATTCTGGTTGCACTTTTCATGTCACTCTATTTAAGCATCTATTTCATAACTTGCATTATATGAATTCTGGACATGTAGCTCTTGCGGATGGTCAAAATTGTGATATTCAAGGAAAAGGTGATATCTGCTTGAGATTTGAAAATGAAAGCATGCTTACATTAAGTGATGTCAGATATGTGCCTCAATTGAAATTTAATTTGTTATCTATGTCCAAAATTACTGATAAGATGTTTGATGGTTCTGTGAATTTTTTGAGATTCAAATTTGAGAAAGATTCAGTACTTTATTTTATTGATCCCCGAAAGGGTGATTTGTATGTTGTCCATGCTGAGTATGTGCCTCTGCCTGTTGTTAATGTGATTCAAGAAGATAAGACTGCATTATGGTATGCTAGACTAGGACATATGAGCAATAAAGGTCTTGCAATTTTGCATAAAAATGGTGCTTTTGGTAAAGATAAAATGTTTGTTATTCCTTTCTGTGAACCGTGTGTTATGGGCAAGCATCATAAAACTCATTTACCTGTCACTATGCCTTATCCTAGGAAGCATGTTAGTACTGAAATTCTTGAATATTTGCATGCGGATGTTTGGGGCCCAGCCAAAGAGCCCACCCATGGTGGAAATACTTTTTTCTTGTCGATTATTGATGATTTTTCCAGGAAAACTTGGGTGTTTTTAATGAAGAACAAATCTAATATGTTTATGTGTTTTTTTAAGTGGGCTGCTAAAATTCAAAATCAAACTAAAAAGAAAATTAGATGCATCAGAACTGATAATGGGCTTGAATTATGTAATAATGCTATGGATAATTGGTGTTTTGATCAAGGTATTAAAAGGCATAAAACTGTGCCTTACACTCCATAGCAAAATGGAGTGGCAGAGAGAATGAATAGAACTCTCCTTGAGAGAGTTATGAGTTTACTTGTTGCCTCTGGTTTGTCTAAACCTTTTTGGGGTGAAGCTCTCATGACTGTTACTTATTTGATTAATAGATCTCCATCTGTGCCCCTACTTGGTAAAATGCCTGAAGTTGTCTTCTTGAATAAGCATGTTTGTTTGTCTAATTTGAGAGTCTTTGGGTGTGCTGCATATGTTCATCAAAAAGTGAGCAAACTTGATCATAGAGCTAGGAAGTGTGTGTTTCTAGGATATCCTAAAGGTGTGAAAGGGTATAGATTATGGGATAGAAGTGTGTCTGGATTTAAAACATGTGTTAGTCGTGATGTTATATTCAATGAGCATGATTTTCCCTGTTTACCGATTCCTCACCTTATGTTGCTCCAAGTGAGGTGGAAAATTTGGATAATAATTTGTTTGATTTTATGCCTGCTCCACCTGTTGCTCCAAGTGATGTGGAGGATAAGGTGGAGAATGTGACTTCTATGCCGTCTGAATCTGAAAATGTGTCTAATGATTTACCTGTCACTGAGCATGAGTCTGAGAATCATAATGTGGATGAGTCTGTGTCTGAGCATGAGGCTAATGATGAGCCTATTAATAATATGCACGTGTTTGATTCTGAATCTAGTTCTAGCTCTGAAAATGAAACTGAGACTATTCCTGAACCTGAGAATTTGAACAATTATCAACTTGCTAGAGATAGGGTAAGAAGGAATGTGAGATTACCTGCTAAATATGATGATTATAATCTGTCTTTATATGCATTTAATGTATTTAGCAATGTTGACCAATTTGAGCCTAGAACTTATAATGAAGCTGTAAAATCTGATGAATCTGATAAATGGCTTGATGTAATGAATAGTGAAATGAAATCTTTGCATGACAACAATACTTGGATACTTGTTAAAAGGCCTGATGATTGCTCTATTGTTGAATGTAAATGGTTATTTAAAATCAAGTATGGAATTGATAATGTGAGGTATAAAGCAAGATTAGTAGCAAAAGGTTTTACATAAAAAGAAGGAGTTGATTATAATGAGATATTTGCTCTTGTTGTTAAGTTTACTACTGTGCGAATAATGCTTGCTCTTGTTGCTCACTTTAATTGGGAACTTAAGCAAATGGACGTTACTACTGCTTTCTTGCATGGTGAACTTGAAAACAATATTTATATGAAACAGCCCGAGGGCTTTGTTGATAAAAACAAACCTGAGCATGTATGTCTGCTAAAGAAGTCCCTATATGGTTTGAAACAATTCCCTAGGCAGTGGAATATTAAGTTTGATCAATGCATGAAAAGCGTGAACTTCACTCGTTCCAAATTTGATCATTGCTTATATTTTATGGAGACTGATACTCCCATGTTCTTGCTTTTATATGTGGATGATATGTTGCTCATTAGTCCTTGCATTAAAACTATAAAATATGTTCAAGAATTCTTGTGTGATAATTTCAATATGAAAGACCTAGGTGATGCTAGGAAGATTCTCGGCATGAACATTGATAGAAATAGAGCAAAATCCACTCTTGTGTTGCATCAATCTGCTTATGTGGAATAAGTTCTGAAGAAATTTAATATGGAAAAGTGTAAGCCTGTTAACGTGCCTCTTGTTTCTCATTTTGTGTTAAGTAAGGATCAGTCCCCAAAGACTGACTCTGAAATGTTTGAAATGCAAAAATCCTGTGTTTCATGATCGTACTAAGAATATTGATGTTAGATTCCATTTCATTCGAGATGTTGTTGAAAAAGGGAAAGTGTTTCTTGATAAGATCCCCTCTGAATTTAACCCTGCGGATATGAGCACTAAGTGCCTTCCAGTTGCAAAGCTATTGTCCTGCAAGAGATCACTGAACTTTGATATTGGTTAAATTCTTCTATGTGAGCTTTATGTGATGGTATTCTAGTTTTGGGGCTAGATACCTTACTTGTTTTTTGTGTGTTGGTTAGCTTTTCTCATTGGTACTGTACTAGGTTGCATATCAGTCAAGGATAGTCATCAAGTGACTTTAGATGATTTGCAAAAGGGTTGGTCTCTAGTGTTGAGATTGAGTTCAATACGCATAGTCACTACAAAAAAATTCCGATTTAGCGACGGGGTTTTCCGTCGCTAATCCCGTCGCTACAGGGTTTAGCGATGGGAAACTCCCGTCGCTAATCATGCGCGACGGTGGCTCGCCCGTCGCCACGCTATCCGCCAAATTTAAATTTTTGAAATTATTGATTGGCCCGGCCCGCGATGAGCCCCCGACCCAGGGGCCCGGGCCCATTAATGAGCCCTTGACCCGACCCGATGAAAGGCCCGCGCCCAAGCCCTTCAAGAATAATTTTGTATAGTATGCACCTAAGAGGATTCGAACTTGTGACCTCCTAGAAGGAGGGCCAAACACTTATCCATTTGGGCAAGTTCAATTGATGTTATATTGATAGTTTAAATAATATATATACTTATACGATTTTTTCATAATTTATTTTTATTTATCTCTATAAATTAAAAGTGTTATATTCTTATTAATATATTTATATCTATTTGTGCACAAATATATATATATATATATAATATTGATATTATATTGTATTATATATTTGTATATAAGAACTATAATTTAAGGTGATATTTATTAAGTATCCATGCATACAAAAATTATAATAAAGGTGATATTGTATTATATATTTGTATATAGAACTATAATTTATTAATTAAATTATTTTAAAAATTATATATATATATATATATATCATGGTGAAAATCTGGTTAAATAGTCTTACTTGGGGTTTCATGCTAAATATCATAATGAATTAAATTATTTTTACTTACATAATAAATAACTTTAGTTTATAATTAAAAATTAAAATTCATTATATACTATATTATGTATATATTTTCATAGTATATTTTAGTTTGTTAATGTATAATTGATTAATCTTGTAGTAGTAACTATAATAAATATTATGTTAAACTTAATACATTTTTTAAATATATAATAATATACTAATTAGTTTATTTATAAGAATACTAATAAAGCGAATTTGTATAAATTTGTATTTAATAAGGAAATAATACAAATTTAAAGATGTGATATTAATAAATGTGTATAATTATGATATTATTTTTTTAAAAATTAAAATAAATGAATAAAAATATAAAAATAATTTTAATAGGGAGAATATTTGTATTAGAATATATTGAAATCATATTTAATTATTTTAAAAATAATTAAATAAAATTTAAAAAATAAATAAAAAATTAAAAAAAAAATTAAAAATTGCTTTAGATTATAATTAAAAATTAAAATCCATTATATACTATATCTATATTATATCTAAAAGTAAGATAGTCACTATAAATAGTAACAATAAGTTTTTTCCCGCCTAAATACACTTTCTATAAATAAAAGTATAATATTTATTAATTAGTTAATATTTATATTATATAATCTTTCAATACTAGAATTTCAACATTATAAATTATTTTTTTTATTTAGCAAAAATACTATTTTTTATCAAAAATTACTCTGTTCATTCAATGAAAAAATTAGGTGGCCTTTAAATGGTTGATTTATATGTGAACTTTCTAAACACCTATTTTTTTCTTTACGTGGATCATAAATTTATATTAATTATTATTCTTTTAAGTGTTATGAGTGAATGTTCTAATATATTAATTTAAAAAAATTTAAAATTTTAAGTTGAATAAATATATTAAAACCATTCCAGATCCACATCAAAATTTCAATTAAATATATTTAAATTTTAAAATTAAATGTATTAATCAATATACACATCGAATATTTTAAATTAAATCTACTTAAAATTTTGAATTAAATGTATTAATAGAACTTGGTAATTAATTGTTAAATATATTTATGTCATCAATTTTATATATAAATTAAATAGTTAAGGCTTGTGGTTTTAATTTTTCAAACAAAAATCATCACACGTTAAAAAATTTAAAAATATTATTATGCATGAAAAATGCATACGAATTTATATAAATGACTTTTAATACATAAGGAGGAGATTTTTTTATTTTATTTTATTTCTTTTTAAGTAATTTTTAAAATTAAAAATGACATTTATGTAAATTTATAATTATTTAGTTCTGAATTAAATGTAATAGTGGTATATAAAGAAAGTTTAATAGTGCATTTAGAAATGCTCATTGATTAAATATATTTTAAAAAATCAAGATCTACATATAAAATTTTAGATTAAATATATATAAATTTTGAATGGACAAAACTCAAAATGTATTAATTGGTCTTATCATTTTAATGTTAGATAATTTTAAGATTTTTAAGTTTTCATATTTAAGTTTTCAACTTTAAAGATGTTTTAAATAGTTAAAACTTATATATTTTAATTTTAAACCAAAATTTATCCAACATTGAATAACAAATAAATGATATTGTATATGAACAAACTATGAGTTATGAGGTTTAACGATGATCTCTGCAAATTGACATCAAGTATAATATTTGATATTTGATTTTATCAATTTAATACGATACATTTTAAATTTTTAGGAATTAAATATTTTTGAATTAAAATTGAATTAAATATATTAAACAAATATAATAAGATATTCTAATATATTAATTTAAATTTTTTAGTTAATTAAATATATTAAAAAATTCAACATCCACATCCAAACTCTTTTAATGAGTTAAAATCTTTAAAGATAATGCATTTGATTTTTTTTCAATATTTTTTTTCTATCATTCCTCATTTGTGTGTGTGTGTGTGCGTGTGTGTAGATTTGTGAAGTTTTAAAGTTACATATCAATCATCGGGACTATCATGTTTTGTTTCTCTACAAGTGGATTCATAAAGTTACATATAATAACATATAAAATTCCATTTAGATTATCTTCGCCTGAGCATTTTTATTTTTTTTATAATATATTATTACATATTCCCATTTTGCATATTAAATTTTCACTTACCACACATCTCACATCGGTTGTAAATTGAAATATTGGGATATGAGTTGTATAAAAGAGTGGGTAATCTTAAATCGAAACCTCAAATTAGTTCTGCAACTTTTTATAAATTTTATACATTCCACATTGGTTGTAGATTGAAACATTGGGATGTAGGTTGTTGTATAAAAAGAGTGAAAAACCTCGAAATTTTTATTTAATCATTTTTTGAATAAAAATATTTTAAAAATTGAAAAAAATTATTCATGGCTAATTTGCCTATTAATCGTTGTCGAGACCAACTGAGCAGTCAGGACGCTACCTTCTCGATTTTACAACCAACTTGGGTATTTCTAATACGGCTAGAGCCGGCAAGGCTGATTTTTCCAATGATGAAAAATACATAAGTAATTTATAATTCAAACGATATAATTCATATATTTATACGCGAAATTCATGATGGAATATAATTTTATTATTATACATAAATATTTTTTTTAATAACATCCCCTGTGCATCGCACAGGTGGTATACTAGTTATGTATATATTTTCATAGTATATTTTAGTTTGTTAATGTATAATTGATTAATCTTGTAGTAGTAACTATAATAAATATTATGTTAAACTTAATACATTTTTTAAATATATAATAATATACTAATTAGTTTATTTATAAAAATACTAATAAAGCTAATTTGTGTAAATTGTTATTTAATAAGGAAATAATACAAATTTAAAGATGTGATATTAATAAATGTGTATAATTGCGATATTATTTTTTCAAAAATTAAAATAAATGAATAAAAATATAAAAATGATTTTAATAGGGAGAATATTTGTATTAGAATAGATTGAAATCATATTTAATTATTTTAAAAATAATTAAATAAAATTTAAAAAATAAATAAAAAATTAAAAAAAATTAAAAATTACTTTAGTTTATAATTAAAAATTAAAATCCATTATATACTATATTATGTATATATATTTTCATAGTATATTTTAGTTTGTTAATGTATAATTGATTAATCTTGCAGTAGT
The DNA here is from genome assembly GCA_026008535.1 of Perilla frutescens. Classification (NCBI taxonomy): domain Eukaryota; kingdom Viridiplantae; phylum Streptophyta; class Magnoliopsida; order Lamiales; family Lamiaceae; genus Perilla; species Perilla frutescens. The sequence continues at coordinate 25,787,275 of BRKX01000014.1, read as the reverse complement.
AACTATAATAAATATTATGTTAAACTTAATACATTTTTTAAATATATAATAATATACTAATTAGTTTATTCATAAGAATACTAATAAAGCTAATTTGTATAAATTTGTATTTAATAAGGAAATAATATAAATTTAAAGATGTGACATTAATAAATGTATATTGCGATATTATTTTTTCAAAAATTAAAATAAATGAATAAAAATATAAAAATGATTTTAATAGGGAAAATATTTGTATTAGAATAGTATGAAATCATATTTAATTATTTTAAAAATAATTAAATAAAATTTAAAAAAATTAAAAACTAAAAAAAAAAAATAGCTACGGGGGTTCCCGTCGCTATTTCCGTCGCTAGAATTAGCTACGGGGAACCCCGTCGCTAACCCTGTCGCTATTTTCGTCGCTAGTGGCGACCCGTGTCGGCCCCGTCGCTAGAATGGTCTTTTTTTGTAGTGAGTATTGTTCTCTCCCTCTCTTGTCTTGTCTTCGTGATAGACGAGAGAAAAAATAGGCGATGGTGTTATCCATATTAAGATATGCGGTGTCTTCTTCCTTGGCGACTTAATGATCAGTGGGCCAAAGGTGGAAATGTGGAGATTTGTTGGCCCAATGATCTATTATATGGGCTTTGTAATTTAATTATAAGCCCAAACCCCTTATTAGCCCAAAATCCCAAAATTATGCCCTAATCCCTTTTTCTTCTTCACGATAAATTGAGAGAGAGCGACTACTGTTTGATTAAGCTTGAGAGAAATATAGATTGTGAGGGCTCTGCTATTCCCGTTCACAATTTATCGCCGGATTCATGTTCATAGGTCTCCTGATTGGCGTTGAGATTGCAAGCTTGGTGAGAGAAGGAGATAACACCATTGATTTCAGTCTTCCACCTCTTGGTCGCAACCCATTCGTGACCTGTTATTGTAGCTCGCTTGATCATTCGTGTTGCCGGAAGAAATCGATGCCGCCACTCATTTGGATCCTGAGCCAATCCCGTCTTCAATCCTCTTATTTTCTTTATCCTTTATATATATATATATATATATATATATATATATATATATATATATTATGTTCATCGTGCTTGTTTAGTTAGAGTCATATATAGATATATATATATATATATATCACTTGGAATAGATACACACATATTCATATTCATATTCATATTCATATATCTATATTTAAGGAGAATCGGCATATGTCATTGTTTCAATTGATTAACTTCTCCTATTTTTGAATTATAACAGCACAGGTAGAGATCGCCGGAGTTGACACGGCTGTGCTCTGCTACTGGTCCTGCGACGTTACTGCTGCCGTGAACTCTGAAGAACTGCAGAGGGTCACTGAGTCTCTAGAGCTCTCCAACGTCGCTGCTGCTGAATTGTGGTTGAAGGAGAAGACATTGACTCCGCAGTGATTAATTTGCAGGGCACAGCAACTCTCGACACACGGCTACATCGCCTAACACCGAAGAAGACGTCGTCCAGACACTGTGAATGTGAAGCAGCTTCGCTGCAGACAATCCAAGCCTTGGAATTTTTAATACTAACATCATTCACTTCTCTCTATCTTTTTCCCATTTAATAGCTCTTTATATATCCAGATATATACATATATATACTCCTCATTGCAACTTCCGTTTCTTCATCTGTAATAAAGTGCTATATTGCTGAAACTTGCTGCTGACTTATAGGTTGCCAGAGCAGACACCCTTTGTTGCTGCAGATGATCTCACTCGTTGCTGCTACAGTGCACAGAGGAGATTAGAACTGTAATTCTTACTGATGGGGCAGAGAAATTGAAGAAGAAATAACTAGAGGTATTGCCACGTCTCTTGTTGAAGCCTAGGCGTTTGTGTGGCTGACTTCGACGAGTCGGGAACCAAGACGGTGAACCCCTGCAGGGCACGGATACCCAACAGTTTACATATAAAAATTATTATCTTTTTTAAAATTAATATATATATTATACAAGACTTGAAAATGTCATTTTCAGATTTTAAAACATTAATTTAAAAGGTATATAAAATTCACTCATGCCTTTTAACCGAAGAAGACCTCATTTTAAGAATCTGACAAGAAGTGCGAGTTGATAATCTAGAGGATGATAATGTAGAAATACGAAAAGTATCATATCAAGAAGCTTCAAACATGTTGGACAAGCTGAAAATGTTTTGGATTCAACAAGAAGATGATTGTGCTGACGAGGTACTTCGAACGCGTAAGTTAAATGATGTGGTATTAACCCAAAAAATTAAATCATTGTCACTAGGGATGTCAATCGGGCTAACCCGTTCGATTTCGGGCTAACCCGTTTCAGTTTCGGTCCTATTCGATTCGGGCCTATTCGGTTAAAATTTTCTTCGGGCTCAAAATCTTCGGCCCTAACCCTAACCCTTCGGTTTTCGGGTTAGCCCGTCGGGCCAACATGTTTATAATTTTTTTCCATGTGTATAAATTATATCTTGATAATTCTCCTATATAATCATTATCTCTTATTCTTGAAATAAATTAATACGTGAAAAATAAGACAAAATGAAAAGAACATGACAAATACAAAATTTAATTAAGATCAAACTTTATCAAATGAAAGAAAACAAAAATAAATGACATGAAAATGACAATAATGTTCAATCATAATTTGTTCTTCCAAAAATAATTATTTTAAACTACACCACAAATCTATTTATAGCTTAATCTTCCATCTAATTTGAAGTACAATCTTCTTCTACTTTAACAATATTTGAAGCCCTTTCAACTTCATGTTTGATTCCATCTTCAAAATATTTATCATTTATTAAAAGAAATAATAATGTTATAAATTAAATAAATTAAAACATGATAAATTATAATAACTAGTTAGTCTAAAGAAATATAGGTAGGGATGTCAATCGGGCCAACCCGTTCGGTTTCGGGCTAACCCGTTTCGGTTTCGGGCCTATTCGGTTCGGGCCGAATCGGTTAAAATATTTTTCGGGCCAAAAATTAGTGGCCCTAACCCACCTTTTTTTTTCAATTTTTTCAGGTCGGCCCATCGGTTTCGGGCTAAATTGACATCCCTAATTGTCACATGCAACTTATTTTTCATACAATCTTAAGTTTAATGTAAAAAATTCTAGATATTTTATATAGATATTTAAATATATTTAAAATTTAATGTCATTTTATTACTATATAGAGGTAAATTTCTTAAGGATGGTCATAAAAAAACACCGGAATATTATAATGTAGAGATTATTCTTATTTATAATTGGTCCCGAGTTGGGACCATAATTTTTTATTACTATAAAAAGGTTATTTTTATATGGAGTATTCTTATATAGAGATTTTACTGTAGCCACGTAAAAATGGAAATAGATGAAAGTGAAGAAGGGGAGAATTAATTTAATTTGGAAGGCTAAGGACGGGACAAATTCACGAGCATCATCATTTAGTGAATTAGGATGCAGACATTCTGATTCGCGCATAGTGGTTATGACCGTTGCAAAACAGTTGGGCCCACCTCTGATATTGTCACCTCTCATTCGGCATGCATTGCAACACCTGGACCCATACCATAACTATGTTATTACCTCCACCACAATATAATTTCTTCCTCTAACCTATATCAAAATTTTACAACAGAAAATTGAAATATTGTTTAAAGAGATAAAAAAGAAAAAGCAGCAGGCCGCAACTTGAGCCCATTATATAATATTCCAAACAATATTAATTTCATTCACACAGTCATTATAATAGATCTTTCCAAGGGAGTTTTATGTTATGACATATTAATATGTTTAGGTAAATTTTCTCGAGAATTATATACTCCCTCCGTCCCATAATTATAGTCCATTATTCCTTTTTGGGATGTCCCAAAATTATAGTCTTATTCTAAATTGGGATTGTATTTAAATATTATTTTACAAATATAACCCTATTTAATATAGTATGAATGCAATTAATATAGTAAAAAATAAGGGTAATATAGGATAATTATTGTAAATTGTATATTTCCAATACATATTAAATGTGATTTCTTAATCTATGTGAAAACGGGAAGTGGACTATAATTATGGGACGGAGGAAGTATATGAAGAAATATTAATGATATTCACTATGCTATTTATGAAATGGATAATAGTTAGAAGTAACCTATTGATTAATATACTACATTTGTTTCATAATTAATCATAATTCTCCTCTAATTATACATTTACGTAATAATTCAAAATAAAAAGAGGATCATAAAATTTAAAGAATACTGAATAAAGATATATTAATAAAATTAAAAATTTAATCCACATGAAATAAATTAAGAAAGTGATTTGATTTATTTATTATTATTATTTTATATTATTTTTATTTTTATTTTTATTTTTTTTTGGGGGGGGGGGGGGGGATGATGATAAAAAGACAACAATTATTAGACTCTCTGAGATTAAGTTCCTGTTGGCCTATAAAAGGGCGATCGCTTGGGCATGATCGAGTAAGTTGCCACCATTAACAATTGAAGTAGATCTCCTAATCTCAACTATTCTCTCATTTTTCTTCACTTCCTCACCAACTAAACACGCTCATTTTCCCTTTCTATATCTGTATTCGGTGCGCTAATTTTCTTTAACCAAAATGGGCAGACCACCTCATTTCTCTCTCATCCTTCTCTGTTCACCCCTCATCCTCTCACTCACAGGTGCATATTTCATATTTCATCTAATTTACTTTTTTTTTTCTTTCTAACATTTTCAGCAACGTTCTAATTCATTGAATTACTCTGCATTCCTGCAAACGCAGTTCGGACCGTATTATCGGCGACATTCACATTAGTAAATCAATGCAGCTACACAGTCTGGCCGGGAATACTCTCGAGCGCCGGCACTCAGCCGCTCTCCACCACCGGACTCACTCTCGAATCCGGCGACTCATTCCCCATCTCCGTCCCCACCTCCTGGTCCGGCCGCATTTGGGGGAGGACACTCTGCTCACAAGATCCCGCCACCGGCAAATTCACCTGCGCAACCGCAGACTGCGGCTCCGGCACCGTCGAATGCTCCGGCGCGGGCGCGGTACCCCCGGCCACACTGGCCGAGTTCACGCTCAACGGGTCCGGCGGCCTCGATTTCTACGACGTCAGCCTCGTGGACGGCTACAATCTGCCAATGCTGGTGGTCCCGCAGGGCGGCGCCGGCGGGAATTGTTCGAGCACGGGCTGCTTGTCCGACCTCAATGAGTCGTGCCCGTCAGAGCTGAAGGTGGTGAGCACTAGCGGGGGTGGCGAAGGAGGCGAATGCGTGGCGTGCAGGAGTGCGTGCGAGGCGTTCGGAGAGGCCAAGTATTGCTGCAGCGGGGCGTACGCGACGCCGGATACTTGTGGGCCCACCCAGTATTCGCAGGCGTTCAAGAATGCCTGCCCTCGGGCATACAGCTACGCTTACGACGACAAAACCAGTACGTTTACGTGTGCCTCCGCCGACTACATCCTCACTTTTTGTCCAACTCCTTCCGCCAGGTACGTTATTTTACCAAGCCTTATTATAATTATATACTAATAACTTTTAAACCACTCATTCTTCTTCTTCTTCTTCTATACAACTTCAAAATTGAAATATGTTACGTTACGTATAATTGTATAATAATCAATCATCAATTAATTTGGAATGAAGAAGAAACTTGGGTTAATAAGGGACAATTATATTGCATATAGAATTAAAGTGGCTTTTGAATTGCATTTGTGACCACGAGTTCCCATTTTCTTCAAATGTATGTAATAGAAACATAGTCACATGGATTACAAGTATATACTAACGCAAAGTGACGAATGTGTTTGATGGGTAACATGTGCGATTGTTTAATTAGTAGCTAACCGCTTAATAGTTGAAGTTGGAATAAATTAACATCGTTCTATTTGTTTCTGTCGACACCAAATTTGGAAATTCCTTTTATTATTTCATTCACTTTTTGAACTAGTGATCTGAATGTTGGCACCTAGGTTGTGGCCATGTGCAGTTTCCGAACCTCATTACTATTGCATGCTTTGATTCGCTCTTCTTTTTTTAACAACTTTACTATTTTGGACGGTTATCAATATATCATAAATGTCTCATGATTTAACAAAATTATTTACTAGTTTATTCAATGGTACACGTACGGGTGCTAAATCAATTCAATAAAATACCCAACTACTGCTGCGTTTCTGCAGATCACTAGGTATAATAACATTTAAACAATTAATATATTTTATCACTTAGCATATTAATTAAGCATGTAGAACAAAATTGTAAATAGAACTTGATGTTTAATGTTGAAATGCAATATAAAGGAAGTATTATTATTATTATTAGGCTGACGTGTTACCCAAATAATTATTATGATTATTCTTAAGAATAGCGCCACCGCCCATGATCGATGGCTTGCGTACTTTTTGTGTGTTAAAATTATTTCAACAATTAAATGATTAATTTTTTGTTTAATGACGAATAATTGAATGACATTTAATTAAGGAAATAGCAAAAAGTTGTTCTGTGGCGTAGAATTATTTCATTTGGTTTTTATTGGTGGATGTGAATTAGTGTTGAATAGCATAATAAATAAATTGACATATATTATTGGTGCTGATGCAGCAAGAAATCAAGTGGAGGGGAAATAGCAGGGGTTGGAAGCGTTTCGTTGGTGTCAAGCGGAGCTCATCATTTCACATATACTAGTACTCCTCCTTGCACGCTCCTAATCTCTGTCGCGGCAATTTCACTATTATGGAGGTGGCATATATAATTGAGTTTATATATTGGAGAATAGATATATATATATATATATATATATATATATATATCTTCATTATTCTTTTAGAATCGAGCTGAATTGAATCGAGTTGAACATACACGTACCATTACTGTGACCATGATATATAAAGTTACCACTACCCTCAAATTGAGCTTGCCAGCGATTCCCTTTCTAGATTATGGTGGTGAGATTTTGTAGGGCTTGCCTGAGGATGTTGGATCATCAGAATACTGCGTGTTGTGCCAAATTAAAAAGAAACAAGGAGAAGAACATTATTTAAAGATGTTGGTTTTGTCAGAGTTACAAGAGTGCCAATTATTGTCGATCATCGATATTCTTATATGTTTAAGATTTTTTTTATATATATAAATATGCAAAGGCAATTAATAGCCTGATTTAGATGTAAATAATCTATTTCAAAATAGTATTATTTATACCATCTAAAATTTAAACTGTGAATTTTCGTCACATGTGTATTTTAAAAAATGATTAATTATGATTAAATATACAAACTTTGACACGATTTGCTATAGAGCAGAGCATAAATGGTCCGTTTTGGGTCTCATATAACAAATCACGAATTGCATCTTTAGTTTTATTTTTTATTTTTTGTTATTTTGTTTTACCTCTACATTATTTAGTAAATATTAAACCTATTTCAAATATTGTTACTTTTCCTTCCTGTAGTAGAGTTGCTCTCATGACCTACCAACAAATTAAAGAAGAGAGGTTAATATGATGAAGATATAATTTGAAATTAAACAATAGCTATAAGAGATCATCTCATTTCAAAGTGGATTTAACATATTTATATCTTCTCATCTAACTTTTTAATCTCACAATTAATTAACCTACTTTTATTAACATTATTATGATGTTAATTAATTTAATAGTGTGATATTTTAAATTACATGTACAATACGATGAAAAATGTAGCCTTGTACCGTATTTCTTAAAAGGGAAATGTTTCATTGTGTATCAGGCATTTCGAACAATGTTTTAATTGGCGAAAAAAGCATCGTTACTTCATACAAATAAAATAAATAGATTGTGAATATTACAATTGATATAGAAGTAATGACAATTATACACTTATTATACACTAATTAATAAGATGGGTTAAGATTGGAATCCAAATTCATATACAATTAACTTATTTGTATCTTGTTGATATTGTGTTGCATTTGAATTTAAATCTAGATCAATTTTATAAATTTCGATTTGTAAAACAAGAATTGACCCTTACATACTTATACTATTGTTTGCGGTAGGGTAGCTTTTGAATCATTTAATTATAATATATATAGGGAGAGAGGTGTGAGTCTTGCCGCCGAAGATATTATTATTTTTTATTTTTGAAAATGAGATTATATATATTATATTCAATTTTATTGACAGTTGTATGGACGAGTTTAGATAACATATAATATGTCTTTTTCAGTAAAATATACTTTATTAAAATAAAAATATTTACAAAAACTTGGACAAGAAATGATCAAATTGGAAAAGCTGCAACCAAATGGGATCTTAGTTGTTGTTATATTTTCATTTATTAGTATGCTTGTTGAAATTAATAACAACGTATTATGTTTAGTATGTGTATACGACCTCAATTCACATTTGGCATTTAAACTACTCCCTCCGTCCCATAATTATAGTCCACTTTCTCTTTTCACATAGATTAAGAAATTACATTTAATATGTATTGGAAATATACAATTTACAATAATTATCCTATATTGTCCTTATTTTTTACTATATTAATTGCATTCATACTATATAAAATAGGGTTATATTTGTAAAAGAATATTTAAATACAATCCCAATTTAGAATAGGACCATAATTTTGGGACATCCCAAAAAGGAATAATGGACTATAATTATGGGACGGAGGGAGTATTTATTTGTGGGCTAGTGTTGGGGTGGAGTTGTTTGGAGACTAAAGGTCGCAGATTTGAATTTCTTCAATACCACCAACCACTAGATCGAGTGTGTGAGTGAAAAAAAAACTATTTATAATTTATAATCAATATTTATATTTAATAGATACTCACTCCGTTCCAATAAGATACCCTTGTTTTTCTTTTTTGGATGTCCTAATATATAGGTTTATTTCTATATATATTTAGCTAACTTAATTATATATATATATATATATCCATATTTAATACATATGTTTATATTAAATATTAATTCATTGTCCGATAAATAAATAGAGACATATTAGAAAGTTTTTTGATTAATTGTCTTTCCCAATATTTTTCTTAATCTCTGTGAAAATCTCAATCAATCTATCTTATTGGGACGAAGGGAGTAGTAGTATATCTTAAATTTCCCTCCCCAACTCAACTAGATAAAAATACTTCCTCCCTCTCATCCATATAGGCTTATATTTCTTTTGTTGAATGCACTATTATATTCTATTTATATTTAGCTCATTTACTAATATATATATATATATATATATCCTTATTCAATATGTATTTATATTAAGCATTAATTCATTGCAAAAGAAAATAAATATGGACATATTAGGAAATTTATTTGTTAAATTGTCTTTTCCAATAATTTTCTTAATCATATTGAAAAATTCAATTAGCCTATATGAAACAACCATCAGACCTAGGTAATGAACATGCACGCACGAGCGGATGAATCAAATGAGACTATTTTCATAATGTGAGAACTCAAAGCATATCTTACACTATCCAATGAAATGATCTATAATGGTTGAGATTTAATGCAAATACGGTGGTAATTTTCGTAAATAAAAAGGCAATAACAAGGTATTGAAATGATCTTACACTTATAATATTAGTACTGATTCATCAACATTATGATATTGTATGTTAACAAAACATTTGTCATATGTTGAAATATTGTATTCACTAAGTTAATGAAGCATTATCATAATGCTAGCTAGTATAGTACACTTACATTGATATATAAGGATTTATTCCATCTTAATTCTGATTTATTCCACTCAATTATGATTTATAATTATTTTTTAGAATTTAATTTTCCAAAAAGTTCATAATTGATTATTAGGTTTATTCCATACGATTTATTAATTTGGGTTTAATTACTGATTATGATTTATTAATTTGAATGTATTAATTATGATATATTTCATCTAATTATAATTTATAATATATACCGATGAAGTACTGTCAACAAAAAAATAAGTGTATTAAAATATAACTCCTTCCCTATATATATATATAAAATGAGCATTGTTGCGCATTTTGAATCGTTATTATTCTTATCTTTTGGTTTTAACTAAATAATAATGAGCAATGCTACAAATCATTATTAAGATTTCATTCTTTAGTTCCCTTTATTGTAATAACTAGATATTACAATTAATTAATCCTTTTTTTAGAACCCAATTAATTTATCTTTGGCGTTTATTCAAGAGATGCATGCTTCCAAGAAATCAACGGCGATCAAGTGAAAAGCATATTAAAAGTGATCGCTTGATGCGCGCGCGCGTGTTAAAGAAGAAAAAAAAAAGCCATCTATGATCCATATATAGGGAAATTCCATGTGGGTAGTGTCGTATCATAATAGATTCAATGTGACATTTCCATGTCTCACAATAAATTTCTCTAACATGACACTTTCATGCGATACTTCACAATAATTCCATGACTATTTTCATCCAAAACAAGACTAATCCTGCAAAACTACTCAAAAATACAAACTAAAAGAACATGTGAAAAGTGCATAAACTGACATATAAATATAGATAAATTCTAGAAAACACACAGTTAACTAGCACATTTACTAGCATAAAATCTCAGTTTAACAACTCCCCCAAACTTGGAGCTTTGTTTATCCCCAAACAAAATTAATGACCAACCAAAAAAATTTAAACCAACATATGCAATTACAATTCACAACTTAGTAAATACAACCTCATGAATTTACTCAAGAATTGAGAAGAACAAGCAGATTATATCAAATCCAAAAACACATGCCATAAATTTCTACGAGCATACCAAACCAATGTCTCTCACGGGTACATGTTTCACTCAAACACTCAAATTATATTGTTTAAAGATAAACACTCATCGAAATATTGAATCACACACACGCTCCACCATATACTTGCATAAAATATAATCTAAACCCAAAGAACAACACTTATATTTGAGACGAAGATCAATTAGGACTTCTAAAGGCTGTAATGTTGGCTTTAGGTTAAGGTAGGAACACGTATGGCCAAAGTGACTCATAATATTTAAAATTCATAAACTTATATCCAACTGCTGCAAAACCAATCACATCTTCAAACCAATTTTTCATTCCAATCAGAGACTTTTGGTCTCTTTACTCCAAATTTTATTATTATTGACACTTTTTCGCCATTTTTTTAATGTGCTCTCTTTTTTCTACTTTAATTTAAAGTATATTTCAACACTAGCACAATTCATCAATAAAAAATCACCCACACACACACACAGATATATATATATATATATATATTAACAACTTAAGTATCACATCTCCAATATCCCCCTAGCCTTCACATACTTCATCACATAATCCGATTTTTTCAACAACTTAAGAGACCTATTGTGACACATGGAAGTGTAACATTAGGTCTATTATGACAGATAGACACTACCCACATAGGTAGCATAGAAATTCCTATATGGGAAAACGCGCACGATTGTGTAGTAGTTTTGGAATTAGCTAAAAACGTATGTGAGATCATTTTACGTGTGAAAATTCATAAGATTAATCAAGATTTAGAGTAAAAATGCAGTTATACATTTGATTGCATTTGGATTCCAATCTTGAACTGTCTTACGGATTTTGACCCGCAAGAAGATCTCATACACCCTCTTCGAATTATTCTTGATTATTTCACAATTAAATTTTGGGATAAGGTCCAATTTGGTCCTTTAACTATACACAAAATCTTAGTTTGGTCCCGAAATAAAATTTCGACCCAAATTGATCCCTCAACTTTTTAAAAGATATCAATTTAGTGCTTCTGTTAGTAGTTAAACTAAAGTATGTTAACGTCCGTCATTTGTCCGACTAACGACCGTTAACATAACTATTTTAGCTCAATTTTATTAGGGTTTGCTCAAAATATTCCCAAATTGAAGAACTAAACAGATCATGTGTGAATTCATATTTCATTTCACCAAATCTTCTCTCACTCTATTCGCCTCTCTCTCTTGGGGCAATGATGGTTCCCATTTCAGCCGCCATCAGAGATGGCGCCGCCTCCGCTACTTGTCGTCGATGACATCAACAATTTGCTATTTCACCTCTACCAAACAAAGGCGAGCAATTTTCAGCAGACAAGAGATATGTAATTCAAAATTGGAGAGAAAATAGAGAAGATAACTTGTAAATTTTACCAGACTGAGAGGTGAGAGAGGCGAATCGATTGAAGATAGAGTAGGTGTTCTCGCCATAGCATTCTAGAATTTTGAAACTTCATTTTTGAGATCAGAAACAACTATATGTATGTATGTATGTACTATTCACGAATAAATTGGACTACCACCTTTGAAGTAATTAGAGGAAAGAAATGGGGAAGATGATGGCGGTGATGCAGGTGGCTCTTTTGGGTGAAAAAATTGGGTGTAATAGAAATTGAGTTGGGATTTTTAAAAAAAAAAATTATGTTTAATTTATGTGTGTGTGTTAATGTGTAAAATAATCCAAAAGTGTATAATTTAACGGTTGTTATTAACGGAAGTTAACATCCATTCGTTAAGTGAGTAACGGAGGTAGAGATCATTTTGATACCTTTTAAAAAATTGAGATTGATTTTGGCCGAAATTTTATTTTGGGATCAAACTGAGATTTTATGTATAGTTGAAGGATCAAATTGAAGTTTATCCCTTAATTTTTTTTAATTAGCTTTAGTTAATAAATATTTATTATGGTGAATTATTTAATATTTTAATAGTTATTGTTTAAATAACATCATTTAATATGGCTTTTACTATTACACCATAAATATATATAGTATAAAAATCTGATCTCAATATTTTATTTTTTAAAAGGTTAATTATCTTAAAATACATAAATTTTGGGATATTTTTTATTTTTCACGTGTTTTAAAGAGCGTAATTTTAGTAACATGAACTTAGAGCACTTATTGAGTTTTTCACATGATTTTCAAATATGGACACTCTAATCCGATCAAAATTGACCAAAAATTCATGTATTTTAAGATAAGTTGTTATCCACGTAGATGTACATGTGAAAATCTCAGACAACTATGTCACTTCAGTTGATCAAAATTTAAAAATCATGTGAAAAATCAAACAAGTGTCTAAATTCATATTATTAAAACTACGCGGTGGAAAACCAAAAACACCCAAAAAAAATATGTATTTTAAAGTAATTAACTTTTTTTTAATACCGATAATACGTATAGGTCTAATCATATCTTTGTAGCCCAACTGCCCAAGCTTGGGATCTGTTTCAAGACCTAGACAGTAGACATTAAAGAACTTGAATATTAATGAATAAACTTATTTTTTGAAATATATTATATTTGAATTATATTTCCTCAAAAGAAGAAATATTATTTATCGGAATAAAATTATAAAACTGTCAACATGATAAGATCATAAGAATTTACCTCTACTCTTTCTACGACTGGCTTTCGGCCACCCTATAGGGTTGTATAAATTATAATAGATATACAAACATGAACGTATAGTCATCATGAGCGTAATCTGATCAGGTTTACGATAATCATACATTAATTAAGTTTTGCTTCCAAATATCATTTGTCGCCACAGCCGAAAAGTAGGAAATATATGAGGCGATAAGGCACCAAATACTACTTCACTCAAAGACTATTAGAAAACAATTTACCTTATCTTCCTAACATAATCATGAATTAAAAATACTGGTATTGCAGCCTCAACAAGCACTATATTAAAGTTGAGTGAAAGAAACAAATTAAATCAACTTGTAAGCTAAAAAAATCAATTTCGAATTTTCATTACAGAATGATATATATAATGGTTATTTTTTTTAATGTATATATTATTAGTACTAATGTGCGTCATATTTACAGTAACATGATTGTCACATGTAAATTGTTGAGTGTTCCGGTGGAGATGGCCTAATGGTGGAATGAGGTTGTTTAGAGACCAAAGGTCATGGATTCAAATCTCCTCAATACTACAGGTCAGGTGTGTGAGTAAAAAAAAAATTGTTGAGTGCACCAATACAATAAATAGAATACGCATTGAGTATATACGCATTTTATAAAGGGATTTTCCAATTGGTTAGATAATCTCATTCCTATATATATATATATATATATATATATGCATATGCGTATGCTATATATTTTTTTAATTAATTAATTGTGAATGTTAATTTTTTCTTTTTTTAAATCCACTCCAACTTAATCAGACGTTTTAGCAAAGAATATTAGAAAATTAAGCAAAAGATTTGCAACAGGTTATTAACTCTTCTTGACTAAAATCCATTTTTGAAAATATGCTACATAAAATTTTCATATTGACCGGCATCTATTAAATTTTCCATCATCATCAGATGATGACATACATGATAAAAAAAAAAAAAGGCAAAAAATAAAGAAAAGAAAAAGGTCCATATCCTACGAACAACCATACCATGAATTGACCAAGTTGCATCATTAAATATTATACGAGTAATTACAATAGGTTATAATTGAAGAAAATAGCTGAAAGAACATTGATAGTTTAATTTTATTCATATTTATTTTATTTAAATTAGAAACTCTAAATTAATCTTCGATACAGACATTTAAAAATAGGGTCTGGATGTGATTCCTTAATCGTTCTTATATACATCTATATATATTTCTATTGGTTTAGAAACAGACTTTTTAACCATTAGCCTTTTAATAAATGACTTTTAAGAAAATGATATGATAGCTCAAATTTAATCTGGATTTTGACATTGATGTCGTAGATTGGTGTCTCTTTCATGTCCAAAATATATAATATATTTTCGATATAATTTAAGAAAACCTTGGTTTTTCAGAAGATCCAAGGGGTGTTTTAATTTATTTTTCCTTTTCTTTTTCTTTGTTTTTTTTTTTAAAAAAAAAAAAGGATCCGAAGGGGTGGTTTTTAATTTTTGATAAAGATCAAAGGGGTGTTTCACCATTTCTAATAACACCCTTTATATTATATTTGAAGCTCGGCTTTTAGAAATGTTATTAAGGTGGTCGCCCTATATACAATACAAAGTCGTATATTATTATCTAGTACAAATAGAATGGTAGATCATAATAAATTGTTAGATATTTGATTTAATATTCCGTTACTAAAAATTAATTCAATAAAATCATTATCAAAGAAGTTGCAGAAAATTTATACGGAAAATGATAAAATGTTAACATATAAAGGTCATTTTTTTATCAGTGCTAAAACAGATACAATATAGAGTATATATTAATATTAGCATGATTATATATATAAACAAATCAGAAATCCATGAGGTAAGTACTTAGTTACAAGCTTATTGGACCCAATTTTTATTACGGATAAGATCTCTAAGCCCAACAATTAGGTTATTCTTTTCAATTTTACGATTTCAGACCCCGTGACATTTTCTGTGTCAAATCTATATTTTTTTTAAAAAAAATTATTTCAATTAATTTAATATTAAATTTTTATTTAAGGTTAATCCTTACTCAATGCGGGTAAATTAAAAGGATTAAAAAAATTAATTATGATACATGAAATGTGTTGTGGTATCATGCCCGGCCGGGGGTTCACTTCTTACTTTCCGACCTCGTGCGGTCTCCCTCACGGCTGCTCAGGCAGCAAGGAACTAAGATGAGAGCAGCTCAGATCAACTTCAAGTATTTGAGGCCTCAGACGTTAGATCTAACAGATCTAAGAACTTTCTTCATAGGCAAGAGCTTGCAATACCAATCTGTAAAGAGCAAGGCAAGTATTAGTGAACTGTAATAGTAGAACGACAACCCGAAAAACAGAGAAGACAAATATTAAAGGAACAGATCAAGAATGAGTGAATCAGAGAGTAGATAATAAGAGAAATGTGTCCTGAGGACACAAGTGGGCTCAGATATCTCCACGGCCGACGGCAAGGGTGTTTCCGGCGACATATCAGGCCCAGACCAAGAGGGGATGGTGGAACAATAGGCGGTGAAGCTCTCACGGTGGCAATCAACCCAGAAACTACTCTGCCTTCTCAACTCACAGGCCAAACAGGGATCCACGGTCAGGATTCCGGCCAGAGACACCGAGAACCAGGCAGATATAGCTCAGAGAAGAGAGATCGGGTTAGGGTTCAGGAACTGTGTGTGAGGCTTAAGTAAGGAGATGAAGCGGCGCGGGTTAAGTAGAGGGATTAGGGGATGAAAATAAGGTAGATTAGGGTTAAGGGTGAATATATGATAAGTCCCGCGGGTCGAGTTAGGGTTTATAGTTATTGGGCTTTTAGGGATGGGCCACAGTGAAATAAGGAAATGAAGCAACTTGGACCAGAATAAAAATGAGAGCAAATTGGGCCAACACTCCACAAAATGTAATACGAATTGACACATAGAATTTAATCTCCTGCAGGTTCAAGATGATAAATTTTTTTCCAATAATATATGTCATATTTATATTTAATACTTGGGTAGTGCTAGCTAAATAGCTCAAACTCGTTCGAATCAAAACTAATATTTCAAAGAATTTTAATTTAAAAGGACACTATTACCTCTCATGTAATTTTGGCTCCAAATTGAATGAACATGAATGAAATTATGCCCTAACTTTCTACTTCAATTCCCGGTGTTTAACTTTCAATGCATTATGAATTATTTATAATGCATATAAATTGACTTCGAATGATCAATTCAAAAATGATTGTTCTTATAAAGACAAATCTGAAACTAATTAATTTTTTGAAATTATTTATTTTACTTAAACTAATCAATCTGAAAATGTATAAGGTAAAAGACGTCTTTTTTTAGGCAAAAGACAACGTCCACCTTTTTCCAACCATTGTCTGCGCCAAAAAAAAAATCTAATAAAAAGAATTGTAGTTTGATTCTTTTTATTTTTGTTATTTTTATATTAATTTTCAACAAAAATATCTTCATAATACACCTATTAATTTGATAAAAACAAATTATTAAGCCTAATTAAAAAATTAAAGGAATCAAAATTGAATTGATATTAATCTATTTTTTATAGTGTGTGTGTGTATCAAGTTAATTAATAGATAATGATTCATTAGATTATTAATGAAATATATTTATGGAGCGAGAGATCAACACGAATTCAACAAGAGAGAGATCTTGTTACATTTTGTGTTCTTTTCAAATTAAAATTAAAATTTAATAAGAATAAGTTAGTCATTTAACAATTTTTCCTGTTTATATTTTTATTTTCACCACTATTGAGCCAGATCAATTTGAATCATTTAGTATTTTTCATAACGCACTATATAAAATATAGGACAACGCTAAAACACAAATTAGTTCCAGCACAAAAGTAGAATTTAATAGAATTTCAATATAACATAATACTATCACCCTTCATATAATTTTGGTTAAAATTCACCCCCTATTTTCTACATCAATTCTCAATATTAAACTTTGAATGCTTGAATATGAATCAATAATGCATAAAATTCAACCCCCCCCCCCCCATCAATACATTTTCTACATCAATTTCTAAGTACAATGAATTTGCTTCAAAAAATAAAATCTGAAATTAATCTATTCAAATTAATATTTGTACTTGAACATCAATCTGAAAATAATTTAGAAGACATAAATATACATCAAAAACACGTTAGAACACTAGTTATTTGAGTCAATTATATGGATGATGTTGATATTATGGAACAGTTATTTGACTTAAGCGAAGATGATAGCCTTATGAATGATAAATTAAGAAGCTAGCGGTAATAAAATTCTATTATATGTTTATATGTTTGGTACTCTTTTTTTTTTCTTTGATGAAATATTGAAACACATATTAACAATCAAGAATCCAAATTGGCTAGATTATTAATAAGCCAATTCAAAAAGTTAGATGACCAACAACTCCAAACAAAAAGGAAAGACGCAAGTTTTGGTACTAGCTTATATTGTTAAGAAGATATAATTTTACAAGATTAATTTACCTAAAATCATAATGTTTTATGTCAAATAAGTTTTTTAAACTAGACCAATGACTTGATTAAAAAGACCGTTCAATTTAGATTAACTCGATATAACTTGTAGTTAATTATGCATAATTTAATTTAACACAGTAATGATAACACTAACAATACACAAACACAAATCATATGATATATCATTATATTATACTCCCTCTATTTCTGAATAAATGTCATTATAGCATTTAAATTTTGTTTCAAAAAAATGTCATTCTAGAAATTCGAGACAAAAAATTCATATTTTTCACACATTTGCCCTCATTTATTGCATTCAAACATCTCTATTTAACTCATTTAATATATTCACACAAGAGTGTATTAGGTATTTAATTAATTTATTAATTTGAGTGCATTCATCCAAAATGACAATTATATAAAAATGGAGAGAGTATTATTTATATAAATAATGTTAGTTCTTAGTTGTTTAAATATCATGCTCAAATTTGCAATTGTATACTTTAATAATAATAATAATAATAATAATAATATTTCACATAAACATTTTTACTAAGATATACACAAGTTAAATATATATTAAAAAGATATATATAATTTTACAAAATTAATTTACCTAAAATATTTAATAGATGTTTCATGTCAAATATTTTTTTTAACTAGACCGGTGAGTTAATTAAAAAGATTAACTTGGTATAACTTGTAATTAATTATGCATGATTTAATTCAACATACTCCATCCATTCCATTTTGATAGGCTTGTCTGCCTTTTTGGAATGTTGCGATATATAGACATGTTTCTATATATATTTAGCTAATTTACTAATATATACCCATATTTAATACGTTTACATTAAACATTAATTCACTGTCAAATAAACAAATATAGACATATTAGAAAGTTTCCTGATTAATTATATTTTCCAATCTTTTTCTTAATCCCCGTGAAAATCTCAATCAGGTTATCAAAATGGGACGTGGGGAGTAATAATGATAATGCTAACAACACACACACACACACAAATCATATAGTATATCGTTATGTTACACTGTTTATATAAATATCATTAGTTTTTAGTTGTTTAAATATCATGCTCAAATTTGAAATAATAATAATAATAATAATAATAATAATAATAATAATAATAAATTATTATTATTATTATTATTATTATTATTATTATTATTCACATAAATATTTTTCCTAAGATATACACAAAATTAAATATAGTTCTTGTGCATTCAAAGAAACATTTTTTGATTAATCAAATAATCATAAATTGATTAAACATTTGATTAATTGAAGAATTGGAGTTCAATTGATTGAATAATTCATAAATTATTACATGGGAGGGGGGGGGGGGGAAGAGATAGCAACATAAATTAATGGAGAGAGAGAAATTTTAAATTTTGAATTATTTAAAAGTAAATAATCTAATAAGGATAGTTTAGTCATTTAATATAATTATTTTACTATCGTGCTGGAACAATTTGTGCTATTTAGTATTTTCCTAAAATATATAAGATGGAGATTAATGCAGGCACAATTGTTTTCACCGATCACCATTACTAACGTAAATGCCTAGAATATAATTAATGTTCTGAATAGCGCTAATACTAGGAATAAATAATGTTCTAGCAAATAACGATCCAAGTTTAGATAAAATAATTCACCTTCCAACAAATTAACACGCATCAAAACCTTCCATGCCATTGTAATATGTTACAAACCATTTTATATACAGTATAGTGCTTGACTGTACTGTATATAAAAAACTTATAAAAATTAAGTTTCGTAAGCTGAAGTCCAAACATTAAATTTTTTAGGTCTTCGTAATTAAGAAGCAATTAATGCAACTCCTAACTTTCTGAATAATATTATTGATCAAATAATTTCGTGATATTACAGTAATGAATATGGTGGCTACATGTCTCGGAAAAACTGTTGGAATTGATTGTTAGCGGTTGGCTCCAATTTAATTTCGACCAAAATACATAGAATTTACTTTTATAATTCTTTTTTCTTTTTGGTAAATTATATTTTGATGTCCGAATTTTAATTTTTTGTTTTAACAAAAATGTCTTGACCATTGAATATTTATATTTTGATACTTCATCTTCTAAATTTTTATCAAATTTATCTTATGGTCATCTATTTGGTAACATATAACTTAATTACATGGACCGACTGTTATCAAATTTGTCTCATGGCCATATATTTGGTAGCATATAATTTACATTGACCGTCGAGAATCTGATGTGGATTTTTGTTTTTAAATTCCACGTCAAACCTAAATATATATATAAACTTATATTTTGGAAGCTCAAATCACAATATTTTTTAAACTTATATTTTTGAAGTTGTGGTCACAATATTTTTTAAGTTGGAATTGGGATTGAAGCTGTGATCGAGTTTATATTTTAGTTGAACAAAAATCATTTTGGTGCATTATGATGTTGAATATTTTAACGGATTTATTTATGATTTTAGTTTATGACTATCATATTTATCATATATTTTCAATTTTTCATCAATATTATTTTTTGTTTTGTTTTCAATCGATTATGTTTTTTTTTTTAGTTTTATTATAGATTGGTCATCGATAAGAAATATTGTCTTGTCAATGAGAAAAAAAAAAAGATTAAAAATGCACATGAAAATTTATGTTCTTATTTATTTATTTTATTTCGCGTGGCATTTTAAAAATCAACATCAAATTTCCGGCGGTCCACGTAGGTTATAGGGTACCTTATACTTGTCCAAAAAATAGATTTGATAAAAAAATTAAAAACAAATGTATCAAGTTATAAATATTCAAATGTTGAGACATTTTTATTAAAATATTCAACGATCAAACATCAAAGTGTAATTTACCCATCTATTTTTAATGGGTAAAATTGGTACAGTGAAATCCGTTATTACTGGAATATTTATGTATTTAATTATATCAAACTTTGAATTTATGTTTATTTATTTATTTACAATAATGTTTTAGAGTTTATTTTATTATCAATATATTTATGTTTTTTTTTAAATATTTAGTAACTCAACTTTTGTGAAAAAAATAAATAAATCAAAAATAGGAAATACTGTGTTACCCCCTAGGGTAATGCCTTAAGTGGTATAATAGACTTATGGTGACACCTCTAAGTGTCATAATATTGTGACACGGAACCTACCAACAATAAAAAAACACAGAAAAAATAGGTGGGGGAGGGCCAAGGCCCCCTCCCTCCCTTGATCCGACCCTACTTAAGGTCAAGTGTATCGAGTTCGAATCTCACCACCAACACCACTATCACACTTGATTTTTCAAGTGTGGTTTAGTTATAATGTGTGTTTTGTATAATTGTATGTTATTATACAGGTGCGGGGTTCACCTAGTGCGCTTTTCAGTAGTGGTTGCGGGTTACTCCCAATATAAAAAAATGACCTAACCTTATTTCTTTCAGGTAGAAGGAGCAGAGTTTACCCAGTGCGCTACCTCGACATAAAAAAGACCTAACCTTGTTTCCTTTGGATATAATAAAAGTGAGTTCTACTCAGTTCGCACATCGATAGCGGATGCGGGTTACCCTCAACATAAAAAAGACATAACCTTGTCCCTTTCGGAACGACCTAGTGGTAGAGTGGTGTAAGTTTGAGGATAAAGGTCTTATGTTCGAATCTCATCACTAATATCATTAGGTGTGAGTCTGTCACATATGATTTTCCACGTGGGGTTTACCTCTTCTGCCGCTAGGTGTGATAGCCTGTCATACCAAATTTTCCAAGTGTGGTTTACCTATGCTTTGTGGTGTGAGCCTGTCATACCAAATTTTTCAAGTGTGGTTTACTTGTTCTATGTGGTTTGCAGATTTTTACAAAGGAGTGGAATGCTCACCTCATTAGTGACTGCGGATTACTTTCGACATTAAAAAGGAAAAAAATGACATAACCTTTAATTAATCATAACGCGATTATTGAATTTTCTTAAAATGTTCAAATAAGATTGAATGGTAAAATGTCACAAATTAAAATTAGAAATTCAGGTCGGAATCATCTTGTCCATGAAGAGAGGGTTCAAATGAATTGGTGAGGGGAGGCAAATGTGTGTATGGCCTGAAAGGGGTAGAGACGAGTGGCGGATAAAGCTGTAAGCGAATCGAATTGTATCGAATATCTTCAAGGTCGAATCCGAATTCATTTATTCATATTGGAATTGAGCTCAAGTTCGGATTCGACTCGAGGTTTGGTTTCATGTTCGAGTTCAATTCGAATAAAAAGTACTATGATTGAGTTCGGCTCGAGATCGGCTCGATAAAGAGTTTGATTAAAGTTTGATACTCAATTCAATAAAGAATTCGATAAAAGTTCGACAAACAGTTCGATACTCAATTCTATAATTTGATTTTTATAATCATTTTAACTTATTATAAGTGAAAGTACGAATTAATACATGAATTATCAATTTCAGTTTAATACGACTTATTAAAACTAACTAAACAAAAAATGTAGTTTCTTAAGCCTTAATTGAACAATAGGATAATAAGAATGTTTTATTATATTAATTTTTATAGTATAATTCTATTTATTTATTGTCAATCATAAGTCTAACTCAAATATACTCAATCTTGGTAAATTGGTAATTAATTTATTTATGATAATCTTAATTTTTGTAAAGTTTGTATAGTTTATTATTCTTGTTGAATTATAGTACTTCATGAATCATGATTAATAAGTAATAAGTTAGTAATAAGTAGTAAACATATTAAATAAGTTAATAAAGTTATTAAACACAATTTATTGTTTAATATTGGTATGTTCTTTAATTTTATTTGATTACCAACTATATCATAGCTACAAACTATTATTTTTATCAATTATCAAGTGATTTAAATATATATATATATACATAATGTGCTGAGAATATATATTAATATATATTTATACTATGTTTTGTACTTTGATTTATATAATTTTTTTGTGAGAATATACATTAATATTCAAATTAGTAAATTTAATCACAAGTCTAACTCAATCTTTGTAATAGCCCGGCCCGAGAGTGGGATTACCTAATGGGGACGGGGTGTTAATTAAAGAGAATAAATTATTTAAGCGGAAGATTAATGAAGAAGGTTCTCAAACAGGGAAGTGCTTTTGAAAGATACGCAACGACTCTTGAAATAAGAATGATTCAAACATTGCAAAGTGTAACAAATGGGATAAGGGTAATTAGGCAGATGCCAATAAATAATAGGCCCATTTATAGGTCGAGACAATTTAACAGAACCAACATGCTCAAGCCTCTTCATAGGCGAAAAGTAAAACATGAATCAAGGAGCATAGATATAACTTAATAAGCATCAATATATATAATCATGTAAACATGTCTTAGAAGATATTCATAGAATTTCAAATAAGGATAATAAGTTTAGGAGTTATAGCTAGGATTTATTAGAGAAGCAGAATTCATAGTGGGGTTAGTACACTTAATAGCAAAATAAGATTTCGGCAGCCAACCCACATGCACAGCCACCAACATCCTCAGCATCTTAACTAAAAAAATATTTGAAAAAGGGGACGTGAGCACTAATGTACTCAGTGAGTTTTAATAAAACTCTTTAATGAAAATTGTAGAAATATCCAATCATTAACTGGCGGTATATGGAGAGCAAAATGCGAAAGCCCTCTCCATATCCGCAAAATATTTTCCTTTTCCTTTGGACCTTTCCCGGCTCGAACCTGATTTCTACTGCACCCTTAAGCATGCCTTAGGATAAGAGAGAGGTTACCTCAAATATCCTACTAAGTATGCGAGAGGGTTACCCAGTAATGATTCAAGTATGCGAGGGGGTCCTCAAATATTCTACTGAGTATGCGAGGGGGTTACCCAGCAGTGACTCCCTTAGTGATCAAAGATCACATCTTGGTGTTAAAAATTATAATCGTTTGAGCTCAAAATCTTGTTATCAAAAGATATAATCCTTCCTACATAACTTGCTAGCAAAACCAGAGACGGATACAGGAATTCTAACTTGGGGGAGGGCGAAATGTAATAATCTTAGTCTTGGGGGGGGGGGGGAAATAATATTACAAATAAATAAAATTAAATTTATATTATAAATTATATATACACATATATAAAAAAAATTGGACAAAATTTGAGGAGGGGCGGGTGCAGCCCCCTAGGTCCGTCCCTGAGCAAAACCAAGCCTAGAGTAAAATATCTAGAACTAACTCTGCATAATCTCATGGCCTACAAGGGGTTCTATCGATACCCTAGAAGGCATTACTTATCTATGCAACCCTTAGCAAAATATCAACATTAATCTTAAGATCATGATCACATATATAAACTTATTATAACAAATAAGCAATTCTCAATATCTCATACTAAACATTCATATCATATCTGATCATGCTCAAGAGCTCAATCATTAATTCTCATCAATAATCCTTAAAAAAACTTCCTTCCTTCCTTTGCACAGAGATCAAGCAGGCATAGCATAAAAACATTAAATTGGATATTTTATCTTGTCCTATCATGCTTCAAGAGCTTATTAGCTCAAACGATAGATGAGTATAGTATTACCCACCTCGCTCACGGAGCGGAGGATGAAGCAACGAGTTGTAAATCCTTTTTCGGGTCTCCTCGGGGTTTGCCTCTTTCTGTAAAAGCCGATCATCGACTTAGCGGTCTTCTTCGAAGATCTCCAAAATCTAACAAGAATTCAAACTTATATCTAACCCTCCCTTCCTTAACTAGGAGTTTACCACAGATTGCACGACATTAGAACTTCTATAAAACACGAGAATTGATGGTTGGATGACTTTAAAGACCTAAAATTTCCAAAAATAGCCTTGAAAATGAGACACCCAGCGCCGGCAGAGCACGAAACGAGCGCCCCCACGCCGGCGAAGTACCCCAACGCCTGCTGGACAAGGAAGCCTAGTGCCGGCGAGGCACTCCACATCTGCGGGGTCTTCCTGGCCGAGAGGACACTCTAACACCGGCTGGGTTTCCCACGGCGACTGGGCTCTGCCCAGCCGTGGCTCCGATTTTTTTAAAGATATAAACTTTACATCGACTTAAATCGATAGAAACCAACACTTGTAAAATATAAAATATAAAAATGAGCATGCTTGAACATTTAAAATCAACATTATAATGACATAAATGCTATTAACTCTTTTGAATACTTGGAAATTACAACAAAAATTTAAATACGAAATTTAAACGGGATTTGAACGGAATAGAACGAAATTAAACGATATCAACACAACATAATAATGGGAATCGAAATACAATAATAACGAAAGATGGAATGAAATGCGGAATTAAAATACAAGAAGAAAATGGAAACCGGTGTCGATAAAAAAGAATGGATGGAGTTGAGTGCGTCGAAAGAAGATGGATAACGTCGGCCTCTCGACGGATTGCAGATGCGAAAGAGCCGCCTACTGCTTCCCGACAGCGCCCTTGCCCTCTGGCAAAAGCCGTTCGATAGCACCTTTTTCCACTGCCTCTCTTCCCCGCCACTCCGCTCGTCGCCTCGGAAGAACACTCACGAAGAATGCTCCTCACTTCTCCAACTCTCTCTCAACTCTCCCACTTTCTAAAATGAAGAAATGGATGAACAAATGGTGTGAAAATGGAATGGGGGAGTGGGGGTATTTATAGGAGTGAATTTGGTTTCCCCCACAAGCCATTGCAGTAGAAAAATATTGCTGAAGTAATTATGGGCTTGGTTAAAAGTTATTTTATTCGATGTCGAGGTCCAAACGACCCCAGACATGAAATCTGAAAATATCGGGAGACTCGTTGGCTCGAATACTATTGAACCAACATGACTCAGGATGACGAAGAAGTCATCTGAAGAAAAATAAAAAAATATTCTCCTTTCAAAAATAGATTTACTATTCCTTTTGAATGATAGAATTCACTCTCGAGCGTTCGATTGATCTCGGATTGGTAATCCGTGAGCGCGGACGGATTCCTTAGGTCATTTCCCATAAGATAGACATGACAGAACAAGTCTCGGATCATTGAGGATGATTTCGTAAATTTCTCAAATCACGAACGCACGCGGAATTTACTATTCATAATTTTGTAAAATACGATTTTTATCACTGTGATCTCAAATGACCTCAGATTAAAATTCTAAAAATACTGACACACTCCTTAGGTCAATACCTTTTTAACAAGACCAAAATTGGCCAGTAACTGAATTAGGATCAAAATTTTCGAAAAGGCGATTCACGAAAAAAATGATCCCTAAAGTCGTGACTTACATCCGATTTTCCTTAAACCTTATTAAAATCTCTTCTAATACTTCTTAATTATACTTAGGAATTCTTTAATCCTATTTTGAAAATCCGGGGTATTACAATCTTGGTAAATATAATTAATTTATTTATGTTAATCTTAATTTTTGTAATGTTTGTATAGTCCATTATTCTTGATCGAATTATGGCTAGTGCTTCATGAATCAATAACAAATAAGCTAGTAATAAGTAGTAAACATATTAAATGTGTTATTAAAGTTATTAAACACAATTTATTGTTTAATATTGGTACAATGTTTAATTTTTCTTTGATTATCAACTATATCATTGCTACAAAATATTATTTTTATCAATTATCAAGTGATATTAGGCGTGTGTGTGTGTGTGTGTGTGTGTATTGTATTGAGAATATATATTAATATATATTTATATTATGTTTTGTACTTTATTTTATATTATTTTTTATTGAGAGTATATATTGATATTCAAATTAGTAAATTTTTTCGTAATAGAAAATTTAATCGCAAGTCTAACTCAATCTCGGTAAAATATGAATCATATTAATCGAAAACTAGTATTTCTCCCGTGCGATGCACGGAGATCATTTTATGCATTTAGATTTGATTAATATAAATTATTTATGAATACAAATAAATAATTTTTACAAAACTGAAGTATAAAAAATATTGAAATTGTATAAGTGATTTTTGGATATAAGTAGGGGAGTGCAAAATCGAATCAAAACCAAAAACCGAATCAAACCAAGTTATTTAGTTCGGTTAGAGTTTTGGTCATTTTTTCTTTAATTTTGGTTTGATTTTGAATATTAAAACCAAAATATAGTTTGGTTCGGTTTCGATTTAAGTAAAAAATATTTTGGTTAAAACCAACCAACCAAAAAATATATATATGCACACTATATTTATAATTTATGATTTATAATTTTAATATTAATTATATCTAAATTAATAAATTTAAAAAGTATTTATACCTAAATAATATTAGTAATTCTAATATTTAGTTCAATTTTCTAGTTATAGAAATTTTAAATTATTTACTTATTTAATATATGGTTTGTCATCTATTGAGTATATTTTTTCTCTTTAGATATAATTATTTCGGAAAAATAAAAATAATTACTAAAAAATTCGGTTAAACCGAAAACCAAACCAAACTAAACAAAAAATTATGATTTGGTTTGGTTCGGTTATCTATATTATTTTTGTTGGTTTGATTTGAATTTTTTAAAAAATGTTGTATTTGGTTTTGTTAGTTTAGCTTTTCAATAGTTAAAGTGAAAAGTGTTGTTTTCTTAGTAGAAGTGTTTCTCTTGAAACAACACTTTTTCCTTAGTAAAATTAAATTTTAAAAAAATCACTAAAAGTGTAATTTGAAATTAAAAAAAAAAAATCTCACATTTTTCCACTCTTCTAAATTTCTCAAACGTACAATATTAATTTTTATCACAATTATTATTTTCATTTTGATTTTATTTTATCTTGCTATTGCTATATTTAATATAATTAATTATGGTAATACTTTCAATAGATAATTGAATTCCCATTTTCATAATAATTAAAATTATACATTTCCATAAATAAATTTTGAAATGGGAGGGAAAAAAATGGGTTAGAAGTGTGTTATTATATATATATAGATTCAATCTTGGTCAAATAATTGCACTTCATGAATCATGAATAGTAAGTAATAATAGTAAACATATTGAATGAGCTAGCTAATAAAGTTATTATACACAATTTATTATCGAGTGGTATTACATAATATATATATATATATATATATTCTCAATATATTATAATGCTTAAATAATTATAAATGTATATTGATCGAGATTATAAAATATATAAAGGATTTTAAACTTATAAGATTGTGATATAGCCTAGCAGTTAGGGGTTAATTGAGTGATTTTTGAATTTGTTTTAACCAGGGTTCCATCTTTAATGACAACAAAAAATCAATATTTTTAGCTTTTTTTAACATAAGCCCGATTAGGGTTCGATTATAGGTTGCGAATTGGTTTGTGATCATGTTCACAAGCAGGTTCGTGATCGTGGTCGATTAGAGGTTCGCGAACATATTCGTTAATATAAGTTTGCAAACGGAATCGTTATCTTCGAATTCAAACTATTTGCAAACTCAGCAAGCCAAATACCCTTAGGTTCGAGTTCGGCTCGTTTATTCTGTCGAGCTTGAAAGAAAGTTTGAGTTTGATTTGTTTATTAAATAATCGAGTTTTGAATAAACTTTTTTTGAATTAATATCTGAGTAGCTCACGAACTGTTTGATTCATTTACGACCTTGCCGGTGGAATGACCTTCGTGGAAAATCATTGTGTGTGAGGATTCTCTCTCTCTTTTCAAAACCACGATATTTTGTAATGATATGGAAGTTATTAACATTTAGAATTTTGGCAAGCTAACTCAGCAATTTAGTATCGAAATTTAGATCGCATATTAAATTTATGAAAATATTGAAAAATTAAGTATCATGTTGTAATTAATTGAAAGTGGAGTAATTTTTGTTAAAGTTGTTAAAGGCTATTCACCGAAATTATTATAAGTCCGGACCTATATGAATTATTAAATAAGAATAATATGAAAAATTATGGGAACGCTTTTTATTAAAATAATTTTTAGTATACGTGAGAGACCAAAGTAAAGTGAACCATGTACCAGGACGAATAAATTAAACAGTAGTTCAACCGGAACATATATATTAATTTTATCACTATTAGTGAACATAGGAGCAATGTATATACGCAAATATATTATTTTGAAAGTTATTATCTTACGTTAATAAAGTAAATGTGAAAGAAAGAATAAATGTTAATCAATTAGATAGAAAAGAATAAATAAGGAAAACCAAAAGAAAGTCGCAAAAAGTGTTGGAAAATATCATAATCCTGATAAGGAACGACTAAACTATGTTGGATTGTTGGTTGTCTCCATCCATACATTTATCTGCACTTTATTTATTTTTTGTTTAATATCTGAAGTTTTAATTTTCTGTTTTCTAATAGGTTTAATTATAATTTAATATCCAGCTGTTATAATGAAATGCAAAAAATTAAGACATAATTTAACATGGTTTATAACTAGACCCCTGGTTAACTAAGCTTCAGGATTTTTCAAGACTTATTCCAACACCAACATTTGAACGTTTTAACAAAAATAATTATACGATTTTAATCATATTAATTTAATTCTCAACATTTGAATGTTTCAATAGAAATAACCAACATTAATAGTTAATTATAAACAATTTTATATAGTATATAGGTTGTCAAGCTCATTTCAGAGTAAACATGTCTGAAATTGACCAAGAGGGCATTTTTGTCGAAAATGTTGGGACATTTTATATATGTTAAAACCTTAAAATATTAAAAATTAAATTATAATTATTAAAAAGTTGGGATATTTATGTTAAAACATTCAAATGTAAATTGTAATTAAGCCTTTCTAATACAATTTATTTTTATGTTCCGTTTGCACCAATTTTACACATTGTACGTACATTTAATATGGTTTTGTCACTGAACATCTGAGGATACTAATAAAATAAGATAAAGATATAATTAAAATACTGGGAAAATGTTCATAAACCGATCCCTAATATTTCTTTCAAAATATTGCAAAACAACGAAATTAATGGGCTCCTAAATATAACTAGTAGAGTTGATATCGGTTGAGTTGGTATTACTCTAATTTTTTAAAATACACAATCTAATATTTTTAAGTAATATTTTATGTATAACCAATATGATGAAATTATGACTATATAAAAAAATATGCGAGACTTTATTATTTTCGAGTTGTTTATATAGTAACTAGCTAGCTACAAAATTTGTCTATATCAGCCAGCTGAAAAAGAGTATTATCACCAGTATATTAGCAGATATAAAATAATATCACCGTCCACATTTTCTAGTTCTCACATTAATTATAAATGAAATATCACTTGAAAATATTGAGTTATGTATATTAAAAAAAATTCTCGCAGTGTCGCCCACTCGGACCGCATAAACTCTACGGTATAAGTTGTCATAGGCAACCATGCAAGAAGCAGAAATTCCCTCTTTCTGAACTTTTTCCCTTTTCCTTTTTGGTGATCATACTGTGTGAATTATCTATCGTACAAAGCCCTTATCATCAGAGGATTATCTATGTAAAACAAGCCTTTTATAAAGACATTTTCCGAATTTAAGATACAATATTAATTTGGTCGAGATCTTTTCGGAAAGGAATGGTTTTATTTAGTGGATGATGCAACACTTTATTAAAAGAAGGGAGAACGATCAAAACATTCATATAACAAAATATTGAATACACGTATTCCTATGGAAATATCATTTGATGTAAAGTGCAAAAAAAATCAAAGAATACTTTTGTAGGCACAGCAAAATACATGGTCCCTATTTTAATGCAAATTAATGAGAAAATACAATATCTTTTTTTTTTTTTTAGTTGGATATGGAAGGGAAATTGAACATAGGACCACAATTACACAACTTTATAAATGTGACGAATACCATCAACTACAAAATCAATGAGTTTAATTATAGTTAACAATTGAAAATATAAGGTACCATATATGTGTTTCTCCTTTTATAGGTTAATAAAATCTTGTAGTTATATATGACGATGATGACTATTATTTATTGCTCCTTTTCTTTTCTGAGAAACGAGTTATTTTAGTTAATGATATTTTGGACACCACAAAACAAAAGTAGGATGAAAAAAGTATATATGATCGATAGACCAAGACTTTGTGCCTTAGAATAAAAGTTAAGTCTAGTTTGTGTAAAAGGAACTAAAATTGAGATGGGACTAGTTTCTTTGCGTGCTAATTAACTTGTTTAATTTGCCTCCACCTGCTTGGGAAGAGTATTCATCCAAACATGAAATGAAATTCAAATTGTAATTAAGTTTAATTGTTGCCCTTATCTAACTTGCACCATGACTGGCAACAAGCACACATGAATTCCAAGTTTAAGTGCTATTCTATTTCCTACATTTTATGAGCGTCACACAAGTCGGTCCTGACATTAATTCCGGGAGCTCATGACAAAAAGAAAAAAAAATTGAAAAAGAAAAAAGAGGTCTCTAATACTTTTTTTCACCAATATCTCGAACTTTTTTTCTAACTATTGTCTTTCAAAAATAAATCTTGATAAAAGTGCAATCAACACTTACAAACATACAAAAAAATATGCAAGTATCGAAATAATTTAGTTCTTCTAGCATTTTGAGAAATAAAATGATCAATAAAGTCATCAAAATTAAGTTTTTTCAATATCTGATTTTCATTAAAATAAAATAGTGATCCAAATTGTTAATTCATAAGCTAGCTGGTGATTTTAATATAATATCATAGACCTGATTAGGGGTGGCACGGTAAGGTATACCTTACTTTTTTCCTCATACCTTTACCTTACCTTACTTGTACGGTATGGAGAAAATCCATACCGTTACCTTACCTTAAGGTTCAGTATACCTTCCAAAGGTATACCTTAAGTTCGGTATGAAACAAATGGCATACATTTGCCGTACCTTTAGTTCGGTATACCTTACCGACATCGGTATACCTTATCATACCATTATTATCCTATGATATATCATATATCTCATATATTTACTCAAAATATATGAAGCATTCCTAATAACTATCAAAATTCAACAAAATAAAATAAATATTGTAAATTATTTACTTAGAAATCGTAAGAATTATTTACTAAGTATATACTAACAAAGAACACACTTAGCATTACAATGCATTAAGTATAACATAAGATTAATTATAAGTGTTAATATTGTAAATTACTAGATATATATTTATAAATGTATAACATATTTACTAGTATTATATATCAATCATGTTTTTATAATTAATATAAATTGTATAAAAATATTATAAACTTACTAAATATTACAAATTTGAAATCTTTTACTTAGAAATCGTAAGAATTATTTACTAAGTATATACTAACAAAGAACACACTTATCATTACAATGCATTAAGTATAGCATAAGATTAATTCTAAGTGTTAATAATGTAAATTTACTAGAGATTTATAAATGTATAACATATTTACTAGTATTATATATCAATCATATTTTTATAATTAATATAAATTGTATAAAAATATTATAAACTTACTAAATATTACAAATTTGAAATCTTTTACTTAGAAATTGTAAGAATTATTTACTAAGTATTAATTAAGAACACATTTAATTATCATTACTATGCATAAGTATAACATAAGATTAATTATAAGTGTTAGATATTTACATATATATAATATATCATATTTACTAAGTATTATATATCAAGTATCTATAATTCACATATACATATATTTATATAATATCACAAATATACCGGTATATACCGTTACAACGGTATATGCCGAACTAACGGTATATACCGGTACAACGGTATATGCCGAATTAACGGTATATACCTTAAAAATTCGGTATACCGTCGGTATCGGTATACGCCGGTATACCTCGGTTTTTAAAATTCTATACCGTTACCTTACCGAAAAATCTCGGTACGGTATCATACCTTACCGAAAATACCGGTATACCTTAAAGTTCGGTATTCCGGTGTTTTTTTCGGTACGGTAAGTACGGTATGACGGTATGACGGTATTTTTTTCCAGCCCTAGACCTGATCACATACATATTAGTAACGAAACTATAAAATGCAGTTACACATGAAGGTTTATATTTTGCCTTGAAGAAAATAAGCTACCTTCTCTATTTTATTTTTTGCCTAAAGACGTATATCTAACATTTAGGTTGTAGCACATAAACATTCGAAAACTAACAAACGTTTAGGTGAAAAGTATATAGCAGAGTCAATCAACACATTAATGAAATCTCCTCACATTAAATTTCCCTGTCTGGCCAAACAAATCCTATCATATATTTTGAGACACACAAAACGCAAGTTTAAGGAGTGGATTAGCTTCGTTCACATTTCAAAATTTATAAAGTGCCTGAACGAAATAAATTATTCTGATCTATATTGGGTTTATTAAGTGTTGATTTTCATGGATTCATAAAACCATCATTGAACTTATCTTCAACAATATCACGCATCATATCAAATGAAATAAATGTTCAAATTAATTTGATAAAACAACCAAAATAAAAAATCCGATAAAGATTGGCGTCCATTGCTTAATAACCAATCTCTAGATTGATGATATTTGATTTTCGCTTTATAGCGAAGCCACAAACTATAAATTCTTCAGGGGAATAATTACTATTTTTTTTAAAAAAATTATTACAAACAAATATAGCAACTATACTAAGTAGAAAAATGATTAAAATCTATAAGAACACACATGTTATAAGATGTGGAGAGTTTTTCTACTTGGAACAATGATTATACTCGCTGGTTGGGAACGTTGGTGGATTAATATAAATTCATTTTACCTATAAAAAAAAAAAAAGAGTTTGCGAAGCAATACAAAATATTAGAGATTCATTAATCACATGCTTGAATGAAAATTTTGTTTACGGTTTCTCTCTACAGATTTTGTTTACCGACTGACTTATAATCAGCAATCATGATTATAATTGGTATTGAAAGTCCTGCTTGACCACAAATGACTTCAATTAATCTTTTGTAAATTATATTATAATAAAATAAAGCATATATGTATGTACGTAAATTAAAGTATAAACGAGGAGTATAGTATAGTATAGTATTGGGCAATTTGGAGTAGAAAGCGAAGCATTGATGATATTCAGAAAAGACAGTTGGTGGGGGTGTGTGTGTGTGTTTTTATCTACATTTATATGTAAGAGCACAACGTAACACAGATGATGAAGATTCCCTTCCCACTCATTCCTCTCCACTCAATCACCCAACCTCCACTGCTCCTCCGCCGTGGCTCGCCGCCGTCCCTTTTTCTTCATTCATTATATAAATCTTCCCTCATAATTTCGTCAATCCAACTTTAATTTGGGGTATCAGATCAGATCATATATATCAGCTAGCTAGCACCATCATCGACCAGGCCATTTATTTGATCACTACTCCACAATTTAATTATATTTTGAATCATGGCTTGCAACATTGTCTTCATCATTCTTCTCCTCAACCTTTCCCAAGGCAAAGGTAAATTTCATAATTTGAATTAAATAATAAAATGGGTGATATATAACTATAAATTATAAGATATATGGTACGTGATGCAGGAGGAGTTAGGGGTGCGACATTTACATTTGTGAACAAATGCTCACAAACAATTTGGCCAGCAATTTTGGGCAGCCCAACACTGGAGACCACGGGGTTCCAGCTCTCCAAAGGTGGCTCCCGCGCCTTCCAGGCTCCAACCGGCTGGTCCGGCCGCTTCTGGGGCCGAACCGCCTGCGCCTTCGACGACTCCGGCCACGGCTCCTGCGCCACCGGCGACTGTGGCTCCGGTCAATTGGAGTGCAACGGCGCTGGGGCCACCGCCGCCACGCTGGTTGAGTTCACCCTTGGCTCTGGCTCCATGGACTTCTACGACGTCAGCCTCGTCGATGGCTACAACCTGCCCCTGCTGGTCGAGGTTAGCGGCGGCTCGGGTCAGTGCTCGTCGACCGGTTGCGTGGAGGACCTCAACCAGAGTTGCCCGGCGGAGCTGAGGACAGAAGACGGCGGCGCGTGCAGAAGCGCGTGCGACGCGTTCAACACTCCGGAGTACTGCTGTAAGGGGGAGTACGGATCGCCGGCGACGTGTAAGCCGTCGATGTACTCGCAGGTGTTCAAGAGCGCTTGCCCGAAGTCGTACAGCTACGCTTACGATGATGCCACCAGCACTTTCACTTGCACCGCCGCCGATTACGTCATCACCTTCTGCCCCTCCCATCCTAGGTACATATTCATTTTAATCAATTCCCGCATGGATCATCACCCCATCAGTGATCACTACATTTAAATTTTTATTTTATTTTATTTGATTGATTGTTGCAGCCAAAAGTCATCAAAATCAGATGATGATTCCGGCGGGTCGGGTTCAGAGTCTGAAGCAGCAGATGCAGGGAACGGGTCCGGATCAGGGTCGGTTCAGGAGGCGATTTTAGCAGATGGGTCGTGGTTAGCAGATTTGGCAACGGGAGACTCAATTAGCGCAAGCCTCTCCCCGGCATTGCTCGCCTTTTTGACGATTGTACATCTCGCAGCTTCACTAGTACATTTCCAATTGTAACATCTACTGCCTACGTTTTTTACTTCCATTCATTTCCACAACCTTACGTTACAACAAATTTACCGTAAAACAGAAGTTCAAATCCAAATTTATGTCATATATAATAAATAATTTATTTCTATGCCAAAAATATTCACCTTTAATTCATTGTCGACTTACCATTCTCGTAACATATATATGTGCCACATTATATGTAAATATTTAAACAACAATGGATACATAAACTTTTTTTTAATGACCATAATAACTCGCAACAGCTATCGAAGTGCGCACTGAATAAATCTCGTTTTTTTATAACAACGGGCAAATCATGGTTATATACACATTTATGAATATAGAAGATTCCTCTACTTAAATTTGTTATTACGTTTGTGTAACTTTAAATAGATATTTTGTTTTTTGTACTATTTTTGTGGATCCAACCTTAAATATTATTCTTTATTGTTTCATTTCGGATATAAAGTTGATTCAAAACCTCATAAGAACCACCAAGACTTGGGATTTAAGGAAAAATCTTCCTTTCCCTTAGTTTAGTTTCTTTCTTCTTTTCTTTTTTATTTTTTATTTTTTTTTATGTAGGATATGATGCTTAAATTTTAGTTTTTTTAAGGCTAAACTATCATTTATATATGAAGATATTTTTATTTTGTAATATATCACAAACTAACACTTCTATTATAAATCAAATATCTAAACTACTAGTACAAAACTAATCAAATCTAACATCAAATGAATATTCTAGCCCAAATCGAGTCTAAAAAAGTGCAAAAAAATTAGAATAAATATATTATGTCATAATAATGATCGATTTGGCTCCAACAAGAAGAAGGACCCAAGTGTTTAACTGATTCATAAGGTAATATTTTTGGCCAAAAAATGTATCCGGGATAAATTTGATTATTTTTTAATAGTTTAGATATTTAATTGATAATTGTGAGAAAATAGAAATAGTTTGGGATATAAATGATGGTTTACACTTTTTTTAATTACTATGTTAGATTAGTATTTAATTTATATCTTAAATATACGTATTCAATTATCCAGGATTACTTGAGTTCAACTTGTCATTATCTGAACTATGGTTTCAAAGATATCTAGTGAAATATTATTACATATATGCTAATAATTTAGATTGCGATTTCTCTTTTCTTTTTATGATGTTCTGCATAATTCAGTACATAACTCTGTGAATGAAAGTAAAATTTTTCAAATGTTAGCAATGAAGTTATTGTGTAATGATCGATTTCAAAATATGAAAATATAAGTGAAGAGGTAATTGCCATTTGCCAGTTAATAATATTATTTATTTTTGAATTCTAAAATGTAATTGTGTTAACATAATTAATTAACGAGCCTACCAAAATTTATGTTAAGTTAATTAATTAACTTAAGCACCACAACTACAATGTGGAAAACACGGGGAATCCGAATCCAATGGGAACTCAAAAACAATTTTTTTTTTTTTTTTAAAGTCCCACTTTGGGGCATGATGTCTGTCACGTTTCCTTTACCAGAAAACGAAATTGGGAAAACTTATGAACTCTTAAAATTAATTAAGGCGAATCCAAATATGCGAAATAGCCCCATGATAAAGTGCACGAGATCATCAAGCATTACCCATCGAGGAAAAATAAATGTTTCATCTTTAAAATTTATCAAGACAAAATATGAGTATATATGACTAAAAGTAGTTTAATTGACACAGTGAGAGTGAACGTTATTACTATAAAAATGATCATCTCGAATTTTATTAATATTGTTAGATGGAGAAACCCCCCCCCCCCCCCCAAAAAAAATCTGAGTGCATATGAGTACATCAGAAAGTAAATCAAAGGAAAAGGAAGTTTTTTATTTTTATTTTTTAACTTTGTGCAGCTTTTCTGTGTAGTTATTTGATTCTATGAAAATACTTGTTGTGGGACCCAAAGTGTAAACTTTGAGGTAAAATTATGCGTGAAACAATTTTGAGGAGACATTGAAATTGGCGGTTTGTCTGCCAATAACCTTGTCTTTTTATTTTTATTTTTTTATGTAAATCTTATTCTCCAGTTTTATCAAATGTTTTGAGTAAAAAAAATTAGTGATTTTGCTTTCAGCTGCTAGTGCTAATAGTGGAACTCGTTCCTATTTTCTTCGGTGTAATAATCATTGCTTTGAAGATAAGGACACTATTTTTTTGTGTAATGTTTGTCTTTAGTGATTTAATTACAACGACATTATGATAAAGTTGAAAAGAGTTTGACTGAAATTAGTGGCACTGTGGTGGCTGTATCTTTTAATTGTTTTTTTTTTAATTAATGGTCTTCAATTACTTATAAATTTATAATTGAGAGAACATAATTTGACAAGTGGGATTCTTTAAATATTTAATTTATCCTTTCAAATATTCTACTATAAAGTGGATTTTATCATTGTTCGATTATATTCATTATTTTATTTTACAATACATTTAACCATGGAAAATATCAATTTGAGTAATCATGTCACTCGACATAAATTATCTCAAGATCTTAGACGTACAAAAAGAATGCTTCTACACTTGTAATTTTCAAGTAAATAGTAAGACAATTTTTTAGGGAAGTAGTTAACTGGTAATATATTGGTCATTCACTGTCACCGAATGAGGAAAATGTTTTTTATTAGAGGAAAAAAGACTAAAATTATTTAGTACGCGTGGAAGTTCGAGCTTTTTTTTCGCAATATAAATTCTTTTTCAACCAATCGAACACCAATAATTCATAGAGGAACTATGAAACCCACATCAAGGTATATTCAATATTTGTGTAGAACATTTCCAAAGATATAAATATGTATGCACTATTTTTATAAAATTTGATGTCTTAAAATAGCTTATTTGCATGGGGTTAATATTTGGGGAAACAAGGAAGTAAAAACACATAAAATACATCATCCACTATTTTATCTCATGATACAGTTAATGGATTTTATGACATGAAAAACATTCTGAATTAACAAATAACAGAATGAATACCACACCTATCTAGTGTAAACCATCAATATAACAACTACAGAATCAATATATATATATATATATATGAATAATGCTAGCCGGCCAGATTCTGGATTTTTTGATGATCAATAAAGCTATATTATTAATAAATTAATTATGTTAATTATTAAATGTTATGTTTTTACTATATTATCCTTCTATCATGAAATTAGTGATTTGTAATTAATTATTAAAATCACTCCAGAAGCGGATCGGAAGAAAGGGGCGCAACTTCATCTTCTTTCTTTTCTTCACTTCTTTATTTTTTTTTCCATCTTCGATTTCTTTTGAATTGAAGCGTATATAGAGTTGCCCTAATTATTATGGAGGGCATCAATGTAAATTTATTGAATAATTAGTGTTTTATTAATTAAATTAATTAATTATTAAAAATAATAAAAGATTTTGGCTAGCCAGAATCTGGCTAAAAATCACTACTATATATATATATATATATATATATAGGGGTTGGTTATTCTAGGGACTAGTCCCTATGTGAGAAATAAGAGCAAATCTAGGCTTTACATTTGTTATGACTGAATGGTTCAAATTAAATGGAAAGAAATAATAATTTATCAAATAACATCTAATTTTATAGTAGAATGGGGGTAGTTTTGTAAATTTGAAACATCATTTCATATGGAAGCATGCCATAAAAATGGCGATAGATTGCTACATTTTTGGGATTTATATCTATCCATAATCATTAACCCATATGAATCGACAATCTGACCCTAAAACCTAGAATCAATCTCACACTCCAAGAACGACTCTGTTTCTCGATCACACCAGACCGCGGCGAATCCACCAGAGATTGGGGCTTCGTGCTTCTTTACTGTGAAGACGACGATTGGAAAGTTGAATTAGTGTTAACACTGATGAAAAATGGCGAGATCGAAACAAGGTACTAGAATCGATCGTATTTGAGAAGCTTTTTCTGATGCTTCCTACTGGAATCGTTGTGATTTTTTTTTTTTTTTTTTTTTTTGCGATTGTGGGGTTTTAAGTTTTATTCCTTTTTGTTTGCACGGATTGTTAATTTCTGAATGTGGATTTGTTGATGCTTGTTTATATATGTGTTCGTGAGTGGTTCTTGACGAGTAATTTTTCGCGCAGGTGTGGGGGTTTTAATAGTTAGTTGTTTTTAGCATTGTCTACTTTTTTGTTATAAAATGGTGCTTAGCAAGATCAATTTTTGTCCATTTTTGATGGTGCAACGATTGAGTTTCTCTGTAATAGGTTGCGACAGTTAGGGCCGTATCTCTGTGAAATCTGTTGGTTTGCTTCGAGCAATTGATGTGTGCAGGGGAATTCATGTTTTTGTATAGTAAAATGGTGAATTGATATTTAGTGCATTGTATAACGATTGTTGGTGCTTGATATTGTATATATTGTGTGGGAATATTTTAGTATTTAATTGTGTTGACTATTACTATTGCTATGCAGCCGCATTGAAACGGGCATCGCCAGATGAAAATACAAGATTGGAGGGACGTGGGAGTAAAAAGAGAAATGATGAAGGTGCATGTTATATGTTGATCTTATTTGGTTATTGATGGTGAAATTTTAAATACTTATGCCAATTATGTGATAAGTTAAATGCAATGCAAGATGTTGAAAACATGTTTAAAATTAATTATGTAAGGAATAAGTTGACATAATGTGCTTTGGATAATGAAGAAATTGTGCTTGACCAGAAAATTATATTAATGCTATGAAAGCAAGATATGCAACATCAATATCATATGTTGAAAGCATCAACGGATTCATTAAGAAGCGTCGGATTGCATTTTTAACTTATTAAGCATCAACATGTGGAGTTAGAAGCACTAATTTAATATAATGAAAGAGCATAGACAAAATTAGATATTATGTTATGTAATTAAGATATGCAACATCAATATCATATATTGCAAGCATCAATGAATTCAATAAGAAGCATCATATTTTATTTTTAACTTATGAAACATCAATATATAGAGTGAGAAGCACTAATTTAATATAATGAAGGAACATGGACAAAATAAATATATAATTATTTAGGAAGCATCAACGCATTATAATGAAAGCACCGAATGAGAATAAGTGAAACATATTAAAATTTTCAATGTGTATCATGTATAGTAATCCTACGTTTATAATGTGGTGGATGTTTTGTGTAACAAATTTATTTGGAAAATGATACATCAAAGAGTCTTTGGAAATTATTTGGAGGCGGAGGGAATCAAGGTAAAAGCTACAACTGTGAGACGAGCATGCATTGATAGGTTGCAAATGCCATGGAGGGATGGGGCTAACAACAATGACTGTGGCTCATATGCTATGCGCCACATGGAGACATATATGGGACACGCCATAAAATTTTGGAATTGCGGCCTTGAGAAGGGGAATGTCAGAAGAATGAAGCGCCTCTGCATCAAATACTATGCAGCCATCCTAGCCTCCGAGATGAATGTTCATGCAGGGAATATTTCCAATGACGCTCGCTCTACCTACGTGATGGCCTGTGCACAGAAAGATATTCTCTTGAATAAGTTGTTGAAGGATGTGTAGTGAGAAGTGAATATGTGAAAGTTTTATTGTTTTGAAAGATTGTGGGTAGACACCTGGTGCAAATCTTTTGATATTTACTATTTGGTTCGTATTATCAGTAGACACTTATGGGAGATTTATGGACATGTAGTTTTTGTTGTTAGTTGACGATGTCTTTTTGTCAAAGAATACTGGCTAAATTATGAAAACTTATGATGTCATGGACGTATTCATTAGCCGCGCTGTATTATTGAAAGCTTTTTAACTGACCTGCTAGGGCTTGACTTACAGGGTTTTGATGCTATTTAAAGTAAACTACTGCAAAACATATCCAACCTCTGAAAAAGGACTTGTAAAAATATACAAAGATATCAAAATAATAATATTTTAAATTTATTGTCGTGCTTAATTAATTATTTTAACCTCCAAACACATACATATTATAGATGAACATAGATGAACATGATACAAAACCTTAATCTTCCATCGTGAATTCCGGAAAAACGTCGTTGATTCGAAAAACTTTGCTCCAACACTTACGAAAAGAAACTGACAGGTTAGTGGATTCCGTGTGGGGGGGAACGGATCTTTACCTAATTAAATCTCTTAATGTATGAAAAATATAATAATTAGATATAAATAAATATATTCAGAATTTATCAAAAAGTCTAGATTACCCATATCCCTTCAGAATAGTCAAAACTACCAAATATATGGGTGGACTTATTTTTTAATCTAAACCGTTGATATATTTAAATCCAGGGGTTGATATTTGTTCCTATTTCTCACACCAATAC
The DNA here is from genome assembly GCA_026008535.1 of Perilla frutescens. NCBI lineage: Eukaryota > Viridiplantae > Streptophyta > Magnoliopsida > Lamiales > Lamiaceae > Perilla > Perilla frutescens. The sequence continues at coordinate 25,745,558 of BRKX01000014.1, read as the reverse complement.
TTATACCCTATTTGAGCCATATCCTATATATGTGTGTGTGTGTGTGTGTGTGTGTGTGTGTGAGAGATTGGGAATAAAGCTGTAAAAGGACAGATATCTTTTTGGCATCAAATAAAATCTTCAGACTTTTTTGTTTAATCTTTTTTACTGTTTATGGCCAGACCAATAAATTTATGGAGTATTATACAAAACCATAGCCCTTTGTCGCTATCAGCAGTTTAATGTTCTATTATTACATTATAATGTTCATATTATTGAAACACAAAGTGACCTTTTTCTAATAACTTATTACAAATTCTTGGCAATTCTGATTTCGCCTTGCATTCCTTCTATTCTGATAAAAAAAATTATACTTAAATAAGTGATTAAATTCAAGAAAATGGATTGCATATTTTTTAATTTATAAGTACTGCACTTTCACTTGGTACGTACTCTCAATATTTATTAAGCAAGTTCTAAAATAAATTATATTAACTGCTGATACAAATTAAAGATGGAAAGTCGCAACGAGCTTTTTCCAGTTGTTGAAGACTCTAGAATTCACAATTATACAAATTAAAGATTGAACGGTCTGCCCACACTTTTTTGGGAAGGGGACGCTTTACAACTTTTTCTCCATTTTTTCTGTTGTTTTTTTTCCACACCTTTTTGAGGGACAATTAGATTTCGACATTAAGATGTCCATAATCTCATCAAAGATGGAGACAATCAGCAAAATTTCACTTGCCAACGAAGAAAAAAAAAAAGCTCAGATCCTCGCTCGAGTTCTTTCAAAATTCACGCATATGCACTATCTAAAAGATGGCCTCATGAGTATCGACGATAGTCACATAATTACCCTAAAAAAATAGTTTTATTTTTGTAACAAAAAAGATAAAAAAGCAGTAATTGTAAAATACCCCCCCATAAAGCACTACAAGGGTCTCCTTAAGATTTTTAATCTAGCTTCTTCTAGATACTCCATGAATTGATGCAACTTGTAAGATTTTGAAAAGTACTATGTTTGTCGTAATTAGGTTCAACATTATTGATGATAGTTTTTAACCATTCCTAAAATAAATGAATTATTCGATTAGGACTGAAGTTGATAATTTGGTCACCCACCAAAACATTCGAAGAAAGAACGAGCAATGACCCATTACCAGAAGATAATATTGTAGGAGATAGATATTTATGCTCACAAATATAATGGCCATAACATACTGTCACAGTCTCAAAGAGCAAAATCCTAACTCTCTAAAAAAGGTCTGGCAAATATAAATAATACAATCGCAAAGAAAAGAAAACAAAAGCATAAAATTGATCTATAGGGAATCGCACTGGCACCTTTTGACAGCATCGAAGCATCTATCGTCTTAGCAGAATATATCTTATTGTTTCAGAGTAATGTGATCTTTCCTAAGGATAATGGGCAGGGGGAATATTTTGCATTTCAAAAGTTTCTGCACTCACTTATATTTTATATGTAACTACAGATAAGATAATGAAATAAATCTTTCCTACCCTTAAACAAAGCATTACATCGATCCAAGAATACTTTAAAAGTAGTTTATGAACAATTCGATAAAGTAGATGGTACTAACTAAAATTTTTGACGATATATAAATGAGAAGCTACTCTGATTTAACGCTTTCCCATGTCATAACTTTAGTAGTAAGGATAGATGTTTCTATCAAGAGATAATTGAAAGTGAAATCTTAGATCAAGCGTATGCATTGGACAAGAAACGGCAAAAGCAGAACGCAAAATAAAAGTTTACCGTGTAATGCTGACCAATAAAGGGTAACAGTGATCCGACTCGTAGTTAGGCCAGGAGTGATCGCCATTAATAATATTATTATGCCGTCTCCAGATTTCTGTGTTGTAGGTCTCCGTTATGGTGAAGTGCAACCCACTAGCCTTAACTTCCACCAGAAATTTGTCCAACGAATCACCTCTTTTGGGGCTAAAAAGTATGGCTTCAGAGGGACCATGTTCTTTTAGCAAGAATCTGATTGTTCGAGCCAGGCCTTTGTGGAATTTCTTAAAAAAAGTGCTGCAAAATGACAAGCTAAAGTCAATACAGTGAGCTTGATGTAGTCACAAGAAAAGTTCTCAGTTAAGTGCTTGCATGTGCAGCTAATGTATCAATTACGGGAGTAGTTCTGAAAGAGTGAAAGGTTAAGGTTGATTGGGAGATAGTAGTAACTCCCGGCAGTCAAAAGTATGCCCAATACCAAAGGTGGCTTTTTTTACTTCTCGGCTGATGATCAACATGGTATATTTTAATCAGATGATCATGAGCAAAAGGCTCACAAGAAGGCTAGGGTTATTAGAATATAGTCCTTCCATATCAATACCCTTCATCTGCAATGAAATATGCGTTTCCTAATTTTACAGCATTATCTTTTGCACAAGCAATAGATGTGATCACTACTAGTTCTACATCAGGAAATCAATCAATCTCCACAGCAAAAAAAAAGGCACATTTAATTGCAATGAATTCAGGAAAAACAGATGATTGTTTATGAAAATCTTAATGACTTTTATTCATATAAGCCAAATAGCCAATTACCAGTCACTCGCAACAATGATATCGAAGGCTCCAGAGATATCTGAGACTTCATGCTGATCCCAATGTAGGATCATAGGCTTCACTTTTGTACTGCCGAGTGCTGAAGAGTTGGCATTGATGTTACGCTGTATATCTGCTTGTTAAGAACTTCCATTCTACATAAGAAGGAATTCATGAAACATGCTGACCTGGTGAGATTAGAAATTAGTCTAGCCAGCCAATAAGATAAACTTCCACATTATAATCAAAATAATCCTACTATGTATTAGAAGAATTCATGCTAAGAGTGTGCAACTTTTAACCCCTTTGTGGGAGCACACAACATTAAGCTATAATACTCTAGTCTCTAGCTCATGTATACTCTACTAGAAAAGCTAAGCTATGACATCATTCTTTTGATTTGCACTTGAACCAATCAATATCACAAAGATGCAGAGACTTCTAGCACGCTAGCAGCCATAGTGATGCTTCTGAATTACATTTGTCTTGGAAATTTTTCACCAAACCAATCATAGTGGCACTTCAAAACAATATTCAGAACTTTATTTTCCTGGTTCCCCATTTTTAAATTTTAATTTTAATGTGACAAGAGCTTGACAAGTACATAACCCATTGTTGTGAAAAGATGCAGCATAATCAGTCATTGTGAGCATGCTGCACACTGCCAAATCAAACAATTAATACTGTAAAGCTAGCAGATAACATGAAATAGATCCTTATATCCAAGTCCTATTTATCTGATAAAATAAAGTAAAAGGATACAATCAACAACTTGAGGGTTTCCATCTGATATCACCACTTCTGATGCTTCTGTGACCGAAGCAATAACGAAGCCAGCTAGCCCGTACCCTGATCCAAGCTCGATTACTCTTTTATTCCTAAAAACATAGAGAATGGCTTATAATAAATCCAGCAGAAAAGCATTAACAATCAAAAGAGTCAAGGTTATTAATAAACCTGAAATAATCGAGACGTGACATGGAATAATAAGCAAGTACATCCTCTGAAGGCCACTGACCTGTTCCATAAAAAAAAATCTAGGAATTTAAGTGTTCCTCACAACATGTACTTTCAGCAGCAATTGAGAATAAATAGCAGTTTGAGCAGAGAAAATATCATTTTCTTGAATCAAGTTTAGGAACTACAAAAACTTAGCCAGAAACAAGTTTAGATATTTCAATATAGCTTAAAACAGGTTTCAATTTTTCAAACATACATGGATGAGATGCTAAAAACAGCTTTGAACAGTAAAATCAGTAAATACATACAAAGTATAATGCTTGGAAGATTGATGTAAAAAATTTCCATATTTTATCAAAATACATAATTAGAGACAGAAGTAATAACAAGACCACAACATTCAAAACCAACAATCTTGCATGTCTTAAACCTAATAACCCCAAAATTAGGAATGGCATCATGGACCACCAGTTTGGATGCTTTAAAAGAAAAATAACAAACATGAGAAGTGAAAATCCCAGTTCTTCAAATCATAGATTTAAGATGATACTTGGACAATATTCAGTCCTCCAGTTAAACATAGCTTGGTTACTGTAACACCTTTATTTTATTTTATTTATTTTTTATCAAAAAAACATGGCTCATAGCAAATGTGGGATTTTATTTTGTGTATCCTTCAGTATCTCCGTTTTAATTGTGCAATGTTAACATCAGACACCACTTGCATGTGTTGTCAAAGTGTTGGTTAAAATTTCTTCTACTAATCCTTCAATTACGCTAATCATTCTACTTTCAGAACACTTCAAGATTAACAAACTTTTATCTATTGTAGTAGTACGTTATAAGAAACATAGCGCCTCCTCAGATACGATGAAAAAGGTCCTGTGAGGTTTCTAAACAAGTAGATTGCTAGCAGGAATTGGCATGCTTAAGAAATAGCTGAGAAATCAGAGTTGAAGGAAATTTGTTTCATCAATTGAAAACCCTATAACAAAATGAAAGAAAGAGGTCAAGGCCCACAGCTCTCTTCATGTATGGGTTCTCTCTCCTCTGTCAATTTTGTCAATTGTTCAAACTGGATATACTATGCAGTATGCACATATTGGGCCTCTTTGCCAGTTTGTAGTTACTAGAAAGTAAATTTAATCAATCTTTTAGTAAATGCTGAAGAACCATATTTCAAGGCAATTCCCAATCTGTTTCAGACAGGCCACAAGAATGTCTATTTAGTAGGAATGCTCAAAATTATGAAGTGGGTTGCCTACATTCTATGATAAGATTGAGATACTTTGAGCATTCTATATTATCTTGCCATGGAGATGGAGTCCTTCCTCTACTTCCAATATAACTACTCACAGAATGACTGATATGGGTTTCCAGTAAATAGAGATGTCTTTCTACGTTATCTTGCCACTGAGTCCTTCCTCTACAGTACATATATGACTACTCCCAGAAGACCCAGACTGATTGGCTGCCAGTTCATTCTTCAATGAGGCTAATAGTGATTTTTGGCAATGTCAGTCCCTTCAACTATGAAACCTCTGCAGGCAGGATAGGGTGAGTGACACAATCTAAGGCTCTTTAGAAAACTTTAGTTTTAACTGAACGAGCCAATCAATGTTATATGAAAATTGATATAAAAACCAAGACTCCATGAAAAAGCTACATGCTAAGATAACCTCTTAATCGATTAAGATCAAGCCCAATGGAAGTTTGTGTAATTCTTTCAAGACTTGAAAATCGGACTTGTTCAAAGATTCAGTGATGGGGTAATACAATCATTATAACTTTTATGCATAGTAGAGCTCACACTGTCTGGTTGATGCGCTAGAATGGGCCAAGTCAATAAGGTTCCAGGTTTGAAACTAGCTTGAGTTTGACCAGAATCAAAATAAGCTACTATTCTTGCTAATTAGTACTCTTCACATCCTAATAAAATACCTTCATGTGGCACCCTTAAAAATTTGATGTAAACTGGGTCAAATTACAAATGAAAAAACATTCAAGACATTTCTAAACAACTATACAAGTAAACAACTAGCAAGCACAATCACCTAGAAAAGTTTCATTGGTAGACCAACTTCACAATGGCATGTTAAACACAAGAATTCCTTCTCATGGGTACAACCTTTATCCGAACTCCTATCAATTTTAATAGCCTAGAAAATTATGTAAGGGTTGCAATGCCTAATGGCCTACAGATGAATGAACGAAATGAATTCTTATCTTTAACTGAATTATCAGAGGTATTGAGAACTAAAACAACTTATACAGTAAATTACATCTGAATAAGAGGGAAATGGACCACGTGGTGCATTAATGATTATCTAGTGCCTACGAAGGTTCAGTTCAGAATTCCGATACATAAGTCTGCCCAATATAAGTTTGATGTTACTGACTGTTTCAACGTGCTAACATTCTGGGAATTTTAGTTAGCACTCATCAAAATAGATTTAAAAGCTTAAAGCTCGAAGAAATTAAACTTGTGTAGTCCAAAGGAAATTGATTGCCCCAGATAACAAGTTATATTTCGAAACATAGCTAAATAATCATCATAAAATAACATTTCTACTTACAGACAAGTCCCGTATTGTCTATGTCGTATCGATTACAAACTTCAAAGTCATTGAGATCAACACAATCTTCCCACCTTTGACTGCATAAACATGTTGCCACTAGTTACACAATCCCAACAAACTGTAATTTAAGCAGCATTTCAACAGTACCAACCATGAGCTACAAGCCTACGACCAATTGGACTGACAAGTATACAATTATCGATACGATAGCATCCCTAACTCACCGTAGACAAAGATTAGGAGCATTAGGAAGAGGCAACGTGTAGTAGAAACAAACATCTCTCCTAGGCAAAGATTTCGGATCTTCGCCGCCGTCATTCATCGCATGGCACGGTATCAAATTGAATCCACTTCTCGTTCGTCGCGATACTTTGTCCAAGCTAGTTTTCTCACTAGAATTATCTGCGAATTCTTTGTTTGTGAACAGAAAATCGAAAATATTCCAAGTTTGATTTTGGCGCGTATAAATGATTTCAAACGTATATATGCTTACATAAGCTTACCGGAATCAGATGGACGGCGGAGAAGAGCGCGGCGGAGGATTTGCCACCGCAAAGACGACGGCTTTGGCGTTGACTGTGGCTGATCAGGCTCCATCGTTGGCGTTCCTTTTGCCGCTGCCACGCTCGTGCGACGTCGTTCCTTTTGGAGTAAATTTGAACTGTAGATCAGCAGACTACAACTATGTTATTGTAATTTTGCACCTCGATATTTTGGATATTGGTATTTTAGACCCCCATAATTACAAAAATTGCAAATTATTAATGCCTTCACGTGAATTTAGGACCAAATATAGTTGTCTTATTTTTTTGTTTTAAAAAAAAAAAACTTATTTAGTTGCACTAGTTAAGTAATTTATCAACATTTATTTTCAATTTTTAAATTTAATTATGAATGGTTACAAAATTCATCCTTAAAAATTTGACAATCTATTCAAATAATGCATTCCCTTCAAAATGCAAATCATAACTCAACAGATTGCACCTATTATCTAACACCATTAGAATTCAAATTTTCTTTCAATTGACATCAACACTTGTCAGGAAACTGAAAAGATAACCATATGGGTAAAAGGTTTATAGGATTAGAAACAAAATTCAAGATTATTTGTATGTTATAAATCTACAAGAATATTTTAGAGGAATTAATAAAATTCATCATGTCATCCTTCTTAATAACAAAGCAAAACATGCAAGTAGGTGTAATAGAATCCCACAAACAGCACAAGAGAGAAATCGAATGGGACTAGTGTGGCAATTCGAGGTAGAAGGTGTTGGTAGGATTCAAATTCACGACTTTCTTTCATGACGCATTCACCCACTCCACCAACTAAGTCGGACGAATTGAAAGTCGTCGACTTCTAAAAATAGATGAAGTAGCTAGCTCTGTCTTGAGAGTTGAGAGCAATGGCATTCAAAAAATGGGGCATCCCTCAACAACAATGCCTTTAGCAGTTGGGCAGGAAGCGAGAGGGCATCCATCAGTAACACTTCCCCACCACTCAAGGCTAACGTGCTCCATATCTAAACACAAATACAGAAACACTCCCATGAAGGCCAATCCTGCATCAAGAGCCCCCGATAAAACGTAGTTGTGTCGACTCCACCACTCACGGTAGTATCGATATGCAACGTACCCAGACAAGAAGCCTATTATAATCCAGCTGTTGTAGTTCACAGCAGTTGCCGGAGGCATATTGATTACCGACACTAACATCACAGGAAACGAAACGTGCCTAATCCATTGCTGGTTTGGAAAGGCCTTGATCGCCACCCAGACTACAACGGGAGCAACTGCCCCGACTAGGAAAGCCCAGTTGATAGCAGAGTAGTAGCCGAGATTTCCAAATATTCTCTGTGGTCCAATCAAACCCCAAATGACAGAGGCGTCGTAGAATACATGGTCACCGGGGCATGTCCATGGGCTGCTGGAAGGAAGTGCCGCCCTGTCACAGATGTTCGGGATTGTGTCCATGAGCCACCATGCTGTTCCTAGGTGCACCAGTGATGATATTAGAGTGCCAACTACCTAATCAATGAACATTAGTAATGATCAATGTTATGAAAAACACGAGCAACGTTCTCTGTTAGGGAAAGGATGGAAAGAATGTGTAACCTGGGCCATGAACATCGTTCTAGGTGGTATTTTCATGTAATGTCCGAGTTTCAGATCTTGGAGAAATATCAACGCTTGTTTCATGCTGATGTAGCCATATACCTTAAAGCACATGTTGGCCACCGGATATCCGGGATAAAGGAATCCGATAATGTACTCCGTGATCACGTTCAATCCTGGTATCTGATCACAAATAGTTTATTTAAACTATTTACACCAAAACTGAAACTGATGATAACAAACACAGATTTAGGATCAGCTAAGAGCATAGAGTCTCACTTGGTTTGTTGTGGCGGCGATGACTCCAACAGGAAGGGTGAAAAAGAAGGCAAGACCACATGCTAATAACACACCCCACCATGGCAGCTGAAGTTGATCGTTGTAATATTGACAGAGAAATAAGGTGCCCACAATATTTACGAAAAGGACACATAAGAACCACCATTCAGGAACTTTCTTGTATCTTTGCATGAGCTTGGTGTGTACATCCATAGTCTTCTCCTTGAAAGCAGACTTGCTCAGCAGCCATAGATCTCTAAGTACACAAAATCTGTCAGTTTCATAAACCAACACAACATTTCTACAAAATAATGTTCACAGCTACAATTCTAATGTGCCAACGAGTAAGGAGGAAAATATTATAGTTTATCATTCTGGTGATGACGTAAGGCAGGGTAGACTACTAGACTAGTACTTCAGAAAGTAAAGGGAGAGGAGCATAAAGTAAGGCGTATTTTTAGTTGTTTAGCACCACAATCAGTTCGTCTACCAGCAAGTTAAGGTAAACCATAGACCATTTGTTCATGCGAAACAAAACCAAATGGTTTCAGTTTCATGTTTTACCTCAGCGACGGTCCAAAGATAACTAGTTCTCACCAGTGACAAGCAAAATGTAAACTTAGAATGAATGCTAAGGAAATAAAGTCCTAGAAAAATCTCAATCAAAAACCTTTCCATTTTCCCCAATCTAGTGGAGTTTCTAACATAGATGGGCGTTCTTAGCTTAATTTTGAAGTCCATCTGTCTTGGCTATTAAAAAACAGACCAGAGTATGCTATAAGATCATAAAAGAATGAATGCAATTTCAGTAGTTCAACTTACTTGCCGTGAAAAAGGAGGACATGAACAATGGTGGCAGTGAGACAGGCAAAGCTAAAACTATATGTTGTCGCGAAGAAGGTGCTGAGATAGAGACGGCCTTCACGCTCATATGCTTCTAAATCAACATGAAAGTCTGAATCTATAATGGCCGAGATGTTATAGACTTGCCCCTCTGATGTAAAGAGGTCATCAGAAAAAATGGGAAAGGTCCTAGCTCTGTAGACGTTGAGCCCGTACATAATAGGCGTAACTACATACACACAAACAAAATATCCAACAGCGATGTTAGCAGTAGCAAACCACGGGCTAGCTAATGGGCTACCGAGATATGAGGATATGCTTGACCAATCAAGGCCAATAGCACCAAATCCGAGACCATGGAGTCCAGAACCAAGCTGTTGAATGAGGACAGAAGATGTAAATATCCAACAAAGCCAGGAGATCGAAGTAAGCTTGGGGAAAAGATATCCTGGAAATACATAATAGGCAAAGCTGCAAATGAAGGCAATGAGGAAGAACTGATTTCGTGTCACTCCTCCCCTGGATCTGACTTCTTTCTCATGAAGAGCCCTGCAATTTATATCTCTGATGGTCACATGCTTGTCATAGTAACACACAAGAATGACCTCACATTTACACAATATGTTCATTTGAAACAGAATGGATCATAATAGGATTAGGGACTAAAAAAGTTCGAATGATGAAAATATCAATTTAGATGACCTCCTTGCATTTTAATGAAATGTTTCTACCAGGATAACCATAAAAGAAATTCCAGCTCTTACTATGAATAATGAACCTTGAAACAACTACCCCAAGTTCTAGAGTTAGTATTCTTGGTATCATTCAGTTCACAGCTCTGTCCTAAATGAAGTTTTATCATGTTGGATTCGTTGTTCCAACTATGAATTCATTTGAGGTTCTGTGATTGTTGTTGTAATTGAAGCAAAAGCTATTATGAAGCTAATAATGGAATTGCACAGCAAATCTATAATCGCTGGGATGCTTGCCTCACTGGCTCTCTATCATCAAGCATTTGAAGACGTATTAGAATCATGCAATAATGGAAAACAAGTGCTTTAAGAGTTATACATGCTGAAGTTGGTTTGAGTATGAAACCACACTAACAACGCAGAGCAAATGGCCAAACATAATCATCCCATTTTCTTGACATTAATAAGAGAGCAATTAAACCACTTTTTTGCTTCAAAAGTAGTCTTTCTCTATACTAATCATATATTAATTAGACGACCATCAATTCTTTTAGACATATTTATAAACTCAACGAAATCCGACAAACCTGAACAGAGACACCTGAACGAGATTTTGCGGCCACCACATGGCGGCGGGCTCCACCAGGTAGCGCCGGAGAAGGCCGGCCCAGCCGAAGCCCAAAATCTGCGTCGTTAGAACCACCCCCAACGACACCCAAAAAGTCAACTTCCGGCCGTAGAAAATCTTGACGGCGCTGACGATATGAATCGAGTAAGGGTTCGCCGCCCCCGAGTTGGCGAAGATCGTGATCAGCACGTGCTCCTTCACGTTGAACTTCCCCGGGTTAAGGCTGAACTCCCACCTACTCCCCTGGAAGAAGACCCTCCGCGTGAGCGCCGCCGCCATGAGGTGGCCGAGGGGCACGACGGCGATCTGGGCGGAGATGGCGGTGATCGAAAGCGGCTCGCGGCGGTACCAGAAGAACTGGTTGAGGAAGGAGAGCAGGACGCAGGCGAGAGCCCCCAAAACCCACATCCGGAAGGTGACGACGGGCAGGGTTGGGTCGTCGATGGGTGGCACGGTCAGCGCCACCTGCTCGACCGGCGAGTTTTGTATTTGTTGTTCCGAAATGGAGGCATCTGCGGCCCATGGTTGGTCGTGGATGTTGCGAACTGCAGATTTTGGAGTGAAAATCTTTAAGAGCAACTTCCAGTTGAGTTATTCAATGAAAAAGAAGTGGAGGGGGGTGACTTACTGAGTGGAGCAGAGATATCTTCTTCACTTTCAATCATCACTCTCTATCCTCCACTTGCGGAAGGTTGTGAGGAAGAGAGAAAGAGAGAAGAGATTATTGGTTAGTCAAAATGGGTACGACGTCGGCGATGATGTCAGCGGAATCGGAATCTACTCAGGATGCACTTGGACGGGAATTTGGCAGGTATTTCCATTTATGTCCTAAACTATTTTAATTTTTTCAAATTTTTGCCAATAAAATAGTTTAGAATATAAATAATATTTAGCCACAATAATACAATAATTAAAAAGGGGAAAACACAGAAAATTTTGTCAGATTGAGTGTTTGTTGATCATATAAATAGAAATATACATGTATGGGCTTGACTATTGAGATCCATTGACAACCATATATACTGTTACTGTGTGAGAAAATAATTTAAGCAAGACAAAAGCTCTCTAGGGTTTATGTCGATTGATTGATGGTTGTTTCGAATAATTTATCGTAGTAATATTAGTTTTAGTCCACTGTTGATTAATTGTTAGCAGTTTTACCCTTCTAAGTTAATAAGTTAAATATATATATTTGGGATCCATGTTATAGAGTATTTAATACAAAAAATTATTGTACATGATGAATGTAAGGATGGCAAAGGGGTCAGGCCCCCCGAGCCCATGGTAAAAACCGGCCCGACCCAAAAGGATTCAGGTCATGTTTAGGAAATCCAATGCAGGCCGGGCTGGGCCATAGTGCATTTTCAATTTTCGGGGGCCAAGACTTCAATTTTTGAGACCGAATATTAACTCGCGAAAACAATTAATATTAACTCCATTTCATTCACATATTTCTATCTAGTATTTAATTTTATTAAATAGTTCAGAGGTTTGAATTACATACTCAACAAATATTGAGAGGGAAGGTGTTAGTACATAGTAGTTTCACGACATCGACATTGCTTTCTAGTATAAAATGGAAATATCTTGATTCAATTCAAACAAACAAACAAAAAGGAGAGAGAGAGAGAGAGAGAGAGAGAGAGAGAGAGAGAGAGCTATAATTCAGCAGAGCGTGGCTTCTTAACTGCATATCCATTTTGAAGCCAAGCTAGATATCCTCCTCCCATATTATATACATGTTTGAACCCCTGCAACACATACAACCAGGGCTGTCCATTTATAGGGTCTTATTTTTTTTAAGTTCATGTATGTATTTAAAAGTCCAATATAATCTCAAACCACAATCTAATTAGCTAGTAATTAAGGATAAATGATTTTCAAAATTAGATTCTAATAATATCTCTGAATGAATTAAACTTACCGCGTTAAGAAGATCAGTAGTTGCGTACACAGACCTCACTCCACTTTTGCAACCCTGTTATATATACTTGGCAATGAACTACTATAAGTTCCAATTATGCATGAAAAAGTGATCAATTAACATGCCCACAATTTAAAGTGATGTAATAAATGATAGATTGACAAGTAGAAGAAAAGGAGTACGTAATTTGTAAACTTACCACAACGAGACGATCTTCCTTGTCACAGTGCGACCGAACTTGATCCATAAATTTGGGATTCTTCACCATACCTAAATAATAAATGTGCATGCCCAAATTCAGAGGATGACATAAACTTACGGGGAATACTATAAAAATAAAACAACCTTGCGGAGTATTTATCAAGTAAGGAATGTTGAGAGCATTCTCCAAGTGACCATTCTTGAATTCTTCTTCAGTCCTGTTTAATTAAGATTTGAATTTATGTGGGTAGATTTAAAAAGATTGAGGTTTAAGAGAGATTAATTTGAACCTAACATCAAGATAAAGGTGGGCCTGAGTAAGGAGATCTCTAGCTGCGTGGACATCAACCGTGACAACCTTGGCACCACAAACACTCAAAATAAACAAAACTAGAACAAACCCACTGTACAAAACACCCATTTTACACAACAGATTGAGATTGTGTATGTATGCAATTTCACTTGGATTAAAATCAAAGTAATATATATACACACACGCACAGAATTCAGTTGGCCGTTTTCAGTGGTTTGCAGCAACGATAAAAAAAAACTGACTGCGGGGGAAGGAAAATCTTGTGAGCTCCTCCGTTTTCGATTAACTGCAACCGGCCCATAGAATCATAAAAAAGAAAGTTAGTTTGTGTTGGCCTTTTCCGGGCCCACCCATGGTTGACCAATTCGCTACCAACACCTAAAGAAAATTCAATAGAAGCCTACTTGGATTATTTAGACATAACAAAAGAATTCCGAACTAAACGAGTCAAACTTGAGCTTGACATTACTTGGCTTGCTTGCTCATGACCAAACTCGTTATGTGAGTTAGTTTGAAAATATAATATTATTAACTAGGTAAAAACTTACAATTTTATATTTTAATGAGTAATAAGTATATGAGGTTTCTAATTAACTTTATTTATTATAAAAAATAAATGAATTTTAATAAATAGAGTGCTGACTCTAGTAAACTTGTGAGCCTCGAAATATTTGAGAGATAATACTCGAAGCTTGACCCGAAAATAAACAAGGCATTAGCATAGCTAACTCCAGCTGTGGGTGCAGGATATTCTTGCGGGACAAATTTATGTTATCTAGCTAGCTCTAAGTAATAAAAAAAATCGAGTTAATTGGAGTAATATATTTCTACTTTATTTTATTAGTATATTTGATAAACTTCAACTCCTAAGTAAGATACAAGTCCATTGTTTATATGATACGTGCATAAGATCTTACTAAAGTAGTAATAAATCTACAGCGTGATTTAATCTTTAAAAAAAAAAACTATCAAATGGTGTATTATTATAAATAAACTAGTATTTCACTCACGCTTGGGCGATAATCGTAGGCCGGTGAAATATGAGATAATATTATTTAGTTCATAAATAGATATAATGTCTCATTTTCACATATGCAATTTTTTATAATAAGTATTCATTTGAAATGAGATTTAATTCATTGTATTATAAAATTTCTAAATATGGAATTAGACACTCTGAGAACATCAAAACTATAAAAAATTTCAATGTGGAGTCGAGAAAAAATATGAATCTAGAAAATAATAGCATATATTCTTTTTACATCTATATATAGACACATAAGTTTATATTATAATCTTTTAAAAAAAATACTAAGCCAGAATGTGTGTCTAAGGAAAAAATCTTTTTTTTTTTAATATAAGCATAAATACACAATATATAATAAGAAAAATTAATTCCATTGTGTCATGTTTATAACATGATCTTACATAACAGGTGGCTCAATCAAAACTAACTAAAATGGTGTTCTAATATAAAACTCTTATTAGCAATTACCCAAAAAAATTATATATATTATTAGGCTTAGAAAATATAAACTACAAGCCAACAAACTTTTAAGGACCATTCAAAGATAATTGTTCTTAGTATATATGATTTTTTTATCAACCTAAAAAATAACAAAATTTATTGACAATTTAAAAAGAGATACAAACCCCAAAGTTCCTTCATTCTATCCCCTCACATTTTTTCCCTTCTCACAAGCACTCGTGGAATCAACAAAAATGACTAAAATATCAACTTCACATTTTTTCCCTTCTCACAAGCACTCATGGAATCAACAAAAATGACTAAAATATCAACTTCACGTACTAATTCCTCATTCAAAATCATTCTGTTGGTTTTGTATACTAGAAGACCTGTCTTTTATATACATTATTGATGATGTTCTATGATAATATAGAATGAATACAATTGCGGTCACTGTTTGCATTTAAATTGTTATATTTACATGCATGTTCACTACACTTACATTTTAGATGATATGGTGTGGGTAAACACACGGTTAGATCATATCATCGGTACCTTGTAATGTATTAAAAGGCTCACGGTCTAGATGGCACTGAACCTGCTATTGGTATGCCGTAGAATAATCTGATAGTTAGTTTGTCTTGACTAACTGATTATTCTAATACACGAGTAAGTGTATTGAGGAGGATCTACTTAGGATTCTATTCTCTATTCTGACCTTAAATGAGAGAATAAAAATCCACAGAGTTCGGGGTTCTTAACCCCTATATGTTGGCGGACATATACGTGTAGTGTTTGCAGCTTTGAT
Source organism: Perilla frutescens (assembly GCA_026008535.1). Taxonomy (NCBI): domain Eukaryota; kingdom Viridiplantae; phylum Streptophyta; class Magnoliopsida; order Lamiales; family Lamiaceae; genus Perilla; species Perilla frutescens. The sequence continues at coordinate 25,730,194 of BRKX01000014.1, read as the reverse complement.
TTATCAAAGAGTGAGATTCTTTCATAGGATCAATAATCTCGATATCTTGGGTTGTGACATTTACACTTATGATGAGTCGTGCAATATGTAGGGGCACCGTGTCCTGGTGCGCCAGGTTGATGGTGTCCCCTTGAGGAAATGTAAGTTCATACTGAAACCCTGCAGGTGGAATTTATTCCGTACATGAGTAAAGTTTGTGTGGTACTACTCAAGGAAAAGATATTAATTAATTATAGTTGTCAGAAGCTTACATAATTAATTAATGGACATTATATCTTAAATATGGGGAATGACTGGACTAAATGAGAAAGCATATTCAGAAATATGTATTAAATTAGTAGGTCAATATTATTTCTTTAGTGGAATAAAAATAATACTTAATTTATTTAATTATATCCTAAGTTTATTGGATATTGGATATTAAATGAATTAATGGGTCAATTTAATATTCTTCTAGATCTCTGTTGTAGCCCAAAAAGAGACTGAATTGGATTGGAGATAGAACAAGAGATAGAGATAGAATTCTAGTCCAACTGGGACATTAAATTTCATCCACACCCTTATAAATAAGAGGGTGGAGGCACGAAATTTTCATCAAAAAATGTCAGCCCTCTCGTGTTTTCTTGATCTCCACAGATTTCATACTGATCTAGTAGATTTCAGCCCACCCTGAAATTAGATTCAGTCCGGGAATACAACAAAAGATCAAGGAGTGGAATAGCATCAAGGGGTGTCTATTATCATTCATACAACAGTAAGATTAGACCTTTAATCTTGTCCTCAACCCATTATTTAATTTATAAGTCATTTTTCGGTATTATATATTTCCGCTTTTAGTAGAATCGAAAACCGGTTATGCATGTTAATTGAACTCGGTTTATTAAAACATATGGGATACATAAAATTATGATATACATGACATTAAGATTAATGAACATCTAATTAGATCCTGCGGTGGTTCAATTCGAAAAAACTCCAACACATTCTACACCAAATTAAGTTCTATGTATATAAGCAAAATCGAAACAAAAGTTTTTCCTACTATAACTCTAATTAACAAATTCATAAATTTCTTGATCGCGCCATTTATACAAAAACTAAAGCAGCTCCAATACTCCCAAATTAAAAGAAGCAAACCATCTACCTTCTATATTGTTATTGCTAGGAAATCAGTGTGCTTGATGTGATAAGAACAATAACAAAGCGCAACTAAATCAAGAATAAAACACAGAGAACTGAAAAAGATGATAACTTGAATACGATGTGTTTATGGCTAAGGGAGTTAATTGCGTGTGCTCAATGAATTTTGGGAGTGTTTGCAGAGAATTGGAATAAATGAAAAATTGCTCTAACAATGAGCTAAATCTAATCTAGATATACTACTCAACATCTAGATCTACACCACACGATTACAACTGCCACCAATCAAACTCACAGAATTACAAAGAATTAAAACTGATTCTAACAGAATAACTAACTTCTCTTGAACTACTTCACAAACTTCTGTTACAAGTGTGTCACCTTCACTTGAGTTGAACCGTTGCAGCACATAACTGAGTTGAAGGTTTGCATATATGTAAACTGATCCACAAATCTCCACTGTATGCTAATACTCCATTCATCTAACATAGATTCTTCCCTTTTTATGGTGCCCAATTCCAGAGTAGATAAGAAACTTTCTAAGGTAAGAAAGTCGTTCTAACAACCTTAAGACAGTGCTTGAACTTGTTTGTAGGCAAGGGTTTAGTCAAAACATCTGTTGTATTGTCTTATGTTCCCATTTTCGTCACTTTAACAGTTCCATTTGTAATGATATCTCTGATAAAGTGTAATCACACATCAATGTGCCTTGACCTCTCATGGAAAACCTGATGCTTAGCTAAGTGTGAAAAATTGAGGCTTGCAATAAAATGCTTTTCCTTTTTGGTGTGAAAAAAATAGTGAGGATTAACCCTCTATTTATACTTGAATTTGAGGTTTAAATCCAAAAGAAAATTAATGTCACGACCTTTCTTTTCAAAAATCATTAAATCTTAGGGTGGAAGACTTTGTATTTTTGGTAAAGATTAAAGAAAATAATCTGTTCTTTAGTTGTTTCGAAAATGTGGACATAAATGAAGACTCAAATACTTTTTTCCAAATATCTTTTGGCCTCTAATATTTGAATTTAAAACATATTTAAATAATTGGACCTCAATCATTAAACAATTGAAAAGATCATCCAATGATTTTAATTGGTCTTTGAAAATAAAAATAATACTAAAAATACATAGCTATCTATGAAATAAATGATCTTTTAAATACACAAGCAATAGCCAAGGTGCGACTTATAGGATTCGATAATATAATATTTAAAAATCAATTAAAAATAGTAAAATGTTTTAAAATTTGCAGGGCGTTACACATATAGGTTGTTCTTTTTAATATATAGCTTTAAAAACAATTAAAGGACCTTTCAAAATTTTCATTTAGCCATTTTCCCATCTGACCTCGAAATTATCATCCTCCAAAAGAGGATTTCCCAGTTCACAAACCGATTGATTGATCGTGTAGGGAGTCACTCAACTTCCTTTGGATAAGAGAGATCAAAATCTCAAAGAAATCAACCAATTTCCTTCAAGCTCATAGGAGCTAAACACAAGATCTTGCATATCCGAAGCAAGAACAAAAATATGAAAGCAATAAACAAGCAGAAGAGTAGCAGAGAACTCGGAAGCACCAGGAACATAAAAGAAACCCTAATCTACAACCAGAGCTGATCTAAGCATTCAAAGGCCTAACTGCGACCATATAACAGATCTAAGCGCAAGAAGGCAAAAAGACAAGAAATCAATGAAATGACAAAGACAAGTACCAGAAACCAAGCTCATAGGCAACCAAGCCTATAGACTCTCACGCCACTAAGAAAAGAAAAAAAAAAAAAAGAAGATTCAGCCAATTTACCAAAGCGGTGCCCTAGGAGAGGTTATGCCATTTTATCTTCTGTGTTTTCGAACATGAATAGAAGAGAGGCACCGTCGAGTACCTGCACGTTACTGATACCACTGTAGAGTTTGGGTATTAACACCTAACCGCTATTACAACAAGATTACAAAACTGAAATATAATGGCTAATGACGAGGTTCTTAATGACATATTCAATCCATCAGTTAAACCATTTTAATGATGGATTTTTGATGTTTAACGATGGAAAAATGTGTTTTTTTTTTGTAGTGTTCTATTTTGTAAGCTTTATAACTTTTAAATGCAGGATATCATAATACGTACGTTGCAAAGATTAAATAAAATTATATTCAGTCATGAATTTTTACATATAAATATATGAATTATATCGTTTGAATTATAAATTACATATGTATTTTTCATCATTGAAGAAATCAATCTTAGCGGTTATAGCCGTGCCGAAAACATCCAAGTTGGTTGTAAAATCTAGAAGGCAGAGTCTTCGCCGCTCAGATGGTCTCGACAATGATTAATCAACCAATTAGGCACGAATAATTTTTTTCAATTTTTTAAAATATTTTTGTTCAAAATAAGATTAAATAAAAATCTTGAGGTTTTCCACCCTTTTTATACAACAGTCTACATCCCAATATTTCAATCTATAACTGATGAGAGACGTAGGGTAAGTGAAAATTTAATATGTAAATAGTAATGTGTACTAATATATTATAAAAAAATAAAAATACTTAGGCGAAGACAATCTAAATGGAATTTTATATGTTACTATATATAATTTTATGAATCCACTTGTGGAGAAACAAAACATCATAGTCTCGATGATTGATATGTAATTTTAGAACTTCACAGATCTACACCCGCGCGCGCGCACACACGAATGAGGAATGATAGAAAAAAATATATTTTTTATTGAAAAAATCAAATACATTATCTTTAAAGATTTTAACCTGTTAAAAGATTTTGGGTGTGGATGTTGAATTTTTTAAATATTTAATTAACTTAAAAGATTAAAAATATTTAAAATATTTTATTATATTTGTTTAATATATTTAATTCAATTTTAATTCAAAAATATTTAATTTCTAAAAATTTAAAATGTATCATATTAAATTGATAAAATCAAATATCAAATATTATACTTGATCTGAATTTGCAGAGATCATTGTTGGGCCTCACAATTCATAGTTTGTTCATATACAATATTATTTCTTTGTTCTTCAATGTGGGATAAATTTTGGTTTAAAATTAAAACATATAAGCTTTAACTATTTAAAACATCTTTAAAGTTGAAAACTTAAATATAATAACTTGAAAATCTTAAAATTATGCAACATTAAAATGATAAGATCAATTAATACATTTCGAGTTACGACCATTCAAAATTTAAATATATTTAATTTAAAAATTTGTACGTGGATCTTGATTTTTTAAAATATATTTAATTAATGGGCGTTTCTAATTACGCAACTAAATTTTCTTAATACACCACTATTAAATTTAATTCAAAAATAAATAATTATTAATAATATAAATATCATTTTTAATTTTAAAAATTACTTAAAAAAGAAATAAAATAAAAATAAATAACCCCGTTCTTCTCACCCCAATGACCCCACCCACCGCATTGCCCCCACAATTGCTCTCTCTTTTCCCTCCATTTATACTAATCTCCATTTCTCTCCTCTTCCTCCATTTATTTTCTTTGTAATAATTGTTTATGAAATCAAATGTGTGTATTGATGTCGTATATTTTTTGGGCTAAAAAAATTGATTTCACTAACTTCTCCAATCATAGGAATTATCGCATAAATATTTGAAGAAATACATATATCTGATTGAGAGGTTGAAATTTAGAACATGATGTTGATGATAATACTTTAAAATCTTATGACATTGAAGGATTTGTCAGAATATTTTATAAATTTGAAAAAGGGTTTTGTCAGAGTTGGAACACAGTGTTGACGGCAACTATGTCCTTCTCTATTTTATTTTGGAAAAAAATAATTATTGGGGAAGAAATGCGAAAGTGGCAGGTCAGAAAGAAAGGTGACAGCGACAAAAGTCTGTAGTATGAAGGGGAGATAATGAGGGTGGAGAATATTTTTTTTTAATTTCTTTTGAATATTTTTTAATTTATTTTCATAGTGAAATGATATAAATGACTTTTATCGTTGTATGTAAAGATAAAATGTGAAAATATAAAAAACATATATGATGTATAAAATAAATGTGGTGTATAAAGAAAAAAGGGTGGTGTATATAGAAACACCCTTAATCAATTAAAGAGAGAAAATTTAAATCAATATTTTAAAAATATTTCATTTGAACTATTTAATATATATAATTTAATTAAAATCTATAAATTTAAAATATATTTAATATTTAGTATTTGATGTGAGATGATTTTTGTTTGAGAAAATAAAAGTATAAGTTTTAACTATTTAATATATATATATATAATTCATGACATAAATATATTTAACAATTAATTGCTAAGTTCAATTAATACATTTAATTCAAAATTTTAAGTAGATTTAATTTAAAATTCTCGATGTGTATCTTGATTAATACATTTAATTTGAAAATTTAAATATATTCAAATGAAATTTTGATGTGGATCTGGAATTATTTTAATATATTTAATCAACTTAAAAATTTAAAATATTTTTAAATTATTATATTAGAACATTCACTCATAATACTTAAAAGAATGATAATTAGCATAAAATCATGGTCCATCGTAAATAAAAAAAATAAGTGTTTAAAGAATTCACATATAAATCAACAATTTAAAGGCCACATAATTTATTTCATCTTATGAACAAAATAATTTTTGATAAAAATATAGTATTTTTGCAAAATAAAAAAAATTATAATATTGAAATTCTAGTATTGAATGACTATATAATATAAATATTAATTAATTAATAAATCTTTTATTTTTATGCATTTAGATGGGAAAACTAATTATTACTATTTATAGTGACTATCTTACTTTTAGATATAATATAGATATAGATATAGATAACTCAGTTAAAATGTAAACATGCATGATGCATATATATAAATGGCATTATGTACTATATTAGTTAGTACTTGATTGACACTTAATAATTATTCCATATGATCATGCAATCTTAATTATTGAAATGCAATCTATCATATAATTATTTTCCAATTAATTAATCAATTAATTTAAATATTTTAATTAATCATTACAAATTTCCATTTCTAGAAATGTCATTTAGGCGGGGAAGACTAATTATTTTTTTAGTACACTTAATTATCTCAATATATATATATATATAATAAGATTAAGATTTACGTATTAACTTTTATTGTACTGTGAATAGTAAATAAAAAATATTGTTTGGTCGACACTCAAATTATTTAATATTATATTATTTGGCTATATATATATATAATCTAATAATTCACAATTAGGGGTTTAAATTAGATTTGCATAAAAAATTAACACGAAACATGTGGAGATACTAAAAGATGGTAATATACTACTTACATAAAAAAAGATGAATCATAAAAAAATTATTTAAGATATATTTTTTTAATAGAATTAAGGGATCTTTGTAATTCACAAAATAAATCAACTCTTAGTATTGTATGAAAAAGTATTGCATGGAAAAGTAATCAGATAATTGTGCGCAATACTCTCTTATAATTGTATTAATTACCACAAAAAAATATTTACAACATAATATATATAATTCTAGCTATGAATCTATATTAAAAATGTCGAAACTCATATATGCAACACAAAATGGCCGAATTTGCTATGTTCGAAAGGGACGAAACAAACATTAAAACACAACTTTATTATTAGATTTATAATGGAGATGAATTAAAATAAATTAAATAAAAAATAGTAAAACTAAATAATAAAAACACTACTACAGTAAATTAAAATAAATTGATTAAAAATCATAACATGAGTAGAATGTTCAAACTTTCTTCAACCTCTATAGTAAAAAGAAAATAAAAACTTCAAACTCTATAGTAAAAACCAAAAAGAGAATAAATGAAAAAAAAAATGCACAGACATAATATTCGATCATATAATATATCATTATCAATCAAAACTAACAATAACTGGTAATTTGAGGCACACTCCCCAAATTCCAAATTTCAATTCATGTTTTGTCTAATCATTTCCCATAAATTCATGTAAACTCTCAAGTACTCACAAGATAATTTTATATATAATTCATGTGAAGGGGAAGGGAAATCTAACAACAATACATGCTACATACTCTATTATCGACTATTTTGAATTATATATATATATATATATATATATATATATATAAGATTAGTTATAATTTTTTCTTCTGACCCGCAAAGCTTCATTGCCCGTCTTTTCCAACATTTTGAAGACGTATAGATGACTATTCTCTCGTAAGGTGCAAATCCAACCATTTTTCTAAAATAACTCCTTAAAATTATTAATTTGATTGAGTTGTTTCATGATTTTCCTATACCGTCATGTCCTGCAACATAGAAAAAAGGAAGTCAGCTAGCCACAATATATACAGAAATGAACAAACAAAAATAACCATAAGACTTTAGAATTGAGTGCATTGCAGGATGCAGAGTTGTTAGATTGCAACTATTTATAGAAGACTATAAGGTGATAAATTTAGAATATTAATTTAGGTATATGTGTGTATACCTAAATTTTATATGTGTATTTATACGGTTAATTATACACACACGAAATTTGAATTAATTTATATCAAATTAATTGAACACACAATAACTACACACATAAATTACGCGATCTTCTATATATATCTAATTATCTACCTTAAAAATCAAGATTTTCTATAATCAAATAATTATTACACACAATCCTCGACATCTACCTTAAAAATTAAGGTTTGTACATGTGTTTTCCTAAAAATATTAAGTTTTCTATAATCACATAAGGAATTTCTATTTGACAATTTGATTTACAACAATTAAGATGTTTGTTTAGATATTATAATCATTATTGAACAAATTATTTATAGAAATGTTATATATCATATATTTATATGGTTGAGTATTTTCATTTTTCAACATTTGTAAATTTGGGAAAATGCAAGGTTACTATTTTAGACATAAAACTTTGCTTTAGTTTATCTAATAAAAATATATATTGGCACGTATTTTTAATTTATCTAATTAAATTATATATATATATATATATACATTAAAATGTTTCAAATAGAAAAATTGTGATGATTATTTAGATTATATTGTGTAAATGTTTATTAGGAGTTATTTACCATACTATATTAACAAATTAGCAAAGATTGCTACATTCAATTATTATATTCATCACGGTATATAAATGATAGCTAGATTGATAGTTTGATTCATACATATATATTCCTTATATGAATGAGACCCAAATTTTATGTTTAGGGAAACTTACACTGTTCGAAAAAAAAAAATTATAGTGGGTGAATTCTATTTGAGGAAATTCTAAACACAATTCATGTTTCACTTTTTATAACTCCACTATTTTATAAAATATAAATAATCAACAAACCAAAGATGATGATGATGATGATAAATTGATTATAATTAGGGTAATACATACATTTATACAACATTAATCCAGAACGATTATTTTACATGAATGATTATATATTTTTCTCTATATAATTGGGCAAAGAAGACGGAAATAGTTGAGGTTTGAGAGGTTATACGCAATGAATTATAGTTTCTCAAATTATCATCTATTTAAAATGATTTTAAATATTTACGGAAACATCTACTTAAAACCATTATAACTTCATTTGCATAATTATATAATGTTGTTTATATAATTACCCATCTTAAATATATTACATATGAAAATTATTAAGTTACGTTAGTAATTTGGTCTAGCAAGATGCCTCAACAAAAGTGAAACATGTAACTCAAGCAAAATATAGATTTATAAGTAACGTTTTACATACATGCACCATTTCATCAATTAGCTTCTGCAACAACATAAGTATCACATATCAATTAAAAAAAAAAATACACTCCTCCAATTTAACCATAGCTTTCTTCTTATCTCCAATGATTTGTTTTGTATGGTGTAGTCAAGGAAGAATAAACGGAGCGCCCCGTTGAACCCATCTTTTTACAAATTCCTCATTTATCAGAATTGAAAGTAGATCCATCTCTTGAGGTTAATTGTAAAGAAAAAAAGAATTTTTTTCCCTTAAGAATAATGGATAAGGAAAATAAGAGAATCGAATAAAATTGATGATTTTGATGTACATGGTTGTAGGATATTTATACTAATGAAAAGAGTGTTCCGAAAAGTTAGAGTTTGCACTCATTTATATAAATGTATGTAAGATTGTCCACATTTTTTTAGTATTTTTTGTAACGGAATGAATTGAAAGTGTGCATTTATATATAGAGTAAAGAAAATTTGAAGGAAATCAATTGAAGGATTTTAATAATTAACAAAATTTAGCTTAACCGTATTCCTCTATTTCCGTTGGTTTGTGGCAATGATGAAATCAATGCTAATGTATTAATGTACATATGTATATAACAACCTTATACCTTATTATATTATATGTTTACTATATTGTATTATATATATTAACCATCTTAATATATAATTAAACTGTTATTAATTTTATTATATGTATTTGATATGATATACATACATATATATAAACTATTATGTATTATATTGTATGGTTAATAAATGAATAGGCAGTCTTAATATAAAAATTAACTTATATGCTTAATCGATTGTATTACATTACCTATATCTTAATATATAATTAAAATGTTATTTTATCATATATATTTGATGTGATATATATATATATATAAACTATTACATATTATATGATATGATATGATTAATTAAAATATTAATATTATTAATACAATCTTAATCTTAATATGAAATTAATTTAATTACTAAATGTAGAAAGTATTTTGGTGGGAAAATGCTAGGTTTCTATTAATAGCATAACTTCTTGTTTTTATATATATAAAGATACGCAATTTCATAGTAAAATAAGTAAATGTTTTCAACACACATGGATTGAAATTTGTTAATCTATACAAGTTAATTCAAAGTAAAATTTATGCTCAGATTCTAGTGGTTGTCAAATAAATATGTTAATAACCACGCAGTTGCAAATTGCTATATATATATCGAAAAAAAGCTCCTATATTAAATATTAATTTAATATGCAACTTGCTCTACCTTTAGATTATCGAGTTAATTAATTTGAGCCACAAAAATGAAAGGAAATAGTATTATTTGAATTTTCCCTGATATCAATATCGTTTAAGTTATTTGTTTAACTTTTTTGGTAAGCTGATAATCTTAATTAGTGGCGTTATGTCCTTATTTAATTTTGTGTTTAGTTTATGAATCGATGGTTATCATCAATATAGCTATCGCTGTAATGCTTTCTCATTCTTTCCAACTTTATAGTTTTATAATCATTTGTGATATATCATCCCAATTATATATTTAATTGGAAATGCTTATCGCTGTCTTTTGACTTCTCGACATTCAAAAGAGACCAAGCCAACACTATCACATTAGAGAAATCCATGGTTTGTAAATAAACTTGAACATTACCTTTTGCGATGCACGGATAAAATGTGTGTAATTTTTAATTTTAGTTTCATATTATATAAACATGAAAGAGCATAAAAAATGAAATAATAAAACAAAAAAAATCATTACTCTCTAAATTTATTTGCTTAATGATAATTTTCGATTACTCCAACAAACAATGTGTACGAACAAATATAAGAAAAATCACTGTAAAAAATTCAAACATCATTTCCAAGAGATAAAAAATGTTCTCCCAGAACCTTGAGAATGTAAAAGAATAACACTGAAATATAGTTCCATGGCAAATTTTGGTCATCTTCAAGGGTTTGTATGATATAGTTCATTAATGATTGCTTAAGACTTGAATATATAAGTACAAAATTTCTTATCGAATCTTCTCAATACCACAAGTCGGGTGTGTGAGTAAAAAAAAAGTACAAAATTTCTTATCAAAATCAACTTAAACGACTATTGTAGGCCAAAAAAATAAAATAAAAAAATGATTTGCTAAAATCATTAATAAAAATAAATATAATTTAAAAACAGTATATTTATAGTAAAAATATTTGTGAATAAAAACACATTAATATTCGATGAATTCGATTGTTAACTACACATTAAAAGAATAATATTTTATAGGTACGAAGAAACTAAATTCATTTTGGAGAAATAATGTATACGTAAAACAATGGGTTAATTATCTTAAAAATCATGAATTTTGAGCTTAGTTGCAAATTTAATATGAACTTTGAAAGTAGGCAACTAAAATACCAAATTTGAATTTGTGTGTTATTCAAAATCCCCAAATTTTTATAAAATAAATTGACCTACAATCCAATATACAATTTGACCGTCATGACTAGACCATCAATTTTTGAAAATGGCGTCAAAGTGATCACAATTGTATGTCTAAAATGGTTTTAGAGTTGTACATTTTGGGGAAATAATGTATACGTAAAATATTATATAACTACTGTTTACCAGCAGTCATGATAAAAATATATTTTATAACTAAACATGATTTGTTACGAAAAAGTACAATTATGATAGAGATATATTTTATAACTAAAGTTGATAGAAAAAAAAACTGCATAATCTTGCACTACTAATTAGTTAAATTAATTTAACCTCATTGTTATGCATCAAACGAAGATTATCTTATAACTAATTGATTTTCTCCTTTGGCTAGTAATATCTGCAACTCAAGAAGTTGGTCACCTACATGGAGTGTGAAAAAATCGATGAAAACTCAACCCTGAATCCTGCATACAATCAATGAAATCCAAGTCACAAAATATGAAAAAAAATAAAAGAACGAACAATTTGGGAGAGGATTAAATGTAATTTCTGAAATTGTATAAAATGTTGTGCATAGCATCCAGGATATGTGTATGTGTATAGTTGCAGCAATTCCGCTTTGTGCTTTAAAATTAATGGAAAGTAGCAATTTATCTACAAAATTGATGCAATAATGCATGGGCCAACAAAATCATTTACGGAGAAATTAAAATTCATCACAAAATCAAAATAAAAATTTGACCATGGATTTCTCGGTGTCTCTGGCCGGATTCCTGACCTCCCCTGCCTGGGAGAGTCGGCTCTGGTATAATCTCTAAACCCTAAAACTCCTCTGTGTGGTATCTTGCGATCCTGCCTTAAACTTGCTTCCACTTGTGATCTCTTGGTACACCTTGGTATTCAAGGCCATCTTCAACCTCTGCTTACGGTTCGGATCGTCTGAATTCCCCTCTGGGTCTTCTCGAGCGAGTTGCCCGGATAGCGGGGTTGAGAAAGGTGTACTTGAGTGTGTTCTGAGTTCTATCTGCCTTCTGCTGTGATCTCTGTGTTACTTGAGGTTTCTGTGGCTTTCTCTGCCTGCTATTGTTGGCTTTTATCCGGTTGATTTATGTTGTTTTTTGTTCTCTCTGTGGTTTTCTGGTGGATTCTGAGTGGAACTTGGTGTTTTGAGTTCCTGTGAACTGACTCTTGCAGTTGAGTCAGTTATTTTGGGTTGAATCAAGTATGGGATTGTCCTGAGTGACCCCCTGTTCCACAGATAAATCTGTGTTGAGAACTGGGCTAGCCTCAGCACTCCATTCCCCGGAGAACTTGATTTCAGTGTTTTGGAGTTTTATCTTCGGGCTTTCTAAGTGTTCTGGTGTGTTTTTGGGCCTTTTAGGCACCTCTGAGTGTCTTTTGCTGAGTTTCTGGTGTTTTGGTGCCTTCCTGGTGTCTCTGGTTGTGTTGGGCTTTGTTCTCTGCATTCTGCATTAAATCCTTGGTGTGTTTGGTCTCTTTTCTGGCTCTGCATCATGAATAATCTTCATATGGTTCCCTTTAATGGTAAAGAGGATTTTCAGGACTGGAAAATAAAAATTGAGTGCATTTTGGTCAAAGAAAAGGTTAATAAAGCTATTTTGACTAAAATCAATGAATCTGTGGATGATGAGAAACTGCATGAATTAAATGATAGTGCTAGAGCCACCATTTTGTTAAATTTGAGCAGTTTTGTGGTCAAAAAAGTGTCCCATCATAAGTGGGCAAAAGATCTGTGGGATAATTTAAATTCTTTGTATACTGTATCTTCTGAAGAGTCTGCTTATTCTTTGCAAAATCAATTTATGACCTATCAGATGGATAATTCTAAAGATATTGATACTAATATGGAAGAGTTCAATAAATTACTCCAAGATTTGAAACTTGCTGGTGACCATACTCTTGAAAAATATGCTCCCCAAATTTTGCTTGGTCCTATCCCTGAGTCATATTCTGAAGTTAAATCTGCCTTAAAATATGGTGGTTGCAAGGTTACATGTGATATGATTGTGGCTGGATTAAATGCAAAAGAAAATGAGATTAAAATGTTGAAATCCAAACCCCCGCACAATGAAATTTTGTATGTGAACAGAAATAACAACAGAAATTCTCATCATGGCTTCAATAAACCCTTAAATCCTGAGAATCCTAGTGTGCTTGCTACTGAAAGGCATAGAAGAGATATGCAACTAGGGCAAAATCAGCATCTGAATCAGAATTGTGGTCATAATCATGCTCATGCATCTAACTATGCTCCTAATCATGCTCATGCATCCAATTATGCTCATAATCATGCCCATGCATCAAATCCTGCTCCCAATCATGCCCAAAATCATAATGCTGATCAAAAACCTAGAAAAACCTACTGGAACTGTGGGAAACCTGGCCATTTTTCAAATAGGTGCAAGCAACCTAAAAGAAATAAAGGATTTATGAATAATCATGCTAATAATGTTGTGCATTATGATCACCAAGCTAACAATGTGTATGAAGGAGGGGTGAGTTATGATTATAATGAAGGAGATGGCATCTACATGGTTCATACTGCATATGATTTTCAATTCATTAATTTTACCAATGTTGTTTCTAAAAATGTGCATGAAAATGAATGGTTAATTGACTCTGGATGAACATTTCATGTCACACCTCACAAACACTTGTTTCACAACTTGCAATATTTGAATCCTGGTCATGTTGCATTAGCTGATGGTCAACACTGTGAAATTATTGAAAAAAGAGACATATGTTTGAAATTTGAGAATGGAAGCATGCTTACTCTAAATGATGTTAGATATGTGCCTAAACTGAAATTCAACTTACTTTCTGTGTCTAAAATGGCTGATAAAATGCTTGATGAGTCTGTAAACTACTTGAGATTCAAATTTGAAAAGGATTCCATGCTTTACTTCAATGCTCCCAGAAATGGGGACTTATATGCAGTGCAAGCTGTCTCTATGCCTATTCCTATTGCTAATGTTGTACATGATGATAAGACTGCTCTTTGGCATGCTAGACTAGGACATATGAGTAACAAGGGGCTTGACCTATTGAATAAAGCTGGTGCTTTTAAAATTGATATAGTGTCAAGCATGCAATTCTGTGAACCTTGTCTGATGGGAAAACAACATAAATTACCTTTTCCTGCTTCTGTCCCTTATCCTAGAAAGCATATAAGCACTGAAATACTTGAATACCTTCATGATGATGTCTGGGGCCCTGCCAAGGAGCCCACACATGGTGGAAATGTTTTCTTCTTGTCTATGATTGATGATTTTTCCAGAAAAACTTGGGTCTTTCTTATGAAAAATAAATCTGAAGTTTTTCAAAAAATTTCTAAATGGGCTGTTGAAATCCAAAATCAGACTAAGAAAAACATTAAATGTTTAAGAACGGATAATGGTCTTGAATTCTGCAATCTTGCTTTGGATAATTGGTGCTCTGATAGGGGTATAAAAAGACATAAATCTGTGCCATATAATCCTCAACAAAATGGGGTTGCAGAAAGAATGAATAGAACTCTCCTTGAGAGAGTTATGAGTCTTCTAGCTGGTTCTGGTCTTGATAAGAAATTCTGGGATGAAGCTTTGATGACTGCATGCTATTTAATTAATATATCTCTCTCTGTCCCTTTGTTGGGTAATTTGCCTGAATCTGTGTTTTGGAATAAACCTGTTTGCTTGTCTAATCTGAGAGTTTTTGGATGTTCTGCTTATGTTCATCAGAAATTAAGTAAGATTGAACCTAGGGTAAGAAAATGCATATTCCTAGGATATCCTAAAGGGGTTAAGGGCTACAGACTGTGGGACAAAGATGTGTCTGGGTTTAAAACTTACATAAGTAGGGATGTCACATTTAATGAACTTGATTTCCCTTGTTTACATGAATCCTCACTCTCTGATGCTCCAAGTGAGGTGGAAAAATCGCCTGATTTCTTGTTTTCTCCTACTGCTTCTAAGGTGGATGTTCCCAACCTTATACCTTCTGAGCTTGCTGTGCAGAATCATGATATGAATGACCCTATGATTGATGATATTGATGCTAATGATTCTGTCTCTAATAATGAATCTGAAAATGAATCTTCTGATAACATGAATGTGTCTGGAACTGATACAAGCTCCAACTCTAAAACTGAACCTGAGAATAATGAAGAGCATGAGCCTGAACCTGTGAACTTAGAAAATTATCAACTTGCTAGGAATAGACCTAGAAGAAATGTCAGATTGCCTGCAAGATATGATGACTATAACTTATCTTTATATGCCTTTAATGTTTTCAGTAATGTGGACAAATTTGAACCTAAGACATATAAAGAAGTTGTTAGCTCTCATGAATTTGACAAATGGGTTGAAGCTATGAAATGTGAAATAAAATCTTTGCATGATAACAATACATGGGTGCTTGTTGAAAAACTTGGAAATTGCTCTGTTATTGAATGCAAATGGTTGTATAAAATTAAGCAAGAGATTGATAATGTCAGATATAAAGCTAGACTTGTTGCAAAAGGCTTCACTCAGAAAGAGGGCATAGACTACAATGAAATTTTTGCTCCTGTGGTAAAATTCACAACTGTTAGAATCATGCTTGCCTTAACTGCTCATTTTGATTGGGAACTTAAGCAGATGGATGTTACAACAGCTTTTTTGCATGGTGAACTTGAAAATAACATATACATGCATCAACCTGAGGGCTTCATTGATAAAAATCATCCTAATCATGTCTGCTTGCTGAAAAAATCCCTTTATGGTCTGAAACAATCTCCAAGGCAATGGAATATTAAATTTGACAAATGCATGCAAAGTATGAATTTTACAAGAAGCAAATTTGATCATTGTTTATACTATATGCAATCCAAAGTGCCTATGTTCCTTCTTCTCTATGTAGATGACATGCTTTTAATTAGCCCTTGCTTGAAAACTGTGAAGCATGTTCAAACATGTTTGTGTGCTAGTTTTGACATGAAAGACCTTGGAGATGCTAGGAAAATACTTGGTATGAACATTGACAGAGATAGGAACAAACACACTCTTGTGCTGCATCAAACTGCATATGTTGAACAAGTTCTGAAAAAGTTTAACATGGAAAATTGTAAACCTGTCTCTGTGCCTCTTGCATCCCATTTTATGCTGAGTAAGGAACAGTCTCCTAAAAATGAGTCTGATATTAATAATATGCAAGATGTTTCTTATGCTAATGCTATAGGGTCTGTAATGTACTTAATGATTAGCACAAGACCTGATATTGCTTATGCTGTCTCATGTTTGAGTAGATACATGGCTAATCCAGGGCTGCCTCATTGAGAGGCCTTAAAATGGTTGCTTAGATATTTGAAATCAACTATGTCTGGTGGCTTAATCTTCTCTAAATCCTCTGATAGTGTGAAATGTGTGGGATATGTTGATTTTAATTATGCAAATGATAGGGATCGGGAAAAATCAACTACATCCTATGTGTTTGCTTTTTGTAGTGCTTGCATAAGCTAGAAATCTCAACTGCAGAGTATTGCTGCTTTGTCCTCTACTGAGTCTGAATACATTGCTGCTACAGAGGCTGTAAAAGAAGCTATTTGGCTTCATGGTGTCTTATCTGAAATTAACATCATTGATGATAAATCTATGTTATATCTGACAGCCAGTCTGCTATACAATTATGCAAGAACCCTGTGTTTCATGACAGGACAAAACACATTGATGTAAGATTCCACTTCATCAGAGACATAATTGAAAAAGGTGATGTGTTGCTTGATAAGATCCCCTCAGAGTTTAACCCTGCAGATATGGGCACCAAATGCCTTCCAGTTGCAAAGTTGATAGCCTGCATGAAATCCGTGAACATGGATTTGTGAATAATGAGGAATGAAGAGTATTCCAAGCCTTGTGCTTGGATACTTAACCTACCCATGAGGGCAATCAGTTCTCTCTGGTTATTTCCCTGTTGGTGGTATGTTTGCTAGGTGTAACTTATTCAAGGAAGGTCAAATTCTGATTGGAGACCTATTACTTCAACTGGGTTGGGTCTCTTGTGTTGAGACTAGAATTAATGCGCATAGCATTGATTCCCCTTTCTCTTGCCTTGTCTGTGTGATAGGTAAAGAGTAAAAATAAAGGCAATGATGATAATCTCAAAAGTTGGCAAGTGTTCTCCTTGGTGACTGAAAAAAAAATCAAATGGGCCAAAGGTGGAAATGTTGAAATTGGCTCAATTGCTATTTTTCTTTCTGGCCCAATTGTCTTTCTTTTCTTTTCCTTGGCCCATCTCGCTAAAAGCCCAAAACCCTAAACCCTAACTCGGTACCCGGTTCCTACCATATATATTATTGCTAACCCTATTTTTCCTTATTTTGATCCATAATCTCTCTATAAACGGCTGCGCCGATCCCTCTTCTCTCTCAAGCCTCACACATGAAATTCAAACCCTAATCTGATCCCTCTTCTTTGAGCCCTCTCTTCATGTTTTCTCGGTGTCTCTGGCTGGATTCCTGACCGTGGATTCCTGTTTGGCCTGTGAGTTGAGAAGACAGAGCAGCTTGTGAGTTGAGTGAACATGTGAGAGCTTCAAGCCTATCGTTTCACCATCCCCTTGTGGTTTGGGTCTGATTAGTCGCCGGAAATGCCGTTGCCGTTGACCGTTGGAAAATCTGAGCCCACTTGTGTCTCCAAGATACATTTTCCCATATTTCAACTCTCTGATTTCTTAATTTTTTATGTTCTTTACATTAAATCTTCTGGTCTCTATCGTGGTTGATTTATTTATCTTAAACCTAACTGGTGTTTGACTTGTATGTACAGATCTGGTTCTCTCTCTCCTAGCCTGTGAAGAAATATCCTAGATCCTCGAAGATCTGAACTCTGAGGCTTCCATTGCTGCCTGAGCAGCTGTGAAGGGAACCGATGAGGCCGGAAACCAAGCGGTGAACCCTAGCCGGGCCCGATACCATAACGACATCAAATCCAATCAACTGTACACATTATGCTTTCAGGGTTCTACAACATACAACTCAGATCGCACTGCAAATCGGTTGTTGACTGCTCACACCCGCGACTATCAAATTTGACTATTATGTTGGAGATCTGCTACTCTCTATTTCAAGTTTAAACAAATTCAAAACTCATAATTTCTCTCTGATGGGATAATATGCTATTGTAGATAGGGCAAATTTTTAAATCTCCCGATCAAGATTATACAAAGTGTTAACCAAAATTCTCTGCAAAAAGGCAAGACTTATGAGATAAGAAATATGAAATGCTTAAAAGACTTGATTAATGCTTGAAGGCTTATGATAAACTCAGGATTTGTATGCTTTTCGAGTGTATTTTTGACATATTTTTGAAATCAAATGCATGTCTTTGTGACTGTTTTGAATGAATTTGTGTTGTGATGGTACAGTCACGGGTTTACTGAGTTTTAATAGGAAAACCGCCTAGTTTGGACGTGTTTAGAGGTATACAAAGTCACTGGGTGGAAATAGTACATGAGTCGAGACCGGAAATGCAAATACGGATCGGAAAAGCATAGTTTCGGAGAGAGGAATAAAGATTGAAAGCCTCGGTACCCACGGCATGGACCGTGCCCCATGACGTATGTGTGCGTGCGTGTTTTGTCGTGCGGCACGAACCATGCTCCTTGCGGCATGGACCGTGCCGCCTGTTCCGGAAATTTTAGACTTATTCCCTTACTCGTACTCTGTATTCCTCAACTATTTAAGGCTCTACTTTGTACTATTTTTGCATCACTTTTTATCCTATTGAAGAGCAGAAAGAGCAGAGAAAAGGCGGAAGAACACAGAGAACAACTAAATTCGAGATTCGACATGGCATAAGTTATTTTCGATTTTAGTTTGATTTTAACTATGTTAGCTTTGATTGTTCTATTATTTTCATTGGATTGTAATTTGAGCATGAGAGGCTAAATATTTAGTGATTCTAGGGTTTGCTACAATTATGAATATTCGAGATTTTGATTTATAATATTGTTCCGTTTCTTCATCTGTTTATGTTTCCTGGATTTAATTTACTTGTGAATTTATTTGACCATCAAATGCACATGTATATTTGATTATTTATCACTCGAGAGAGGTTAATTAATTAACAGATTAGGAATACATAACACATACTTGCTAAATCGATAGATTGGTAGGATTATGTGAGAAGAATAAATCTTAGGATCATTTTAGAGTTAAATGACAGATTGAGATCGAGAGATAAAATTTGGCATTTAATCTACGTCTAGAACTTACTCGAGAGAGAGAGGGGCTAGATAAATTTTGTGATTCTTCTACAAATTTTGGAATTAAAAATTGGTTCAGTGTGTTATTGAAATCAAGAATTCCATATGCGTGCATTCCCTAGGATCTATTTATTCTTATTTTCTCCCGTCAAATTATTTGTATCTTTGTCCTCTGTTGCTTTATTTAATTTATTTTTGATTCACTTAATTAAAACAGAAAATTTGATTTGGTTATCTAGATAAAGTAGGATAATTTGAATTGGGTACTTAATTAGGTTGCATAGCTAGTCTCCGTGGATATGATATCTGTTCTCACCAATATTTTACTGCAATTTACCTTATATACTTGCGAGTCGTGTTTTGCGTGAAATAAAAGAGCGAACAACTTAAGAGTGTTCACTCGTTCTTTAATTCACAAATGAGTGTGAAGCCTTCTTTTATAGGAAGAGAATTCAAATTACCCATTGGAGGGATAATTTTGATTATCGTACTTAGGGAGCCGCCCATTTGTTCTTTTCTTTGATACTCTGACACCGGTCACTTCAGAGCGTGCTTTGATTGACTTCCTTCTGACACAACATTCTTCTTTTTCCTTGAATTTCATGCCTTTATCTTCTAGTTTTGATTTTTTAAATGTTGGAGATTTCTTTTCAAAAATGGAAACATGTCCCCTGGTTCTTCTTTAAATCTCGTTCTGACTTTTAACCATTTTGGTGTAAAGCTATGAATTTTTCCCGCTTTCTCTATTTGTCTTTCTCTGAATGGATGTATCTCAGCTATTGTTAACCTCTAGCCAGGTAATGATGGTTTCTTCTACACTCTGATCACATATTAGGTAGTCTTGTCTTCACATTGAATCTGCCGACCCGTTGATTCTCTTTCTTTGATCTCTTTATCTGGATCGGATTTTCTTTCTAGAATAGCTCCGATGCTAGTCCATTGGTTCTCCTTCTCTCACCTCTTCTGATGGTCAGGTCTTCTGGATCAACTATGTTGGATCCTCGTCTTTTGACTCTCAAACTGTATGAAACTAATTGTATTTAGGAGTTTAACTACTGAAAAAATTATGGTACAAGTGAATCTAAGAGTAGGGGTAGTTAGAATGTAGTTGTGGGGGAAATTCTATGACGTTATAGCACGTAGTGTGTCATGTGTCATAGTAGATTTAATATGACACTTCTATGCATCACAATAGACCTATTATGACACGTGTGAGTGCCACATTAGGTTTATTGTAACACAAAACACAATACATGTGGATGCGTCATAGAATTTCGTATAATTGTGGATTCCCTTGTCAGAAAAAAAAAATCGATGGAAAAAATAGAATAATTAAATTAATTGGTAGAGTGGTGTGACTTGTAGCAAACCATAAAATAAAAATACAGATAGTTTTGGTACACTTAATAAATAATTTAGTTCACTTTTTTCCTAATTGAGTATATAATATAAATATTCACAAAAATTTTATTACAGACAAATGATTTTTTTTTCACCTTACTTTGTATCATATTTCCACATATATATATATATTTTAGTTTAATTTCATATTCATTCATCACTTCATATATATATATATATGTGTGTGTGTGTGTGTGTGTGTGTACAATAGTATATATACACAAACACACGTACATATATATGTACATTGCT
This sequence comes from Perilla frutescens, assembly GCA_026008535.1. NCBI lineage: Eukaryota > Viridiplantae > Streptophyta > Magnoliopsida > Lamiales > Lamiaceae > Perilla > Perilla frutescens. The sequence continues at coordinate 25,708,950 of BRKX01000014.1, read as the reverse complement.
ACATTCTAAACAAGTTAACTAATAAAAGTTTGTTTGAGAAACCACATGGTACACATATCAATGTTAATATGTCGTTTTTCTTTGGTTTTTCGTTTTAAGTTTAGTAATAACTAATAATCCAACATATGAATATGGGATCTCATTTAAAAAATACAAAATAAAACAATGAAACATTGAGTGGGTTCTAATTAGGCCATGCACAATTGTACGGCCGGTTAAATGAAATGAATACAGATTAAGACAAAGCCACTAAGGGTTGTGTTGTAGAGGATGAGACAAAGTAGTCCACACACTCCACGCACACACATACATGTGTCTTAGCAGTTAGTGCTAGACTAAGTGAAGAGATTACACTCGTGACATCACCCACCTTTGTACTCTAATTAAATTATTTTAACATATGTGTTCTACTTTTTGTAGGGTCATAATTAATATTACGTAGTGTTATTTATTTTTTATTTTTTGTATGAGACTATTGTGTTAGGCGTCCAATTTATGTATAACATGTGTTTTCTTCTTATACTAGAGTATCTCCTGCACGAATGAGATATATGTATAATTTTATTTGTTAAAAATTATAATAAAATAATAAAATTATGATAATAAAACAAAATTAATTTACAACTATTGTAAACTATATAAATTTTACATTTATTACTATGGTCATTGAGATTAAGTCCAACAAAAAAAAATGATTATTTAAACTTAATTTCAAAATTATATTCAAATTATGCTCAAATTACGAAGAAAATATATGAATTGCTATACTATGCAATCTTATTTCTTATTTCCAAAGTATATATACATGCGAAGATTTTGCTAAAATGATTCCACAATTGATGATAAAATATTATTTACTGGATTGACATTAATAATAATTAAAAAATAGTTTGCAAAATTAGCAATGACTTTTGGCAGGAAAACTATTTTTAGCAACAATTTTATTATCATATAGATAAAGATTAAAATATTAAATTATTAACTATTTCATATTCATTATATTAATTAAAAGATATTATAAATGTTATATCTATGTATAAAGTATAAAGAGCATGCTATTGATTATTTTATTTAATTATTTAATATATGTTGATAATTATTTCACATAATAAAATCTACCAAATGTTATCCCAATGAATTGTATATAAATAAAAGATCAAAAAAGAAAAGTAACACAATCCAAACAATCTCGGATATCACAAAATGATAACTCGAGAGACCGGAACTTCATTAAAACAAATATGAAAAACTCAAGGTGGGAAAAATCATATTGGAGAAAGAGTACTTCTCTAATCAAAACATTATCCATTACTTCTTAATATGCGAAATCCACGAGTTTATTCATTCGCACACATAAATTTGAATGACATGTACATAATGAAATATGCTGTAGAATATAGCATAAATTAATTATATACTTAAAAATATGTAACATGTGTGGGAGAGAGAGGGAGAGAGAGAAAGAGAGAAGATGAGGAGACAATAAAAAAATATGTATTTATAATAACTATTGGTGATGTGATGTTTTTGAGAGTGAAAATATTTTGGAGGAACTCCATTTTATTTTATTATATTTGTAGATTAAATCAAGAGTATTGCGTTGGGAGTGTCTAAACTCTAGTTAAAAGCTAGTGCATGCAGTTTATTATTATACACATTCCAAAATCCATCTAGATCTACATGTACCAATGGAGTTAAGACATAATAAAGAAGCTTTTTGAAATAATTAAGCTGGTATTTAATTTCTAATAGCTAGCTAGTGATATTAAATCCTTACCTTTTTGAACAATGAATTGATTAACAATGTAATTTATTTTGTATTAGGTTGTACATGTGTTAGGATAGACATGTGTAAGATTAAAGAATCTCAATCTTTGGATTCCACCAATGCTTGGAATCAACCTAATTAAACTAGTGGTATTGGATTGCTAATGGTCCATTCTCCTTTTGCGTACCACTGATGCCCACTTTTCTTTTCTTTTCTTTGTTTTTTTTTTTTAAAATTCCAAAACAAATATTGGATTTCACAAAGAATTGAATCGTCTCCTCCACACTTGAAAACCCTATTGGTGAATGATGCAGCACTCGATCATGTAAGATTAGGTGTGCAGCACACGTTTATTGTAATTACTAATTTGACGGACGTTATATGCGATATTTACGGACCAGGTGCTAGGTAGTAGTATTCTTCGGAATGAGATCCTCTATTCTAGATTTGGTGCTCCAATCCGTATTCCATGATCTGTTTCATAAGTTTAATAATAAATATTATAAAAATAAAAATTAATTATAACATAATCGACCTAGTCACATCTATCAAAAAAGATTGAAATTTTAAAAATTATAAATTATATTTTTAAAATAATCAACCATAATAATTATTTCTTTGAAAATTAAATACTAAAGAATGATTATAAACCCTAATTGGGTGGGGTGAACCCTAAAAACAATCATAAAATTAAACTAAAACATAAAAAATTAAAATTGATGAAAAAATGAAAGAAAATTTCGTAAATTTAATCGTGAAATACAGATTGGAACGCCAAATCTAGAGTAGGGGATCCCATCCGGTATTCTTCCTTTTTCGTAATAGTGGGAGATATTAAATTGGATGAGATCCTCTATTCCACATTTGGTGTTTCAATTCGTATTTCGCGATCGAATTACAAGTTTAATCATAGATATTATAAAAATAAAAATTAATTATAACATAATTGACCTAGTCATATTTATCAACAAAGATTGAAAATTTAAAAATTATAAATCATATTTTTAAAATAATCAACCATAATAATCATTTTTTTTAAAATTAAATATTAAAAAATAATTATATACTTACTTGGGTGGGGGTGAACCCTAAAATATAATCATAAAATTAAATTAAAATTAACGAAAGAAATGAAAAAAAAAATTATAAATTTAATTGTAAAACACGAGTTAAAACACCAAATATGGAATAGACATTTGATATTAGAGCTTCTCCAAGAGCTGGGAGACGGCTCGGTAAACGGTGGAATTTAGTGCAAAATTAGCAATTGGCTTTCTCCAACAGAAGTTGTCTCGGCTCGGTAGTTTAGGGGAGAATGAACAGTGTCTCGGTTAAATAACCGTGGCACTGTTCACTCTCGGCAGCTATTTATCCTCTTTTTTTTTTTTTTTTTCTTTTTCAATGTTAATATGGCAGCTGATTTTCTCTTTTTTCTTTCTTTCTTTCTTTCATTATATAATTGTGGTATATATTTGGTTGATTTTTTATATTTTGTATTAAATTTCTTATTTTATGTTTTAAAACATAAAATACATAATTAAAAAAAATAGAATTACATACATATTTAACAATACAAATCCACAAATATATTATAATAAACGATACAAAACCACAAATATATTACAATAAACAATACGAATACATAATTAATAAAAATGCAAACATAATACAATAAAAGTAAAATATTAAAAATACAACATAATATTTTTATCTATTATGAAATGTTGAATTTTATTTTAAATAAGTTGATTATTTTCACATGAACCTTTTAATTTTTGTAAAATAAAAATAAAATTTAATTATATATTAATTAAAAATAAAAAATAATGAGCAAGAATATTAATATATATATTATATATATATATATAATCATATTCAATTAAATAATTTGATAAAAAAATTAAATCAATAGTAAAGAGTATAAAAATAGAATATTCCATTGTAGGGTGAAATGTAGAGTGATGCTGTTGGAGATGAAAATTGAAAATTTGTAACTTTAACTGTAGTGTAGTGTAGAGTTAACTGTATTCTGGTGAAAACTGTTGGAGATGACCTTAGTATTGACCGAGAACGAGTTCAAACCCTGCCTATTTTTAAACCCCTACAAAAATATTCTTACCCGACTAAAATTAAAGTACCCGTATTTGTCCGAACCTGATTAAAAATGAAGCCCTGCCATTTTTTTTTTCTTTTTAAATGTGGTCTTTTAGCCCACTTTATTTCGCCCATTGTATATTTTATTAGTTTTTCTTTCATGTATTTTTTTTTAATTTTAATTTTTTTTGTGGTTTAATTAATTTTACAATTTTTAATTAAAATTTATAATTATATTTTGGTAAGTAATTTTTATTTTTAAGTTAATAATTGATTATTGATTACATGGCATGTCCCTCATCCACCATACAAACTAACGACCGAACCACTGCATGCATTCTTGGATTGCTGAGGATCAACATCCTATACATTTGCTCTTTCTTCATCTACATTCATTTGTCGCCCCCACAAATGCCTCTTTTTAATATCAATCTCACCGGTAAATCTATGTCACCCTATACCACTGTTCATAATTAACTATAAAAAAATCACGACACGAAATAAAAAGAAAACACCTCTCCTCTCATTTCAAGAATTGGAAGAATTATTGTTGTTTCACCATCCGTCCATGATGATTGAGCTTAACTTCCATGCACTAGATGTACCATTAGACGCGTTGACTGGTCAAACGCCGAAAATGCACTTTAACCGGATCAACCTGCAAAAAAAAAATCAAAATCAATATCAATCATAACATTAGAAAATATCACTTAAAATTTAAAAAATATCACATATATCTTTAAAAAGTACCACCTGTATCACTTTGTTTTTTACGGGCTGACCGAGTTAACTCGTGTTAACCTGCGTTGACCGTCTGAAATAACACTATATAATATACAACTAATGTAGAAAAGTTTTTGCCATGATGATTCCTTTAACATGATACATAAGGATAAAATGGTCAATTTGTTGGTCCTCCGGTATCATTTAAGTTAACCATACATAATTTTGAGTAAAATGGTATACATTTACCGACACACACAAAAAAGAAAGAAGAAAAGTAACACGAGTCATGACCAAATGGAGACCAATATAATATTACTGCAGAGCAAATTATAATAACAGTGGAAACGTGGTAATTAATAAAGGAGGGAGGGAGTTTTGGATGAGAGAGAGAGTGAACAACAGCAGCAGTCGAGCAGCATACCATGCCTTATTAAAGTGGGAATCGACAGTGATTCATTTTCATTTCAAATATGCTATTCCAACTATACTACTTTCTCCCACTCATTAATCCCATCATCTTCATCTCTCTTCTAAATCTTCATCAAATATTTCCCAGCTTCCAAACAATTAATTAAACTAGAATTCCACCATATATTTTTTATTTTAGGGCAATAACAATATCAATTTCCTGATTGATTCATTGAAAACCAAAATAAAATAAAATGGGGAACATAATTTCCCATGTGGTGAGGTTGTGCAAAGTGAAGATGGCATCTCCCGCAGCAGCAGAGAGCAGCAGCAGATCTTTCCAGAGAGATGTGGAAGAAGAGGAGACTCAATATGGAAGCACCCTCTGTCTTTCCTCCTCCTATTATAGTGTCTTCGTCGTTCGCCTAGCCATCATGGTAGATAGTAGATACATGCACCTACAAATTCTATTCTGCCTACCTTCTCGCTTCCATATTTTCTTAATTACACAGAATTCCAGATATATATACCAATCATGTGCAAATTGTTTTGCTATAAACAGTATACATCCAAACCTTAAAAGAAGAATTATTCTTTCTTTCAATTCCATTAAAGTTACTTACCTTTTTTAAAAAAAAAAAAAAACAATTAAAACAACTAGTAATGTAATTAATCCTTGAAGTAGTTGTTTGATCAGTCTGTTTTGGTTGCCAAATAAAGGGTAATAATATACTGTGCAGATTATGCTGGCAATTTTGATAGGGTTGCTAACTCTACTAACATGGCATATTACGCGAGTGTACACAACTAGATCACTTAACACCTTAGCATACGGGCTCCGACACGAGCTTCTTCAACGCCCACTTCTGCGTATGTGGAACATCCTCAACTCCACTGTTGAAGTTGCTACCGCCCAAGTCAAGCTCTCTGAGTCCGTCATCAGGCGCTACAACAACCCCGTTACTCAAGCAGACCAAGTTCAGGTTCAGACATCAATTCATATACATATATCATATATGCATGTCTGTGTTTTCATTGATTATTTATTTAATTAATAATTTGAGATCCTCACCTGAGTGAGCTGATGATCAGCAGCTTTACGAAGTTATGAAGGAGTTAACGTGGGCGTTGTTTGCGAGCCGCAAAGCTCTGAACTCAATCACTCTGAGCTACAGAAATGGATTTGTGCAGGCCTTTCATAGAAACCACAGGAGCAATAACACCTACTATATTTACTCTGATCTAACCAACTATTCAATAAGCAACGCCGGAGCCTATAATATTAATCTCCTCTCCTCTCATCAAGGCTGGAACGATCAATCCATACGCAGCAACGTCTCCGCAATCTGGTACCGCGAGCCTCTTGATCCTCTCACCGGTGATAAAACATCAAAGGCCACCCCGATCCCACCCGACGAGCTCATCAACATTGCAGGCATTTCACAGGTTCCTGATGGCACAGCATCATGGCATATAGCTGTCAGCAAGTATACTGACTCCCCTTTGCTTTCAGCAGCATTGCCTGTTTGGGATCCATCACATGACACCATTGTTGCTGTTGTGGGAGTCACCACTGCTCTTTATAGTGTCGGCCAGTTGATGAAGGAACTCGTTGAGTTCCACAGTGGTCACATTTATTTGACTTCTCAGGAGGGCTGGCTGCTTGCTACTTCCACCAATACTCCTCTGCTCATGAATTCAACCACGGGACCTAAGCTCATGATGGCTGTTGATTCTCAGGAGGATGTCATACGTGCAGGAGCTCAGTATTTGCATCAAGCTGCTTATCACGACAAACTTCCTCCTACTCAAGAAGTTCATATACAGAATGCAAAGCTTGGCACCCGCCTTTATTACATTGACTCCTTTTTCTTGAACTTGAAGAGACTTCCTATGGTCAGTCACAACTGCATCAACTTCTTTCATATATATTTTTGGCAATAAATTCATTAAATGATATGCTTGCGCTTGCAGGTTGGAGTTATCATCATACCAAGGCAATATATAATGGGGAAAGTTGATGAGAAAGCTTTTAAAACTCTCATGATATTGATATCAGCTTCTGTGTGCATCCTACTGGTTGGATGGTTCTGCATCTTCATTCTCACTAATGGAGTTTCCAAGGAGATGAAACTACGAGCTGCGTTGATAAGTCATCTCGATGCCAGGAGGAAGGCAGAGGCATCAAACAACTACAAAAGCCAGTTTCTAGCAAACATGAGGTGAGCATTAATTACTTGTTAATTTGCATATGAAGAAAGTATATATGTTTTAGTCCAAGATCACAGCTACTCACTAACTGCGTTCTGTAAAGACTGACTTGAAATCAGTTCATAAATCCAATAAAAAGGAAGCATATATGTTGCATTAGCTAGATTGTATAGATAATCAACTCTCTTGATCTCCTCTTGTCACAGTCATGAGCTTCGGACACCTATGGCTGCAGTGATTGGTTTGCTAGACATTCTTATGAGTGACGACTGCCTCACCAATGAGCAACACGCTATGATTACACAGATCCGAAAATGTTCTAATGCTTTGCTACGGCTTCTCAACAACATTTTGGATCTCAGTAAGGTACATTAATGTAAACTAAATACTAAACAAGTCAGTGCAAGAGATGATAGTTTTTCTTTTTTCAATGTTTCAATTGTAGTTAGATGAGGAATGAAAATATTTCATATTTCCAGATGAAACTTTGTACAGGTTGAATCAGGAAAACTAATACTAGAAGAAACTGAGTTTGAGTTAGGTAGAGAACTTGAAGGGCTTATCGATATGTTCTCTGTACAGCGCATTAACCACAATGTAGAGACTGTTCTTGATCTCTCTGGTATGCTCTTAACCACCCGTCATCTGTTCGTGCCACCTTTCCATGTTTAGCTTGTATTACACTACCATTTGTCCATCTCCATTGCAGATGATATGCCTAAGGTAGTCCTGGGAGACTCTGGAAGAGTTCTTCAAATATTTGCAAATCTGATTAGCAATTCTATCAAGTTCACAACCTGTAAGTTCCAGTTTCTTCACATAATTGTTATGTTACTTCAAACATGCATCACATGCTTTGTGCAAGATCAATTGAACGAACATTTTGAGATGTAATGGATGTTATGTGTTTCTGACAGCTGGATACATCATTCTGCGCGGATGGTGTGAGACTGCAGACACAGATAGTAAGAGAAAGGGGTCCTCCCTCAACCCGAAGGAATCATGGTGTGCACAAAAGTTGAAACGGAAACGAGAAGCAAGCCATGGAAAGTTATGCTCCAAGAAAGACAACAGAATGATTCTTTGGTTTGAAGTTGATGACACTGGTTGCGGTAAGCTAACCTTGCAGCAATGTAGATATATGCATAAAAGAATCAGCATTAGGGAGTTAAACAATCATTTGATGAGGCATAACTCAATTAAGAGGCTAAACTTTCTTATTTTCTTGTCAGGAATTGATACTAACAAATGGGAATCAGTATTTGAGAGTTTTGAGCAAGCTGATCCCTCAACAACGCGGCTGTAAGCTACTTATACTTTAATGAGCTAGTTTTCAGCCCCTGTTGTGATTTTATTCTTAGCAAATGATTTGAGTATTGAATATGAAGCTCAATGGGAATCACATCTTGATAATTTCGTTTCAATATCTTGCATTCTCAGGCATGGAGGCACTGGTCTAGGTTTGTGCATAGTACGAACCTTGGTGAGTTAATAGTGACAATCCATAATTATCCATCAAGGTAGACAGATCCTATTTAGCTGCATCAGGAGGAATACAATCATTTTTCTCAGTAACATGGATTCTTGAAAAATAAAAAATTTAAGTTAATGAGTTGCACTGTTATAAGCTGGAATGCACAACTCTTGGCTGAATCCTAGTTGTACATTTCTTGCTGTAGCTCTTGGTTGTGTTTAATGGCGACGGAACTTTCACAGGTCAACAAGATGAATGGTGAAATCAAAGTGGTAAAGAAGAGTGGACCAGGAACTCTGATGCAGCTGTATCTGCTTCTCAACACACCTGCTGAGACAACGAAGCAGCACTACCAATTGAACTTGAAAGAGCACAATCTAACTGTGAGTTTCACTTGGATTTCAAATGTTTCAATTTTACAACTCACATAAAATGCTTTGGTATCTTGATAATCCCATGTTTATGCTACTCACATCAAGATTGGATTGTATGCTACATATCAAGTTTTTCTGTCCAAAATCCTCAGATAAACCTCAAAAATGCAAAAACTTTAATGAATTGTGGTAGTTTAGAAAGTTTTAGAAACTATTAATTATTGAAGCTGAATACAGGTGTTGCTTGCACTTAATGGCAGAATGACTAGATTGATTATGACAAGATGGTTACAAGAAAAGGGGATTCAAACACATGAAGCTTCTGATTGGAATGAGCTGACACTAAATCTTCAGGAACTCTTCAATGCAAGAAATTCACAGATGCAATACACTGACACTCGAGAATCAAACTTGGAAAGCAGAAATCCATCAATTTTCATCATAATCATCGATATTGGATTGCTCGACTTGAGTACTGAACTGTGGAAGCAACAGCTCAATTTTCTAGAAGAATACTGTGCTGGTAGAGCCAACTTTGCATGGATCTTAAATCACGACACCTCGAATGTGATCAAGGCTGAACTCCGCAGAAGAGGGCATCTACTAATGGTTAACAAACCTCTATACAAAGCAAAACTGGCTCAGATTTTTGAAGCAGTCATAAAAAGAGACAGAAATTTGCTTCTACAAACTCCAGTAGCAGATGGACAGTTCCATGAATTTCATGAAATTGATGCACTCCAGTCTCCTTCTCTAAGCTCCGATGACTCTGAAAAGTCTGAGAATGAGAGCTGCACAATGGTTACAAGTTTTCATGCTGCAGGAGCAAAAAGAAGTGAACATTTAACTAGAGCAACTCTGTCTCAAAGCGTGCTGAACGACTACTCTTCAGCAGATTTTATTCATGTGAATCTAGAAGAAAACAGCCTCACTAATCCAGTGCAGGAAAGAGCTAAAGAACCATATTCAACTAAAGCAAATCATGAAGAAGATCAAAGTGCTGCATGTTCATACAAGGTTGTGAATGACCAAAAGCCTCTTGAGGGCCTCTGCATCCTACTCGCAGAAGACACAGTTGTGCTCCAGAGAGTTGCAACGATCATGCTGGAGAAAATGGGAGCAAAAGTCATCGTTGTAGGAGATGGAGTTCAGGCTGTGGATGCTCTGAAAGACAAGATACAACCAAATGAATACATAGATGAACCTTTCCCTCAAGATGGAAGATCAGAAAACACACTTCCAAAACCATTGCCATACGACTTGATATTGATGGATTGTCAAGTAAGTTCAACACCTTTAATATTCATTATAGTCTATAAATATTGAAATTTAGCATTCTTGATTAATCAGAAGCCAATTCTAAAATAGCTAGAGCATCTCATAGTGTTCTGTATCATGCAGATGCCTAAAATGGATGGCTATGAAGCAACAAAAGCTATCAGAAGATGGGAATGTGGAACTGGTATGCACATTCCAATAGTTGCATTGACAGCTCATGCAATGTCTTCTGACGAAGCGAAATGCCTTGAAGTTGGTATGGATGCTTACTTAACAAAACCAATAGATTGCAAGCTGATGGTTTCCACCATTCTTTCCTTAACCAAAGGAACATGATCCGACCCACGGCCTCCAAAAAAAAAAAATCAGCGCTGAATTTATGTTTCATCTCTTATTCCGACATTATGAATGCATGCCAAATAGGAGAGCAAGCATATCTTGGAATAGAGAACTCCTTGTGCACTAATTAAGTTCTTAACACCTCCCACGAAGAAGCATTACTGTTTGATTTTGTATAAAGGATAAACATATACAGGCTTTGAGCAAAGAGTGATAGGTTTATCCACATCAGTTGTAGATGGAATAGAGCCAATTTGTAAATTTAGTGCTCAAGCTTTTATATTTTGCTCCTATGTCTAATGTCTTTCTTGAAATGATTCAAGCTTTTAACTGAAAAACATAAAACTCTTATCACAAATATATATATATATATATATATATATATATATATAGTATAGAGATCAAATGAGAACCAAATTCATAGGTAGGAACTAGGAACTGATCTGGAGCTTGATTCATTTATTTTGTAAGGCTGAGATTGATTTGGAAAAGGGGGTCAAAAATGCAATTTTTAAACAATTATTTTTAAGTAAGGTTATAAATGTAATTTAATTTATATTCCATATCAGTTACCATAGATCGTAGGATTAGATATATGCTAAGTTATGCAGTTATTTTTGGACAGTTATTTTCATAATATTTCTTCCGTTTTTTTTTCGATCGACGATTCGGAGAAGTCGAAGTATATGTCGTTTCTTCACTGTGTTCGCATAATCCAATTTTCTCATTCATATAATTATTTAAGTTAGTTGTTTGATAATTAGAGCATCGGTATAATTTCGAATCAACAAGAATTCTGCACAAAGTGATTCAATCAATTACTGCCGCCACTTATGGAGAATACAAATATTTTTTCACAGGGTTGTATCTATCGTTGTTTCATATTTTAATTCATCACCCACTTGTTCATCATCTTCGATGTTTTTCTCATCACCGACTACATAGAATTTCATCGTCCGTCTGTTCATCTGCAGGAGTATTTTTCACAAGTTCTGAAATAGATCATATATTCTCATCACGCCAATTATTATATACGTTATGGAAGATATAGATATTATGTTTTCCATTAATGTGGTTTTTTAGATGTAGAGAAGAACTGATCGAAATCTGTTATGGCCTCGTATGTATGAATATTAGCAAATTATGTAGCTGTGATTAGCAAATTATGTATGTTTTAATAGCAAATGAGTCATATGTTTATTATATGTATTTATTTTATTTTTTAACGAGAAATTGGACATTGATTGCGGACAATGGTCTTATCGTGTTTCTTATGGAAGACAAATTTATTATTAACTTGATTATTATAGTTTGTCAGTTGTTAAGGAAAAACTGGGCGAAATCCTATGGATTAATGTTTAGCAAACTATGCATCTGTGTTTAGCAGTTTGTGTATCATTTTATAGCAAAATGATACATTTGTTTATTATGTGAGCTTTTTTTTTTTAAACTATTCGATTGTGCCTTACATGATACCGAGATGTTGGACATTGATTGTAGTTAACAACGGCCAAATAGCACTGGCAGACTTGGATTATCATCTCTATAAAAAGTGATTGTGGTGTTTCATATGTTGGTATACGGTTTAGCAGCAGATGCCATCGACGAGTATGTTAAAATAGAAGGGTCCACTGCAATTGAGAGCCTGAAGAGATTTTGTCAAGCAATAGTGGATATATTTACGACTCAATACTTGAGGACACCAACTGCTAATCATATTGCTATATTACTCTACATTGGTGAAAAACGTAGGTTTCTAGGAATGTTGGGCAGTTTAAATTGCATGCATTGGAAGTGGAAAAATTGCACTACTGCATGGGCCACACAATATGCAAGTCATTGTGGAAATCCTACAATTATTCTCGAAGCTGTGACGGATTACGATCTTTGGATATGACATACTTATTTCGGTTTACCAGAGTCATCTCATTTTTTTTTTCAAATCTTACTTCTCATCTAGCTCATTATGTCATTCAAGAAAAAGAATATAACATGGGTTATTATTTAGCCGATAGTATTAATTCAAAATGGTCTACTATTGTACAAATGATTCATGATCCACGTACTACAAAAAAAAAGATATTTTGCTACTAAATAGGAAACATGTAGAAAAGATGTGAAACACTCACATTCGACGTTCTCCAATCTTATTTTGCCATTGTAGCAGGACCGACACATTATTGGAGAAAAAAAGTATTACATGATATCATGACGACATGTATAATTTTGCATAATATGATAATTGAGGATGAACGCGATCTTAGTGCACTAATTGAAGTTGCAATAGAGACGCACACCACCACTGGAAGTTGAAATAGTAATTGATGAAAATGTCAAATTTTAAGAATTCATTTCAAGTTATTAAGAAATAAGAAATAAAGATATCAATCTCGCACTTCAAAATGCATTAATTGATCATATGTGGGAGTAGTATACAAATCATAAGGGAAAATTTACACTTTGATACCTACATTTTGGACACTTTTTAAAAAATGACCCACTCTATTACTATTAGCAAAACAGTACCCACTTTTTTAAAAAAAATTCAAATCTGATCTCGATCAAATTTTCAGCCTAAAATATCTACGTGGCATGCCTGTATTCTTGCGTGATTTTTATGCTCCAATAAAAAATATTACCTGAATATTCCATAAAATAAAATAGTTGGGCATGCCACGTAGATATTTTAGGGTTGAAATTCGATCGAGGTCAAATTTACAAAAAATTTGAAAAAGTGTGTACTGTTATGTTAATAGTAATAAAATAGATCATTTTTGAAAAAGTGTCCAAAATGTAAGTATCAAAGTGTAAATTTCCCACAATCTTGAAGCCTATGGTGCTAAGCTCATTTCGGGTGTTGTGCTGCCATGTTCCCACCACTTAATTGGGCTCTCTTCTATAAGTTGAATATGGGAAGCAGTGGTGAAGGTATGTCGGTCTATGTATCCAGTTGGTTATACGTGTTTGTGCTAGCAGTTTGTATTAAATTCTCTACATCTTGCAATATTCCATGATACATGATTAAAAATATTATTATTTATTTTCTATTTTTTTAATTAATTTTAATTTCTTGTGCTTTAGTTTAATTTTACACTTATTAATTAAATCCATTTTACCAAATCAGAGTATATAATTATAATTATATTTTTAATTAATAATTAATTATTTCATAAAAAATAACTATATAACCTAATTGGTAGAATGAATCCTTATTAACAAGTATAAAATTAAATTAAAGTATAAGAAATTAAAATTAATTTAAAAAATAGAAAAAAAATTAATAAATTTAATGGTGTAATTGTATAAAGTATAGCAGATGATTTCATCCACACGTATATACCCATCCAACTACGTGTAAGCCTCGTAAGGTGATTAAGTAAAATATGCTAATGGGCATGGGCCAATGATTGAGACTAGGAGTGTCAAGGTACGACATACCTTACTTTTTTTATCATACCTTATACCTTACCTTAACTTACGGTATGACAAAAATCATACCGTTGCCTTACCTTTACCTCCGGTATACCTTAGTTCAGTATACCTTAAGTTCGGTATGACACATAATGCATACCTTTACCATACCTTTATTTCGGTATACCTTACCGTATCTTAGTTCGGTATACCTTATTGTATAAATATTTCGATATGTATCATACCGACATTTCACGGTATGTCGAAAATATCGTTATACTAAAAAATATTTAGTAAGAAAATACATGCATACAGAAACATTAATCAATAATACACTTCATTTATAAAAACATAAATAGATTAAATAATACACTTCAATATTACACTTAATTTTAATTTTCTCAATAATTCATCATAATTTTTAGTCTAAAAATTAAAGAAGAATATAAGAATATTATTTATTACATCATTTTTCATATTGTTTAATTTTTAGTTAGGAGTTTTGTATTAATTATGTGAAATATAATATTTTTCTAAATGTTTATGATGGAATTATAGCATTCTATAGCATATATCATTTTATTTCAATTTTTTTGATAATTCATCATAACTTTTAGCCTAAAGAATAAAGAAGAATATAACATTATTATTTATTACATTTGATTTCACATTGTTCAATTTTTAGTTACGAGTTTTATATTAAATTATATGAAATATTATATTTTTCTAAATTTTTATTATGAACATACTAAGTATATATTATAATATTGTATATAATATTTTATTTTAGTATATTTTTCTTTACTATTCATCATAACTTTTAGTCTAAAGTTCAAAAAAGTATAAAAGATTATCAATGACATTTTCTTTCAAATTGATGAATTTGTAGTTCTAATTTAAGTATTAAATTATATGAAATTTAATAATTTTCAAAACTTTCATAATAAACATATTAATGCCTAAATATTATATTATTGAATAATATAACTCTTTTTCTTTAAAATGTTTAGATCATTCATCATAACTTATAGTTTAAAAATTGAAAAATAATATAATTATTATTTATTACGTTTGATTTCACATTATTTGATTTTTAGTTATAATTTAATTATTAAATTATATTAAATATTATATGTTTATGAATTTTTACGATGAACAAACTATGTATTATATTTTTATATAATATATTAATATATCTCATTTTCTTTTAATCATTTCAATCATTCTTGTTAACTTTTAGTTTTAAAATTTTAAGAAGAATTAAAGATTATTATGCATTATATAATTTAATTTATCTTTTATTCTATTGAAATAATTTTATATCTTATAATTTACGTATGCATCATTATATTTTAGTTTTATTGATAATTCATTTTAACATTTAATTTTATTGATCGAAAAAATAGAAGATCATTATTTATTACATTTAATTTTAAATAGTTTAATTTTAGTTATAATTTAGGTATTAAATTAAATATCAAAACATAACTTTTATGATAAATTTATTAAATATTGTATTATATATATATATATATTAAATTCGAAGCACGGTACCACGGTATATGCCAAAGTGAAGGTATATAACGGTATATATATAACGGTTATACCGTTATATACCTTTATTTCGGCATATACCGTGGTACGGTATGACGGTATATACCTTCACTTCGGCATATACCGTGGTACGGTATGACGGTATATACCGATATATGATGGTATACCGAACTTTCGGTATGCCCCGGTATACCTTAATTTTTGAAAATCCATACTGTTACCTTACCGTAAAATTCCAGTAAGGTATCATACCTTACCGAAAAATCGGTATACCGTAAATATCGGTATCTTCGGTATTTTTTCGGTACGGTACGGTATGGACGGTATTCCGGTATGACGGTATTTTTTGTCAGCCCCAATTGGGACGAAAATAAATGAATCAATTGCTCTTGATTTATAATGATGGAGTTGATGGAATAAATTGGATTCAAAATATTTAAGAAATGTAAGGGAAATTCTAAACATAGCTTCATTGTACTCTTTATGATCCTATTATTTTAAAATTTTAAATATTAGGAGAATTATCAATTCAGGATCTTAAAATGGGTAATCTATCGATTTAGGACCTGAAAGATGAAAACTCTCAATTCAGGATCCGAAAGATTAAAATTCTCAATCCAGGAGCTCAAAAATCACGAATTTTGGTTTCTATTTATTTTTTAATTAATTTTAACAATTTCTTTATTAGATTTAATAGATAATTATTGAAGGAATTTTCATTGAAAATTAATATAAAATTAATTAAAAAATAAAAAAGAATCAAAATTTATGATTTTTGAGGTCCTTGATTGATAATTTTAATTTTTCGGGTCTTGAATTGATAGATTACCCATCTTTCAGGTCATGAATCGACAATTCTCCTAAATAGTAATATGCTAATATATTTTTACCTCTTAACCTCCAACACTATTAAAACCTTATTATAGCTCCCTACACACTATAGCCGCTACCTTTTTTCTATAACTAAAAAATGAGAAACAATGAGACATAAATCATAGCTATCTACACACACCTCATTTGTTTCTATAATAATTAATAACTTAAAAAACAAAAAAAAGGCAGAATGAGACATAATTCATAGCCCCTCCATGTTTACATAACTAAAAAAAGAGATAAATAATAAGACATGCATCAAATTCATCAAATTTTTTATCAGCGCTCTTCCACTAATTTTGTATGATAATATTTTGATTTGAAGTTTTTTTTTTCTCAATGTATGAATTAAAATAAATTAAGTGCCAATTAGGAATTGTTGTATCTTCTGCAAACTCCATTTTTTGACCTCGGAGTAGCTCTCGTGAAATCGATGAAATTATTTCATTCTTCGTTATTTTGTGAAAAATTGTGGTTCCTTTTGGAGATAGAAGTTTCTTTTTTTTTTCTAACAATGTTGATTATGACATTATCCACTTTGAAGAAGTGGTATGAAGTGAATTCAAAAATGCAACAAATTTTTTATAAACGTTTGTTGCCAGGGCCTGAAGGTGGAGGTGCTCACATCAACTAGAAGCATTCAGCAATATTAGAACATCCACTAATTAATATCGATTTTATTTGTGTTGTGATAAACACATGAAATCGAGAGATTCAAGGGCTGCACCAATTCTTATTTTGTCCGTCCATGAGAGAAGGGATTGAGGCTACAATGTGACATGGGCTATGGTATGATATGATTTTAAGTGGTAAATGTTAAGGGGTAAAAGAGTATTATTATATTGGTATTTGTATTTTTTAAATAATGGGAGTTGTGTTTAGAATTTTCCGTCAAATAAACTCGGATTTGTTTTATCTTGGTTTCAAAACGTTTCTCCCCATGTCTACTTTTGTAAAATGGGCCTAAATTTTCATTTGGATTCTCGGATAAAATCAAACTCTTCTAAATTTTCATTTGGATTCTCGGATAAAATCAAACTCTTCTATTTTCGCAGATTCTTTTGTAAATAAGATGTACATCAGACAGTCAACACGTAGACCCCCATTAGCATAATGACCAAAAATATATCATCAAAATATGTGATACTTTTAGGGATACAAGTGATACCTTTTCAATTTTGTGTGATACTTGTTAGTGTTACGGTTGATACTGATTTTGACAGTTTTTTTCTTTATCTTTATTTTTTGTGGCGATCCTTTTTAATGATACAAGTTATAATTTTAGTGTTACAATTGATACTAATTTTAACGGAATTTTTTATCAACACATTGACCGGATCAACGTGTAGCTAGTACATAGAAGGCCCTGCCCTTCTATTTTTTGTGACATGCATGTCATTAAGTCAATAATCATTGACCCGAAAATACAGTATGTAGGCCCTATATTCTATGGTTCTTTACTTCTTTACAATATTAAAGTTATAAAAAATACTATAATTTTATAAATTTGGAGGATGTTACAACTTACAACTAGTGTTATGAGAAATTTAAATGTGGTTAGAGCAGACGAGTCATCATCTGGAGAAATGAAAATGGATTCCTCTGGTTCCCAACCGAAGCTCAAGTTTATTCTCTTGATCATTTTATGTATGTATTTCGAGAGTTTGTGGTGCGATGCTGTAGGCGATGATTGTACCAGATGCTCAATTGGCCGTCCAAGTAACGTCGAAGAAGGCACCGGTACCGCCGTCACCGGCTCCGGAACAAGCATTTCAACGGGTGGTTGCTGCTCCGCCCCGCCCCCGCCTGGTATTTTCCTTTTTTGTTTTAATTTAAATAATTAAATTCCATGTGTTTAATTAAAATCAGTACGTGATGCTTTAAATTTATTTGAAATTTTGATTATGTTTCGCAAATAACTAAACCAATTAATCTCCGATTTGAAGATCAGTCGTTAAAGGTTCCTCCTCTTCTGTTACAACTCCCGCCTATGCTCCTCAAACTGCACCTCCACCCCCACCTCCAACCGCACCTCCACCTGCACCGCCACCTCCACCTCCAACTGTACATCCACCTCCAAATATTATTAATGGTACTACTTTCAATCTCTTTCAATAATTGTAGAGTTTTTAGCCATTTTAATGTCATCTAGCTAGCTTGTTTAATTTTCAATCATTGGTTTCTTCTTTTTCTTTTTTGTTGTTGTTGTTAATATAATGACAAACAAGGACTACCTCCTGCTGCAGGTACTGGCCACAGCCCTGAGAGTCTCAACAATAACTCTCAAATAATTGATAAGGGTAATACTACTGACCAACCCATCAATATTGTGTTCAGATATATATTTCCATGTCAAAATTAAATTAAATTTAGTAAGCTTAGCCAAGTGTTTTTTGTTCAACGATCGAGAAAGCAGGGAGAAAACGCGCCAAGGTGATTGTTATAGGTACGTAAATACTCCTTGGAAATTAATGATATTAATTTGCTGTTAGCTTGAAATAAATATATATATGAATTGAATATCCTAGGTAGCCAGGTACGTAGTTAATAATTAATTAATTGTTTTATAAATATGCAGTAGTAGTGGTGGCGGCGGTGAGCGTGGTGGGTGGAATGATGATAGTAATACTAAAAAGGCGGCATGCTGTTAAGGTGGAATGCAAATTAGAAGGTGATGTGGAAAAGTTTATTCTCCAACATGCATCTGTAACTCCAAAGAGATACAAGTATTCAGAAATAAAGAAAATGACGAAATGTTGGAGTGAAAAGCTGGGTGAAGGAGGATATGGGAGCGTGTACAAAGGCATGCTTCCTGTTCCTGATGGGCGGGTTGTTGCTGTTAAGGTATTGAATAAGGTGGATAGCAAGGGGGAAGACTTCAAGAATGAAGTTGCCAGCATCAGTAAAACCTCCCATGTCAACATTGTCACTCTCTTGGGGTTTTGCTATGACCAAAATCATAGCCGGGGGAGAGCTCTTGTCTACGAATTTATGCCCAACGGCTCATTAGACAAGTATCTCAACCAATCCAAATCCATATTAATCAAACTGGATTCCCAAAAGCTTCACAAGATTGCACTTGGAGTCGCCAAAGGTCTCCAATATCTGCACACAGGCTGCACCACTAGGATTGTTCATTTCGACATTAAGCCTCACAACATTCTCCTAGACGAAGATTTCTGTCCTAAAATTTCTGATTTCGGGCTTGCCAAACCCTGCAAGAAGAAGCAGAGTATAGTATCCATGCCAGAGACAAGAGGCACCTATGGATACATTGCACCCGAAGTCTACTCCAGATCTTTAGGAGGGGTTTCGCATAAATCTGATGTGTATAGCTATGGAATGATGCTTTTTGATATGGTTGGAGCAAGAAAACTAGTAGTTGATCATGGGGTTGAGGCATTAATCCTATCCGGATCCACTGATAATTATTTTCCTGATAAAATCTATAAGAAAGTAATTAGTGATGTTTTCAATGATCATGATCGTCATGACATAAAACAGCTGCCGGAGGAAGAAGAAGAAGAAGAAGAAATTATTAGAAATAAAATGCTTATGGTAGCATTTTGGTGTATGCAGGCAAAACCATCAGATAGGCCATCCATATCTAAGGTTATTGAAATGTTAGAAGGAAGTCTCAAATCCATTCAAATTCCACCAAACCCCTCAGTGTTTTCTTCTACTCTTCCCACGCCTGATCACATTTCATCCTCCTCATCTGAATAACTGCAAGATCAACCACACTAGCTCAATCCATCATTTTTCCATTTGCCACCCATTTGTACACTTTTTTTTTCTTTTTTTACTTTGTAACAATTAATCTTAATTATTCGAATTTATAATTATATATTATCTGTGTTTATTGATTTATTATGTACATTTGGGTGAAATTTCTAAACCATAGCGAGTTATAAAATAGAGAAAATCTCGTGTATATAAGTGACTGACTTTAATTTATATACATCACAAATGTAGTATTCATTAGATGCGCAAAATGATTAAACAAATATGACATCAGCGTGGTTGTGAATTGCAAATTTGATGTAGCAAAAGTTGGTTCTGATTTGTGAAAACCCATATCCTTTTTTCTTTTCTTTTCCTTTCTTTTTTCCTGTAAGAAGACTAGGCAAAAGACCGACATCACACGAGATGAGATTCCTTTAGACTATTTTCTCCGTTCCAATTTCGACGAAAACTCGTACAAGACCATTTAACGATTTCTTACATTAGACGGTTCAAATAACACCCAAACCCGTCACACCCACGCTAAGAAAATAAAAAACTCAGGCGCGTGAGCTTCATGCGCGGCATGTGAAGCCCACATGCCTAGCTAGGCACTTCCATTTTTTTCTTTTTTTTTCCTTTTTTCGATATTTTTTAAATCTTTATTTTGTATCGAGCGCAATCTGGCAAGTATACTGTACAAGATGTCAGATAAAAAAATTAAACTAATTCAATTTAATTTTAAATTTTACTAATTTCATTTTATGGTATATATTTATTTCAAAAAAAATAATTATCGAGCGCGGTGCACGAGCTCATACGTTAGTGTCAGGGCGAGTGCACTGGGCGAGACGTTGAATAAAAAAATAAATTAATTCAATTTACTTTTAGGATTCATTAATTCCATTTTAAATTACATATTTATTTTTAAAAAATAATTATTGAGCGCAGTGTGTGAACTCATGCATTAGTATTGGATGCGTTTATTGCTCGAGACATCAAATAAAAAATTAAATATATATTTTTAAAAAAAGAAAAATACGAAATTAAAATTTGAAAAAAAAACTAAAAAGAAAAGAAAAAATGAGAGGGGACCCACTGAAAAAGAAAAATAAAAAGAAAAAGAAAAAAGGAACTAAGAGAGGAAAACCACCACCTTTCTGAATCAAATATGATTGTGTAACGTGAGAAATCCATTAAAATATCCTCCAATATTATATTCCAAGTTCAACTTCACAATTATAATAATATTTATTAAAAAATGTATTTTTTTATAATAATATAATCAATCCATTTTCCATCGAGATTTTTCATTCTTGTGATTTTCTAGAAGAAAAAAAAAACTTAATATATAATTGTCTCTCTCTATATGTGTACAAGGAGTTTTTTTTTTTTTTTAGAATAAAAGGAGAAATCTTTAGACTGTAGATCTTCTAAAGATTTTGATAATCTCAGCTGAATAAAAAGGAAAGAGGGGATTCACTAAAAAAAAAATAAAAAAATAAAAGGGCAAAGGAAAATGATAAGAAAGATAAATGTGGGTAGTGTGGACACGCTTTTCTGACCAAATAAAGTGGAGTCCACTATGTGATTCCGGGAAGACTTGGTTGACTTGAAATACTGTTGAAAAACTACTGTATTTAACTTGGATCTCACTGTAAGCAAACAAAAAAAGCACTTATGCTTAAAACAATAATCATAAATTAAAAAAGGAAGATATGAATATGATCTGATTATGATTTTGAAGGTACTTTCTTGTTCAATCCAATTCATAGTTAGTCAAAACATTTAGACACAGATTTAAGTTTATATATTCATATGGTGAGTGTGAGGTCGAAATCATAAAACGTGATAACAAAGTCGATCATATTAGTATTATGGTGTTCAGCAGAATCAATACGTTAAGAAACCTGAAATGTTGTAATTTATTTTTGGTAATTTAGATCCATGTGAAGTTGTCATGACCCCACTTTTCAAAACTACTAAAAAAAGAATAATAATCATAAAAGGATGTCACCTTCTCTTACAATTAAACCATAGATACTTGACATTTAACACACTAGAAGACTAAACATTTAAAACTCTTTCATTTATCTATGATCACACGCCTCCCCCCACATTACCCGTGAAATATATACTTAAAAAATTATAATAACTTTGAGGCGCGTGTTATCTATTCTTACATGTATCCAAATTATATAGTGCATGATGAGGATAAATGGTTTATTAGCATAATAATTACCGCCTTAACTTGATTGGGAAAATGTGTTTGATTAATTAGGTCATTGTTCCCCCTCTAATAATAATAATAATAATATATCTAAACTTATTTAAATTCATGAATAATATAATTTAATAATACTCACAAATAACCCACAACATAAACATTAAAGAAATTTAAGGTTATGGGGGTATTGGAAAAAGTTTGTGATATAGTAGTGTAACCGTAACCACCATGATTAATCAAGGTTTGAATTAAAAATGAAAAGCCGAATACGTGACGCGCATCGGACACGGTAGGGATGTACCCATTTGGTCGACATCGAACTTTCCCCACTTTAGCCCAACTCTTGAAACCAAGCCCACCTCCCACTCAAATACACCCTAGAGCGTAGGCCACGTGGGCCCCCAAACAAATATTCAATGTAATCCACTATCATTATTTTAGATCTACTTGATACATATATTTAATGTTATATTCTATGTTTTGTAGATGATCTTGATGTTATTACCTGTGTTTTGTGGATGATGTTGATGTAATCTATGTTTTGTTAATGATGTTGATGTTATTATCTATGTTTTTTGGATGATGTTGATGTTATTGTCTATGTTTTTGGATGATGATTGCATGTTATAGATTGTTGAAATATATTTGTTTTTATGTTCTCCAATAATTTGCACACCAAGTGTTCATTGAAAATTTGAAACAAAACAATTCTACCAAAATGCTCTACAAAATTTGCACACCAAGTGTTTGTTAAAAATTTTGAAACAAAGAAATTCTACAAAAATGTTCTACAAACTGTGCACACCAAGTGCTCGATAAAAATACTTTGCTTTAGTGAAAGTATAGAAAAATGTGTACAAAAAAAGAGTGGAAAATTGTGTAGAAAATGTGAACAAAAGTTTTGCATACCAAGTGTTCGTTGAATGTTCTAGCTGAAACAATGTCTAAAAAATGTGTAGCAAATTTTTTGCACACCAAGTGTTCATTGAAAGTTCTATTTGAAACAATGTTTAGAAAAAAGCGCACATTAAGTGTTCGTTAAAACTCAGAGCATAAACAATCTAATAAAAATGAGCAAACTATTTGTCCCAACATCTGTTACAAACCAAAATAATGCTAGAAGCAAGTATTTCTTTGTGTCCCAACCACTTGCTCCTCCCACAAATTCGAACTAGCTCTTTTACCTCTACCTCTATCTCTTCCTCTTTCAATACTAGAACTCGCTCATCTCCTAATCTTTTCTGCTATAGATTGCATTCTGTTAACTACTGGTCTTTCTCTTCACTTAATTAGCAATGGATTCAACAAAGTATGAGGATGAGTACTAGCATTATCTGCAGTTCCAGAAGAACTCACAAAATTTGTTGGCGGCCACTTAATTAGCTCAGTTTTCATATCTTCGTATCTCTATTTTATAAAGTTTATCTTTTCTGGGCATTGATAAGCCAGATCAGTACATTCAACGATTACTCGCTCCATATCCTGGAATCTCTTATACTCTTCTGTCATATACGGATATCCACCGACAAAAAATATGCTTGAATGACGTCTGTAGACGTCTTTCCGCCACTTTCTTAGAACATACCTCTCGTTCACAAATCCAATATCTTTCACAACTAGAACCTTTAATTTATGATAACATAGGGTTCCCTTAGAATCAAACTTTCGACAATTGCATTCGAAATACTCCCCATTCGGCCTACATTCAACTGTGTATGTACATTGCCAGTTGCAATCACCACTTTTTTCAAAAACTTCATACACCTCAATGCCCACAACATTAATAACTGGTTGTTTCACATTGCAATGCAACATAAGCATGATCTCTTTCTGCAATAACTGAAATATATTATTATTGGTGTATGCATCTCTAAATTGTTTCTCCCACTTGAAAGATGAAATGCATTTTCTAATCTTGCATTTAGACTCATAGTCAGCTTGAATTTCTCTATGAATGTTATCTTCAATTGCAACTTCATACTGTTCCACGAATATTTTCAATGTACTTCTTGAAGTGATGTACTTGTCGAAGAAAGCATGCATGGATTCACTCTATTGCGTTGACATCATACCAGCCCAAAATGTGTGATTTAGATAAACATGCACCCAATTTTGCCTTTCAGTGTATAAATCTCCCAGCCACCTACTACTTTGGAGTTTGTGGTCCTCCAAGAAGTTATCCCACATATCCTCAAATTCACCTATGATGAGATTGTCATATACCATAGCATTAAAGTCTTTAACTGTCTCGTAAAAATTAGTTGTCACTTTAAACTTCTGAGCACACTTCAACACAATATGCCACAAACAATATTTGTGGATAGTGTCGGACATCACTTACATCACTGTAATTTTTATATTGCCACACTGATCTATTAGAATTACCCTTAAATGAATACCTCCTACGGCTTCCAACCAATTGGTGAACAACCACTTGAATGATTCTGCATTTTCGTGTGACAACAAATCACAACCTAATAATATCGACTGATTATGATGATTAACCCCGACCATAGTTGCAAAAGACATCTGATACTGATTCACAAGATAGGTTATGTTAAAACTGATAACATCATGAAAATCTTCATAAGCAACTTTGCTCTTAGGATGAATCCACATCCTGTTTCGAAGTCTCCCTTTTATCATCTATATCCTCTAAATGAAAAAAGCTCTAATCCTTTTGTTGCAACCTCATGAAAAGTGTACGAATAGCTTTAGCATTTCCTTCGCCAAGTCTCAATCTTCCCCTCTTGTCAATGAAATTTCTATAATCTCTGGTGATACGACCTAAATTTTGAGCCCATCGGCTTAAACTTCCAACAACCTCACATTCTTACACACTCTCAAACCTGCAATGTTGTTTCTTTCCAATTATCTCTTTATATTTATAGACAAACTCCTATGAGACAGTATGAAAATTGACATGTGTGGTTCAAGTTCATGATTATGATCTGAGTGGACGGTGGACACCCTCCAGCAACCATTATGTTGTTTTATAGCATTCACTTGAGCGGGATAATTCATTCATTTGGTAGCTTTTTTCACTTCTTCGTTGCATGCTCTGTCACAACAAATCACAAAATACTTTGGCTCACCAAACCCATGCACTTTTCGAGCAGTCCTATTAATGACACTGAAACCTTTACTCTTTGCATAAGCTTGGTAAGATGCAAAGAGCATTTTCCTACTCTCAAATTCCATGTTTCTTTGAGGACTTTTTTGCATAATTCCTTCATCATATTTCATTTCTTCTCCAATTTCTTCATCTGGTGCTTCTCCAATGCCTTCCACATATTCTGCATCATCATTCTCTTCATAGACATAGCTATTTGCATCCGATACATCATTTGTAAAATCGTCATCATTGTTAGAGTTGGGTCCGAATATTGACAACAACCTTTCTTCTACATTGCTATCCATATCAACCTCTGTATTTTTTTTTTTTGAGAAAAATATCAGCCTCAATTATTTTTGCAAGAGTTTGAGATGTGTCCAATGGAGTATTGTTATGGTTGTGGTTATGATTTATTTTTTGTAATCTAAAGTATTTTTAGGGAAAATAATCACAATGAATGTATCCTGGGATTTGCTCACTGCTCGAAAATCATTTAAGATCCTGATGGTCCCGGACGAGTCTTGTTCAGTTTAGAGGGGGTGAATAAACTGAATTTCAAATTAAACTTTTACTTATAGAATTTTTTGGGGCCCTGACTCGTTTAACTTAGATTACTCGTATATTTTTTCAGTTTACGAGATATAGTGTCAGTTGTGTGTCGTGTGAGCTTGTGCATAACCTTTCAAAGATAAACAAAGAACGTAAAGATAAAATACATCACATAATCAGTTTATAGAGGTTCGAAGTCTTAACACTTCTACGTCATCTCTTCCTTTCTTAGAAGGGATAAATTCACTATATAACTTGAGTTTACTTTATAAATTATATAATGAAAGGCGATTATCTGAACCTGGTAACAATGAGCTTCTTTACTGAGTTACCTCAGTTGGGTCGACGACTCACACTTACAGTCTCCGGCAGGTAGCTATTGTGGCGGCAGTTTCTTTAGCGGCGGCTCACACTTAGTCGGAGAGTTAGGTGCTATTGACATATTTACAAGGTTTTAGATCTCTTTCGATTTTCAAGAGGGTTGGTCTTGAACTTGATTTATCAACTGAATGAACTCCTCGAACTGAGCAGATGTTAATACTGATGTGGATCTTTGAGAAAAGCTTTAGCCGGAGCTTGATCGTAGGCTGGATTTGCTTTGAGATATGAGGTTTTTTTCTTATCATATGGACTTTTGCAGATGACTTATGACTTTCCTCAATATCTAGTTATTACAACTTTGTAAGCTTTTTTTTTTACTTTTGAATGCATAAACTAAGTAAACTTGATAAGTCTAGCATATGTTGAAGATTACAATCAAATGATTTATCTTGCAAGAATTATTTTGACAGATTGTATAGCGAGGATTTAGATAATGCTCTCAAATGTTTGCAAAAAGTCACTTGAGGTTCTGATTTATCCATCTTATATGGATGAAATGGAAAATGATCGTTGGTCATTTTTAGACTTAAATGAGTCTATAATTCTGTTGTTGTAGAGAGTCGTTTGAGAGATTTAAACACTTTAGCAATTAAAGTCTGAGTTGACTTTTGTAATCTCTTTCAGTTGCTTGATTGTTTGACATTCTTCATTTCAGGAAGCTTCAGTCCAGAAGCTTCGTACTTCAGTTGCGAGATTCTTCAGTTTGGTTTTCTTGTGAACTTGTTTGACGGCTCTTCTTTAGTTCAGTCAAGTTCCAAGGTGAACTTGATGTCTTTGCCTTAGTTCAGCTAGATTTCAAACTGAGCTAGGTTGATGCTTCTTCTTCAGTTCAGTTGAGTTATAAACTGAACTTGATGTCCCTGCTTCAGTTCGATTGAGCTACAAACTAAACTTGATGTCTCTACTTTGGTTCGGTTGAGCTTACAGACATAATTGGGTTGTTGTCTTTTTCTCTAGTTAAGCTAAGTTCCAGGATGAACTTAGTTTTCGACATCTCATTGAAACACTTATCTTCATTGGTTTTCTTCAGTTAAGTTCCAGAATGAACTAGGCTCAGTTTTCTCTTACTTTGGACTTTGTTGGCTTTTTGACATTTTATCAAAACTTTTTTCTTCATTGTTTTGCCTAACAGATCCGTTGCTATAATTATCTCTCACATGAACAGGAAATCAGTAGAAGAAATTAATTTAGCTCGCCTAATTTTCTTAATTATGGTACCAAAATATTCAAGGACAATAAGGTAATTAATTAGTAGTAATCCGGCTCATATTTGAACTGAACTTAATCAAACCGGCTTAGAGCTAATTAATCCGGATTCTCGCCAACCAGATTCTAGCCAAATATCAGCACTCGGTTAAAATATTTTAATCACACATATTAAATATGTAATGATAGATAAAAGTATCAAACATATCGACCCACACATTTTAGAGTTCTGCTTTTTTTTAGAGAACACATTTTATACTTATGAAAGGAAAACATTGATACATCAATATGTACAAAACAGATTTTTTGAAATTGATTTAAGAGCATTCTATATGTCATGCAAAAGCCCATGGTCCAAACATAGAACTAATAAATACCAACATCAAATTTGAAATCGATAAAATAATATTTGTGTTCAATTATGTCTCAAGAAACATTAAATGAGCTAACAATTTTAAGCATTAAAAATAAGATATTGAAAAAACTTGATCTTGATGACCTTATTAATTAATATACTTCTCAAAATGCTAGAAATATAAATTATTTCAATAATTATTCAATATTCATATTTTTCTTATATGTTTGTAAGTGTTAATTGTATTTAAAAAAAAATTAAGATGATTAAGATAATAATGGAAGTCACTTCAAGATATATATGTTTTATATATATGTATGTATTTTAAGACGATATCGCCTTATAAAAACAAACGAATATCGTTAACACAACATAATTTTTTTTAAAAAAAATCACGATCAACATAATTAACATGTCATGAATGTGACCATATGAATCCCAAATAATATTTTTAAAAAATACTATTTAAATATGTATTTTAATAAATAAATCCGGGCAACACCCTCCCGTCCGATTGGAATCTACTCCAGATTGTTCCTCAAATTATCTAGATTGATACCCCCATCCCCAAATGAGAAAGAATGAGAGAATAGTCCCTTAAAATATAATCAAAATAATTTAAAAAATATATATATATAATGAAAATTATAATACAATATTCATGCTCGAATAACACGAAAGTTATACCAGTGGTTACTAAGTCTAAAGCGCTAGATTAGGTTTCCTTGCTTTTCAAAGCAAGCCAAAGTAGTTAATTGTCAATCTTATTAAATAATGCATGATGATTGATCTAGGAGAAAGGTTTGAAAAAAAAAAAAAGAAGGATGACCAAGGATATACATACCAAATTAGATGGAACAGTGAAATGCGAGACAGATATAGGCGATGATTATATATGGAATTATTGTGGGGAAAATTTGTCCAACGTAGATTCCAAAGAAATCTGATGGTGTTCTTTTTGGCTGATTACAATGAAAAATGTAGGTAGCAAATTAGTGCCAACTAGTTCAAATAGCTGGGCTGAGAGCAAGTTCTATTTCCTCCAAAGACCGTCCCTTCGTTTCCACAACATTACCAGCTATGTACATCAATGCTATCACACACACCGACGCGAATCCCAGGTACACTGCACTCATCCCGAATTTATTCACAACACTCAAGAAGTACAACCCAATCACGAAATTCGATATCTGCCACAACCAACAGCGCACACACAAGTTCAATAACAAAAAGTGGATGATGGATTCTGCTTTTCAGTGGAAGCCTTTACACATGATTCAGCTAGCATCTACTCTAGACACAAAGACATGCATGCTCATATAATAATCCTGTTGCTTGTCCCTTTTTGTGCTGGAAATCTATCAATTTGATACCTAACTACCAACTTATTTTTATCATTAATCTTAAACCCTGCAATCATTTAGCTCATAAGTCACTCTAAATTAATGCCATTCAAATTCTAATTAGGTCAAAATATATTAATAATTAAACCATAAACAGAAAGATATTGACCGCTCTCCTAAATCTATAACCCCCTTTAACAGTTTGGACTCTGGGTAGACTCAGGAAAAGGAGATGGCACCTCTGGATTATGCTGATTTTTAAGACGAAACTCGGAAGTGAAGAAGCAGTGAAGAGAGTAACCGAGGCAAGAATACTTTGTTATCAAAATTTATCAGTCAGTTAATATTTATTTCACATTCTCTCTCAATTTTCTTGCCTGTTTGACAAGCTCCTAAATTCTGTCTAAGGGGGGAGACCCATCAGAATGTGCCTTGTGTTTGCTTGCTACCAGAGCCATGGAACACACATGGAACCGAAAATGAAACACGTAGCAGCAAATACTGACAGGACCAATAATCATTGTTACATTAAAAAGAAACATGGAAACAAATTTCAGATGAGTCTAAGGCTGAGGTAACTACTGACAGGAAATTAACATAAAAAAGGGAAGTTCTCAGAGTATTTGTCTTACCCAATGCGTGCCCAGAGATAAAGCCACTGCCTTCGCTCGGATTCTTGAGGCAAAAATCTCAGGAAGTAGCAGAGCAGGTACTGGACCAGCACCAAGAGAGAAAGATAATACATAACTGAACAATGAAACATGAAAACAAATTTCAGCCACTTTATGCACAAAAACATAACATAGAAACACAAAAAAATTACTTCTCAGAAATGATATGGAACATAAGCTACAAATAACAAAAACTTACAGAACAGTTCCAATTACAGCGAGTGTGCCTGAGTAAGGTGCCAGAGCCGTCCAACTGAAGGTCAGGGAAAGCAGCAGCATAGAAGCACCCTTTGAAAGCAGAAAACAGGAACATATGAACTAAACAATCAAATATAAACAAGTTCTGTTCCCAAAGGGAAACACAGGATTGAATCAAATTATAAGACCAGAATGCAACTAACTTACAGGACAAATGTCCAGTAACAGTTCCTATGCAGAAATCGCCAATGAGATTCCTCAATGTATTTACAAGAAAGCAGGATTAAGGGGTATTTAACAATCAAAAGTCAATTGTAACTAATGCCAGCATGTTTGGAATAAGCATAACAAAATTTACCCCTTTTTTCTTCAATGTTCTTAAACTAATCCAAAACTTTACTACCGGGAATCATGGGTATCAATATAATGGTTTCAATGACGAATTTGCAGATTCTCTTGTTAATATTAATAAATCTTCCAATAACTCAAGTTCATTCGATAAATTTCAAAGGCGTGCAGGTTTCAACTGTGCCACCCAGCATTCTAATAGAATTTAATCAAGGCAATATTAACTGATCTGATGATAACAACAATAAACCGAAAAAAAAAAACACAGACATAAACAGGCAAGAACTATAACTCAATCACCAACGACTATTAGTGCTTAACAAAAAATATGGCGGACAAAAACTCCATCTACTATCAATGTAACATTCACATACGGATGCATTATATTCCTCCTACATAATGGAACAGATCATGCATATCACCAAGAAAGTAAACCATTTCCTATTTTAGAGCCTTTGATGTTAGATAATTGAATCATACCATTCCTGCAAAACTTGTAAGCAAAAGACTCTTCCTTCCTTGTTTATCCATCAATGAGGATGCAACAGCTGTGCCTGAAAAAATGTACGCACCTAATATGTAAATTGTCTGCATAAATGTCTAATTCACCCATCTTCTAGAATCTCCAGAATAAAACTAACCAAAAACATTTGCAGCCCCAACCAGAGCACTGGCAGCAACATCAGATGTAATACCAGCACTACGGAATACCGAAGTAGAGTAGTAAACAACTGCATTTATCCCGGCAAACTGCTGAAACAAGAAGAGAGCCGCACCAACACTCACAACTGCAATATGAAAATAGATAACTTTCCAGGAGACCAAAAATGCTGCAGGGGTAATTTTTAGGAATAGAAGACTACAATAATGCAGTCAGTAACTTAATCAAGTCCGATATACAACGGAACCATGGCTAATGCATATGTAGTCACACTTTCTACTGATCAAAATTATAGTTATAGAGAGCAACCAGATTAATCAATATTCCTAGATATAATTGATCAGTATCGAGAACTAATTGACCAAGCAATTACTTTATCATCTCAATCTGTTCTATAACATGCTGAACCAAACAGGATAAGCAATCATTTCAACTTGCCAACATAAGACAAATTTTATATTAAATCAACATGTAATTTGTTTTCCTTCCAACTGCAGCACTCATCAAATCCATCTATGTAATACATATGCAGGGAGGCAAACTACATGATAGTAGCTTTGTAAAAAGACATGTAATCCCAAACTCAAGAAAAACTCTTGTGCAAAAATATTTACCTTTTCGGTAGCGGCTGCTAAAAAGATCGAACCATCCAGCTTCCGGTTCAGACGAACCTTGACCTGCTGCATCCAGATTACCCATAATCTCAGCAACTTTTTCTTTCCCAAAGAGCCTCTTTATGGACACTTCAGCTTCAGCAATTTTCCCTTGCTTCAGTAGAAATGTACCTCATTTAGCATATTTATCACATAAAATCATACAAGAACCCCCACCAAAAATAAGCAAGTACAGCAACCACATACGTATTAGCTAAAAAGGGCATTTCTATGAAGATCACAATGTAACCTGATAAAGCCACCGAGGACTTTCAGGAGAAAAGGCCATTCCTACTGCCAATAATACAGATGGAACAAGTGCAATAGAAAACATTGTCCTCCACCTTTTAACAAAAGAGAGAAATAGTAGCATGAGATAGACAATCAATAGAAATTCAAAAGGTTGGAGAAAAATCAAGTTACATAGTCCATCCCAGTAATATTGCACTGAAGGCAATGTCAAAGGTGTAAAAAGAGGGGCGATTTTTGTGTTAACTTTTTCCAAGTTATTTGAAAACTGATGAATAAAGAACAGAGTTAAGGTTGAATTCCCCCCCTAAACTATTTCCCGAAGAGCATCCTGACACTTAAATTAAATTTGGTCTCGGTTAACCCCTCGAACTTTTGAACTTGGCATAGTTAACCCCCTAAAGGTAAGAAAATTTGCTTTGCTTATTTCTAAATAATATAGATTAAAATATAAAAGTAATTTTTAGTATTCCTTATTGTTATAATAATTTTTGTTTTGCTTGTTTTATCAAAAAGAACATTTTCAGATTTTTTGGTATGGAACTAGATAGTTATTTTTTCTCTTTTATTAAAATTTAATAATCCATTCAATCTATATATATGTGCGTGAGCGCGCGCGCGTGTATATTTCAACTTGTTCGAACCCGGAGTTGTGAGTTAAAGACGGTTAATTGATTTTAACTATTTTTTAATTACAAGGTAATACAAATAATCATGCAAAGTTCGAATTTCATAACATTTTGTTAATCGGATTAATTATTTCATATTTGAACCTAGTAATGGTATGGCCAATTTTATCTAATGTTTGTGAAAATGGTTAGAATTAGCCGTCTAATGCAATATAATGTGAAAATTTCTCTTTTATTAAAACAAAAACAAAACAGAGTTTATTATAACAATAAGTACTCCGAAAATAACTTGTGTTTTTTTTAGAAACAAGTAAAACAATTTTTTTTAACCTTCAAGGAGCTAAATGGGCCATGTTCGAAAGTTCAAGGGGCTAACCGGGACGAAGTTTAGTTTAAGCGTAGTTTAGGGCTTAATCCTAAAGAATATCTACATTTTGACTCATTAAACCAGTCAGTAGCCTGAGATTATCAACAAAATAACTAAGTATCCTACCTCTTCCAGTATAAAAGAAAAAAGGAAGAAAATGCATATAGCTTGAATCTGCCAATCTAAATGAAGCCAACAATGCCAAAAATGTTAGCTATACCAATCCCAAAAATTGCAAGAGGATATGAAGTCTATCTAATCAATATTGGTCCTTTCTAAACTTGTAAAATAACATAATATAGAGAACCCAGAGCAATACAAAGGAAAAAATGTTTCCTATATACTAAGACTCTTCCCTTGGTCTTGAATTGATAGAACCTCATGTCTAAGTTCATTTATTTGTATTGATTCTGTACTGGTTAGAAGGGACAAAAGACAAAAAACCATTAATGCCACATGCTTTGGTTTCCAGCAATTATCAGGTATTAAGAGCATTTAGTTTAAGATACATTTTTTGTATGTCAAGAGCATGTTTGAAAGAAGTAAATACCACAAAGGATTCCCCGCCAAAGGCAGTCCAGCTACCAATGCTACAAGGATCCCAATGCATATGAATAACTGGTTGACAGATCCAAGAGTACCCCGAATTTCAGTAGGTGAGATCTAGTCATGGAAAGAGTGTCAGATGTATGATACAATCATTAAGAATGTGCATAATAAAAAAGGGTACCTCAGATATGTAAAGCGGCACAATAGCTGATGATATTCCTATTCCAAATCCAGCAAGCACACGACCTATTATCATTGTCTCTACACTCTTTGATATGGCACTGAGATGCATGAAGGGTGATAACATTTAAGACAACATTCTCATCAATTTGTTATCAAAGACAAAACTCAGAAGATGAATTCTAATACAAACCAAAGAAATGTCCCAACTGCAAGTGGAATTGCATCCAACACAAAAGTCTTAGTTCGCCCAAATTTATCAGCTAATGAACCTCCAGTAAAAGAACCAACAGTTGCACCAGCAAGAAGTGCGCTAACAACCCAGCCTGAGTTAAAAATAGGCAGCATAAAAAACTCTAACTCCCTAATAAGGAAAGGTGAGATGTGCCTGAGGTATTAACAACTAGAAAAAATATAAAAATCGTGGACAAATCATCAATGTGTCAAACTAAAGATGACCATTCATTTCCCAAATAAAAGAAAAATTCAACAAAAAGCAAACTGTATTCTTGGTTAATAAGACAATAATAAATCATACTGTACGGAGTATAAAAAAAAATGAGAATTTATGTGGTTTGGCTAGTAACAAGCCCAGATCACGTGTAAAGGGAGAAGTAATAACATAAAAATTTGAGAAATTGAACAATTAGGTTGTATTTCTATGAACCACTTTTAGTCTAACAAAAAAAAAAAAAACAGAAGGCATGGTCCATTCACTTGCACCCAATGGCTCCAAGTGGACCCTAAAATGACTCCAATAACAACTTGCCTTGCAACACAGTGTTCTCTGAAATCCCAAGATCCCTGGACAGATACTCCAAAGCTCCATTTACGACCCTGAATAAGAGAAGTGTGACAGCTGAGCATGAATAGATAAGCTTCAGACCAACAACTAAAGAAAACGTCTAAGTTATTGTAGCCTGTATCTCTGAGATGAGGTTATAAAATGTGTCATTTACCAGAAAAAAGAAAGGAAAAAAAAAGATATAAAATGCATACCCCAGATGATATCCAAATAGCAGGGCCCCTAAACAAGCAACACCAACATATGGCAATACATTTCCAGAAGTTCTCTCTTGGGTTTTGGCAGGTTCGAGATCCTCAAGACCATCTTCTGTCATTCAAGAAAAAATGTTAATTTCTCATAAAGCACTAAGAAAACGACTGCATTCACTAATTCCAAAACTCAAGTAGCATTGAGAAAGAGGAAGATCAAAGTCACTGATAAAGCACAAATTAAGACTAGGAAATACATATGCCACTGCAGGAGTGACAAAATCCGGGCATAATTTGACATCAAGAATTGTGTTACCCAACAATTCCATTAAAACTAGTGACAACAATTTTTGCTATCTAATACGCAGTTTAACACATATGACTAGTATGAGAATGTGCACTTCAACTATTAAGAAGCAGTAGCTAATGTTTGCAGATTCAACAAAACTAATCCTCCAACAATTAATATCTTGAATTCCAGCGTACCAATCCAACTGATCATGGCCGTAAAAGTTCAATCAAAACTATATAAGGTTATACCTAAGTACCAATTATCACAGGAAATTTCACATATTGAACATGATCACGATCAAACCGAGCTATCAACCAAAAAGGTTAGCAATCAAATCTAGAAATTAACCAGAAGCATGAGCTCTAAGTGGTCTGGTCTTGGCTGAGGATCCAACCAAACTTTGAACACTCCCTCTCCCTCCCATTGAAAACGAGCCGACGCTAATTCTGGAGAAAATTGCCTTCTTTGTCGTGATCGCCGCCGCTCACTACTGCCAAACCGTTTTTTCTAAAACCACTCGCGCCAGCGCTGGACAAAAAACTACGATCGTAGAGGGGAATCGATTTTTCTTTGATTGAAAAAGCGGAAGCCTGCATTTCCACTAGTTTAACCTGTCGACACTTAAATCCCGCTCGCAAAAGTCAAGAAACAGTAATTTTTGCATCAAAAAGTTAAATCGTAAAACGCACGGCGCCGAGAGGTAATTCAACGAAAATACTTGAATGCAAGTCAGAATGTGACTTAATTGCGAAATTAAGAAGGCATTAAATCGAAGAAAACTGGACTGTCGATCGTCAAATGATCCAAACCAAAAACCGACCGCGAAGATCGAAAGAAAATAACATGAAAAAGAGTAAAAACCGTGAGAAAAATATTTACCTGAAAAGACGGGAAGTCGAAAAATGTAGAATTAGGAGATGAAGAGGAATTTGAATCGCGACCTCCGGTAGGGTGGCGGAAGGAGCCGTATTAATTTGAGTGTGACCGTGTGTCACGGGATGCCACCCTCATCCTATCCCCTCTCCCAGGATACGCCGGGACAAGTCCATTCCCTTATCCCGATCCTTGGGATAGGCAACGCCGGGCCCCTTGCTGCCGAGGCCCGTCGGGCTCCCGTGACTGGCGCCCCAGCACCCCCGGGCCACCCGCACCCGCCTGGGCCGCCAGCACTAGCACCAACATACCGTCGGGGCGGACCTCCGCCAAACGCCCCGCCCGAAGCTCCTTAGTTGCCTAGAGTGCTAGCTTTTTCCCTTGTAGTGTACATATTGTAAGCACGGCCTTGCACGGCCGTTTGTGTCATTTTCTAGCTTAGTAGTATCTAGTGCTGTCGCTAGCCTTTTTTTCTTTAAGCCTATTATAGGGGGTGAGAGCGAATTTAGCCTATTATAGGGGGTGAGAGCGAATTTTTGTCTGACTGTGAGCGTTGTAAGGAGCGACCCCCTCTCCGACCAACGCGTGCTGTAATTGCTTCCAAGCTATAATGTACATTCAAATTGCATTAATGAAGATTTCCTTGCAATCAATCGTGTTCATGTGTTGCTTGCTCTGCCGAGACCACGAAAAGCACCGGAGGGTGTGAATTGCGTCGTCATCGTGCATCAAGCTTTGCGAGCAAAGCTTTTGTGAGTGAGGCGGACGTAGTCTAGGACGGACTACTAGCCGCACGGTGCGCCACCAACCCAAGCACTACA
The DNA here is from genome assembly GCA_026008535.1 of Perilla frutescens. Lineage (NCBI taxonomy): Eukaryota > Viridiplantae > Streptophyta > Magnoliopsida > Lamiales > Lamiaceae > Perilla > Perilla frutescens. The sequence continues at coordinate 25,672,054 of BRKX01000014.1, read as the reverse complement.
AGCGCCCCGTGACACCGTGTGAGAAGATGATTACTGTTTGTTCACTAGTGATCAAGTTGGTGGAGATCTCAACTTCTCCACATCTTCTTATTTGTTAGTATTATTATTTTTATCTGCATATATTATAAACTGACAATGGATAATATATTTAAATTATTTTTTTCAAAATTAAATTATATATTAATATGCCTTAAACTAACCAGATTTCTGAAGTTTATAACATTATTTGTTCTATTCTGGTCTTGAAATAGAAAACAAGAAAAATAACATCTTTTGTAAACAAAAAAGGGAAGAACAATAATATCACATATTATTATCCCGAGATTTACTTGCTCCATTTTTCAGAACTTGATAGAGCGAAAGAAAAAGAAAAAGAAAAAAGAGGGATTGAACAGTTCGTCTGATTAACTGTTTATATATGATGATATGATGATGGTGATGACATTTTGACAGCACACAGCAGAGGCTGCCACGTCACTCCTCATTCCGTACAATATCCAAAAATTGCACAAACTGCACCACTGTCACCGCAGTGAAGTGTTGGGATGATCACCATGGAATATTCGAAGCTACCGTGAGCGTGCCCAATTTCATTCACAGTATTATCGATTAAACTTCTAGTAAAAACAATTTTAAAAAAATGCAAAAAAAAAAGAAAAAGAAATTGGGGCACGCTACTGTTAACGAATTTTCCGATTACCACCGGGTAAATTCGAAAAGGCCGAAACTTGATATAAATGGGTTTGGGATCTCTCAATAGTCAATAATTTATCCAAGTTAGCCCAATATGAAATCGGGCCTTTCATTCGGCCATATCAATTCCAAGTAATCAATTCCAAAAAAAAGAAGAAGAAGAAGAAGAAGAAGAAGTCATTCTTATGTTAGCTCTACTCTTGTGCCACATTTTACAAGTTTCAGTGTAAAACTGTATTTAATCAGCCAACCGACTGCCACAAACACCTCTTCCTGCTCGCTACAATTAATTTGTGACACCTCAAAATAAAGGTTTTTCTCTGCTCCTCCCTCTCTTTTTTAGTGTTACTGCGTCTTGTCAATTGGTTTTGAATTTCGTTTACAAGTCTAAATCTTTCCGTTGGCTAAAAACATGTATTTATTTTTGAGGGGTTTCAAAATCTGCAGAATTGTATTCAGGTCGATGTTGTATGCTGTTTGTTTGCCTAATACTTGCACGAGCAGCGTCTCTTATCCCAGAATCAAAACCCCCAATTTTCATCGAAAGCGTTTAGCTCCTACAAGGCTTCGCGTCTCTGCCTCCTTGGCCGAGCGGAATGGCGTCCAGACCGAGTTCACTCCCTGGCTCATTGTGGGATTGGGGAACCCTGGAAACAAATATTATGGAACTCGCCACAACGTATTAGCTTCTGCTCTTTATTTGCATCGCTTAATATCTGCTATTGCTTTTCTTCTGAACTCGGATATACACCTTATTACACCCAAAATTGTGTGACTTTATGAAAACTAGGTCGGCTTTGAAATGGTTGATCGAATCTCTCAAGAGGAAGGCATTGTGATGGACACTATACAGTCCAAAGCATTGATTGGCATAGGTGCTTATTTGGCCGACTCGAAAAGATATTTTCTCAAGAGTTTGATTTACCACAATGAACAACAATATTCATTAAGTAGCATGTCTGAACACTATCAGTGCAGGTTCAATTGGACAAGTACCAGTTTTGTTGGCTAAACCTCAGACATACATGAACTTCAGTGGAGAAGCGGTTCGTCCTTCACATTATGCTTGTCACATCACATCTATGTTGTTCTAAATTTTTGATAAAGTTATTCATGTTAAGGAGTAATGAATGACCTTTATGTTTAAAGTATCTACATCAAAAAAGTCCTTGCCAAGTGCTGCTATTTTGAACTTCAATTGGGTTGCTACCTAGTACTTCTGTCATGGTTGCCTCACTTTATATGCTTTATGTACTAATTTTGTTATCTAGGTCTGAATGCTCTGACCGTAGCCATTGTTTTTCCGTAAATAAGAAGTTTGTGCTGCAATTCACTAGCCCAGCATGGATTTGTTTCTTGTTGCTAATCAGAGTATCCATTACCTAGTAACATGTCACATGACTGAGAAGAGTATGCTCAGTGAACAATGTCAATGAGTAGGATACGGAATCTTCACAGAGAGTCAAAAAAGTTGTGTCTTGTACTGAGAGGACATAAGTTCAGTAGTTTGTGATCAACTGCTGTCAGTAATCAGCTCATGAATTAAAGTCTTGTTCCGATTTTGTGTCCAACTCGTCTTAATGGTGCAAACAGCTGGAGTTTGGTAACTATATATTTGAAGCATACATTTTCCTACCAGAATCGACTCTACTGTCGGCTACTTTAGCATATATCATGCTGAGTATCTTAGAAAACTTTTATCATAGAGCACAGTAGTGTCTACTAGCACATACTAACAAGTATAATAATAGTAGTTATCAAGAGGCTGGATTATGCATCACCTCTAATTGCTATTTTGCTAAGCTAGGCATTCTGTATAATTACATCATAGATATTACGTGCCTTCTGAAACTGATCATAAAATTTTTGTTTCAAGTTCTTGTCTGTGATTATATATAGCCCACATAGAAAACCAGCGTACATATACTTTTGACTTTCACTAATATTTCTCCTCCTTTGACTATTAATATGCCTTGTTCCACAATATCAGTTTTCTTTACCAAAAATTGGCTACACTTACTATTCTTCTCTGTCCTATGTTTCCAGGTTGGGTCACTTGCTGCATATTATCAAGTGCCCTTGCGCCACATTCTACTGGTCAGCTCATACTGTAAATTTTTCTTATGGAATGATATTTTCCTTTCTTTCATTTTTAATAAAAATAAACAAATCACTTAATTCAAACATACTTTATAGATTCTGACTTCTTTCTGAATAACCATTCTAGGTTTATGATGAGATGAGCTTGCCAAATGGAGTTTTGAGGCTTCAACCTAAAGGAGGACATGGTCACCACAATGGGTATTGTCTCTAGATAAAGCTCGTGAGGAAAATTGTTGAAGAAACTATTCATGGAGTTTAATGATTGAGTTAAATTTTGGCTTATAATACATTGTCCCAGACTTGCAATTTGATGGAAAATACTATAATCAAGCTAATTGTTCGTCAAAAAATACTATAATCAAGCTAATTGTTTGTAAATGATCTGAGTCGAAAAATAAGGGGCTTGAGCTCGGCTCATTTTGTTTTTACTAAGGCTGAAGCTTGATTCGAGCTTTGACAATTATGTTTGAGCTTGGCTCACTTTGAAATTATTGAGTTCGTGAGCTGCTTGAGCTCGACTCATATATTGAATGAGGTTAGTTCGAGCTTGGTTTGTTAAGCACATAATTGTTACGATATCCCACATCGATTCCACATGAAAGTGTGGAAGGGTATATAAGTGGGGATCAACCCTTCACCTTTGACCATGGTTTTGGGTTAAGTTAGGGCTCCCTATGTTATATGCCTAACAATTTGGTCCGACCTGCTGGATTTGGACGGCCTGTGGAAATGGGCTACCCAATGGTGGGCACAAAGGGGGTTGCCACCCGGAAGTGGGCCTTGGTGTGGGTTGCCACCCGGAGTGTTAGTTCGAGCTTGGCTTGTTAAGCACATAATCGAACTAAAGTTCTAGCTCCTTAAGCTTTTAATCAAAAATTAATTTTAAAACCTATTAACTATACAAAGTAGGAAAATAATGAATGAGTTGGACTTGAGTTTGAGCTCAATAACATATAAAGGAGCATGCTCGATAAGGATTTCATGCTTGAAAATGAGCTCGAGCTCGGCTCATTAAAATTAACAAACAAAGTCCAATAAACTTTTCTTTGAATCGAGATATAAATAATTCACAAGTGGCTTGGTTCATTTTCACCATAGGCTCTAGCATGGTTTATAGTTTGCTTTGTAATTTGTAAAGAAGTCATTGCCATCAAATTCTTTATATGAACTGCACCAGGCAACTTTTGTTACTTTTCATTAGGAGGTCAGAGGTTACAGTTTCCTATATCTGTGAGTCCTTTTATTTGTCTCTGCTTATTCCTGTCATAAAAAGGTCTAGTTATTTTGGATTCATCCCAGTACTCTCTGGCCGCACCACAATATAAACCAAGATTTTCCACAATGCGTATATCAATGATTAGATTTGAGTCTTTCTCCTACCTTTCTTGAATCACTGACTTATGTGTGGTGCATGCTTCTGTATCAATGTGTTACTAAACAATGAATTTAACTTGTTGGTTTTTCTATGCCATATTCATCCTAAATTACAGATCGTTATGACTTGAAATTGAGGCTGCATTATTAATGTGTTTCTCACTATTGGTCCTGATTGGAAAATCTACCAAAATCCTTGTGCTGAAAATCATTGAATTTCTCTAGTCATATCCAGGACTTTTATATGCTTTTCTGAATTATATTAATTCAGAGCTTATGATTCTTGTTCTACAGGGTTAAGAGTGTTATGGAACACTTAGATGGCCGTCGTGAATTCCCCCGGTTTTGCATTGGTTAGTTTCTTAACTGAATTCCCAGTCAAACTGTTACAGCTCATGATTAAGCCTACCTGATATTCCAGGTGTTGGGAATCCGCCCGGTACAATGGATATGAAGGCTTTTCTTCTTCAGAAATTCAGCACCTTGGAAAGAAAACAGGCATGCCTAGTTCCGTGTGTTTTTACATTTACATGCATTGCTACCTTAGTTCCTAAGCAGACACAGTACGGATTTTCATCTGAATCTTAAGTTCATCTTTACAGTATGAGCCACTTCTGTTAATCTTAAGTTAGAAACATTAGGATGTGGTTCGAACAAATCAAGATCCTTAATCGATTTGGCATTCCAACCATTTATAATACGGTGCTTGCTACTTGCCCCCTAGTTTCGAAGGTTTGTATTCAAATTCTTATTGAGCATGCTGTAACATCCGAATTTGTTGGCTCAGGTGGATGCTGCATTGGAACAAGGCGTCGAGGCGGTGAGGTCGCTTGTACTAGAAGGATTCACCAGTAGAATAAAAAGATTCAATCTTGGGCAGAAATATAAGTATCATCAAGTTTGATTGAATTTTGAGATTTTGCCTAAAAATGATGTAGGAGGACCAAGATATACATATCAATCTTCAAATCTTTATCTTGCTATGCTAATTGGCAATTGCCATGTGCTCTGTGGGAGATGGGGTACAGAATACATAATTAAATGTTGTTTAGAGAAATTAAATGAGATTGAAATGATATTTATGTTGTGTGTAAATTGAAATATGAAATAGATGGTTGGAGATAGGCCGCCGGCACTCTTTGAAGGAAATGTAACCATTTGTATACATGCAAAAAGTTTTACACAAATTTCGGAAGCCGACCATTTTTTGTATAGTCTTCTTTTTGACAGCTGCAAACTTTTGTCAATCATCCCAAAATTTAAAATTAACTGAAAAATCATATAATGATTTGAAAATGAGGGGCCATGAAATTAAAGGCCAGCTTATCTCTTTTAGTTGTGCATTTGGAATTGGATTTGAAATCTAACATTTCTATTTTGAACTAGTTTTTTTAATAAGTCGAATAAATATAGAATCCCTTTTTATTTGGTTGGATCTGAGATCTATTCAAATGTCAAATCTTTGCATCTTTAATCTCTAAATTTACGCACATCCTTAGTGCTATTAGAAAATTAGTCATAAATATTAAGGTAGTTATGCAATTTGCTTGAACTTTAGGAAACACAATCAAATTTAATCATGAGCTTAAGCGGATAATTGATTTTACCTATTTGGGTTAAATGTCAATCCCAATTACATAATTTTCAGCCAATCAAAAATTAACTCATTATATTAACAAAAGGACATCCATTTCGGAAAAGATGGACATTTATTTTGCTTAATTACATTGCAAACTCAATTTAGTAGCTACTAGGCTACTACATTTAATGAATTTTATCCTTTTCTTTTAATCTTTCACCCTTTTTGTAGTTGGGTTACTTTCTTTTGGTTAAATTGAGTTGTTGAATACTATGTAATGTTATTGGACCTTTTGAAATGCGAAATTCAATAACTCAATTATAATATAATATAAATGTAAAGTTGAATATAGCCTCATAAAATGATGAGCATGAAGACTGGAATACAATAAATGTATAAATTGAACGACTTAATTATTGATCAATCCTTGCAAATATACACTTATTATGCAATTTTGAATGACAAATCAAGACCCACATGACGATACCGATGTTTCCAATCCCTACGCAAAATTATGAATTTAAAGAAGAAAGCTAAAAATTGGAGTTAACTAAAGCTTCTTTTGTAATTCCAGGATTCACTATCAAAATAGAATCCGATAAACTTTTGGACTCTAAATTAAATCAAAACAACAATTGGAAGGTTTTTTTTTTTTCTGGAATAATTAAAATTATCCGCAGCGTAATATAGATTATAGAGTATATAGACTGCAATTTTAGGGATCAATCGTTTTTCTTATTTTTTTTTTAAAAAAAGAAAAAGAAAAGTCAGGAGCTTGAACGAAAAGTACCAACTTAACATTATTATATTTTTCCTGCACTTTAATGGCTTAATCATATGAATACACAATTATATGTTTAGGGAATTAGGAATTTAATCATAAGACAAAATGACTCCTGCAGTATTTAGAAAATAAAATATCCTAACACAATTAAAATATTAATTAAGTAAAATTAGTTTAACTAAAGAACTTGTTTTTACAATTAATAATTAAAATAATAGATATTCAATAGGTTGAGTCATTATGAAAGTAAAAACCGGGCCCACATGAATAAGAACGTTGTGAGTAACTTTCTTGTTTCCCTCTTCCCTTTTATACCCTTCTCCTTTATTAGACCGTTGCAAATTGCAAACACAACTTTTAAAACCAAAACTAAACTAGGTAAAGAAGCACCAAAATTTCATCACAAAAGTCTTGGAAAATCGTGTCAATGGAGGAGATCAACGAATCTCTGCTCCCACAAAATCACACTCTCCATTCTCTCCACGCCGCCCTCGATCCCAAATCTCTGATTCTCTCTCAATTCTCCGATTCCGGAAAGCCGCAACTGCTGCAACTCACGACTGAGAGCTTCATCATGGAGCGAGGGCCCAGATTCAAAGAGTACTCCGATCTCCGAGAGCGAAAGCTAAGAATGAAGAACTCAATGGATCGACGGAGCCCAGAAAAAGAACCAGTAGAAAATATTCAAAACCGATCGGTTTTAACCCCACCGAAGAAGCAGGTAAAATTCAGTTCAAATTTCTCAACCCCGCCGAAGAAGCCGAAAGCCCCCTCTTCTTTGGCCCAATCCGTTCCAGATTTCTCGTCTGCTCTGCGGAAGGAGAACAGGAAGCCGCCTCCGCTGCCGCCGGTGGCGGAGAGATCGTTAACGCCGCCGGCAGCGCTGTCGAAGAGCGGGAGCATGTATGGGAAGGTGGGAGCAGGGAGCAAGTCGGCGAACTCGGCGGAGAAGAGGTGTGGGGGATTGATGGCTAGGAAGAGCTACGCTAGCATGGAGGAGTTGAAGGGGTTGGCCGCCGCCGCCGCGAGGAATGTGATCAATGGAGAAAACAGGGGAGGGAGGAGCAGTAGAGGTGTTGCCAAAACTGTTTTGGGGTCTAGGCAGTTTTGAGTTGCGGAGAACTTGCATTTATTTCCTTGGGTATTTTTTTTTGTTGATTCTTTAAATTTTTGGTATTCGAGTGTTTGTGGTTTTTCTAGCATAGGTTTTACTTTGTATAGAAAGCAAGCTTTAGCAGTTTGATTTCATGTTACTGGAGGTGGAATACATTTTCTGGCAATTCAATGAATTGTTGATTATACACTTACTACTTATGTATGTATGTATACCAGAATTTCAACTTTCAACACATCGTTTGGAGAGAGAGAGAGAGAGAGAGTAAAGTTTACACTTTGGTTGAATGCATCGACAGATATTACGCTGTTAAACTGATCGGTGAGAAGAGAATGGATAATTAATACAATTGATACCATCTTTCATGGGGTTAGCTTAGGCTTTTTGACTGTTGGGAAAGTAATTCACAATTACAGAAGAGAATTTAGGTCTGCCATTTGCAAAGATCCATCAGAATCTCATCCAACAAAATCTGGAATAAATGTCTGCTGATCTCAATGCCACTCTCAAAAGCTTCAGTCTCACACACCGTCCATTCTCCTAAGGAATGACTCATCTCTCTTTCTATCAACTCATCGAGACCGAACCTCGATATTTTTTCCCACCTCCTAACAACTTCTACAATCTCCAGGATCAACATACTATTGTTCATGCGAAACGGCAATTTTCTTGATACTTTCGACCCTCTTTCGGGATATTCTTGAAATCTTACGCCCAGATATTCCATGATCGAATCCAGAACGAATCTTCTCAGTTGGTTCACCTCGTTACCATCCTCGATCCCAAGTGAGCAACCGAAATTCATCCAGAGAACACTTGCGAGCATATCCAATTCATCGAGGAGCAAATGCTTAATTGGAGAGCCTCTTCCTACAGCTGAACCTGAAAGCATTGCGCTATGGAAGGCCAACTCAGCGTTCAGAAGCACATCCTTCACTTTGTCGAGCTCATTTCCTTTCAAACCAAAATCAAGGCCACTGCAGCACAAAATTTCGGAAACATTGTTCAGGATCATCTCTTTAGTATTCTCAATGGCATTTAATGAGGCTGCAGAGTCCAAAATATCAGGGTTGGGTGACTCTGGTTCACAATAAGAGCAATCTAAAGATTCATCGACCATTTTATATCCTGCAAATAGAAGTTGAGGTTAGATTGTCACATTCAAACTGACGACATTGGAAAATTCAGCAGACGGATTATTGGACTACAAGTCGTCACCTAGGCTGTCGTCTGCACTGCTGGAAGGACAACTCTCAGTAGAAAAGAAGGGCTCAAGAACAGATCCTGGGCTTAGGTGCTCACTGTCAAGGGGTTGGTCAAAAGATCGCTTCACATTCATGGCATTTCCCTGAATACAAATGACCAAATATAACTTCTTCAAGTTGTTAATCAGAATGGCAACAAATTAACTGAATGTCAAGCAAAAAACATGCGAGCAAAAATTCAGATACCATACACCATACCAAAAACTCTCTCGGGCTACAAGGTCTGAGAGTAACAATGGTTCCTTTAAGCTACATTTGCAGTTATAAAATTTAGCCAAGTCAATCTGCAAACCACTCCCTCTAACATAGAATCTTAGTTTACTCAACAGAGGTTAAGGTTATCTAACACATGCAGTTCATGGCGTTCACTAAATTTGCAGACATAGAAAATGCTATATTTAGCAACAACACAGATCAGGTAACATGATGTCGAGATTGAGCACTAAATAATTAGCTATCAACAAAGCTGCTGCATCTAAACTCTTGTTGGACACCAAAATCAGTCAGAGAACAGAGGAGGCTAAGATTAATAGGTGAAATGAATTTACATTCTGTTTTTAAAGGAGAAGAGTAGTGACCTTATTTATGGAATCAATTTCATTATATAAAGGCCCAATTATTAGTAGGAGGTGAATCCTCATCCCCAGTTCCACATAACATTAGAGTTTGCCTTTTCGCATTTTTAGAGATCCTAAACAAATCCATCACTTTGCTCCATATTACATTTCTCACAGTTTCAAGTGCACATATCCATGTCAAGAAAATATTTTGAGATCATGCCTAATTCATCTAGTTGCTTCGCAATAGTAACATTTTGACTGACCTGGAGAACGGTTGAAGATTTTGAGTTAGACAAATGGCTCTGACCACTCCAACCACTTCTATCAGATATAGCACATAAATTATCCTGCTGAAATGGAGCCTCTAAAGTCAATGCCGTTATTAGCTCTTGTAGAATCGTAGCAGTGGTTTTTTTAGGTGCATTGCCTGTATCCTCCCCTTGGCAATTCAATTCCTTCAATTTTTGTTGGAGAAGAGCACCAAGAGCATCTCCGCTTATAGGACATGGTTTCTCAAACTTTGTCTTTCTCTCACTTTCTCCTAATGCTGGTTCCTGTCCACCTTCATCACACCATAAACCACTTCTAACCTGGGTTTTGGCAACTTCATGAATTCCAATCTTCCGCTTCACCGATGAATTAAATGTGAATGAAACAACATTGTTGTTCCCTGGACCACTGTCAAATGTTGTATCTTGCCGACGGAGCAATCCAAGTCTGTTGCATTCATGGTTACACTTTGCAGTATACCCCAATTGTTTTCCAGACACTGAATGAGGAGAACCAACAATTGGTTTATTGATGGTAGAGCTTGAGCAACCAGAATTTTCGCCTTGTCTACAGATATAAGCTGGCCTCCTCTTTCTCCCAGAAGGTACCGAGTCATTCATGCTATTGTTGATTCTCTTCTCCAATTCAAATCTACCATTCTCAATTCGAGTAGGCACCCGCGACCTGGAATTACAACTCAAGTTTTGATTCACTGAAACAGAATTCTTGGTCCCATTCATAACAGCTGTTGATGCTTTGCTATCCGCCAAACAATTCGCATTTGGTCTTGGAGGAACTGTTTCCCTCGCCCGCAACATTTGATTTTGCCTATCTGGCTTCTGGTTAGTACTAAGAGGTAAAGGCTCACCCCTAGGAAGCTTGCACTGTTGGCCAGCCAAATGCTGCTGAATGTGTCCAGAACAAAAGGGACGCCTGTATGATGCAAGTTTGACATGAGATTGAGCACTTCCAATGACCGGACTTGCAACCGCTGGGTAGTCATCATGCAACTCTTCTTCCAATTGATGATAATAAGTAGCATTTACAGGCTTGCTCCGTTCTGACACTTGGCAAGAGGATCTTACATGATTTGAGAAGGGTGAAGCAAAAACTAATGGTTGTGAACTGATGGTAGGTTGACCATTCAAATTATCCAGCAAATAGCCACAATTTCTGCAAGATGAGTCCCCCTCTGCAGCAACACTTCCAAAACCATAAGAATCATCCAAATGGCTTGATGACGAGTGTATCCTTTCCTCCATAACCAGGTCTCGTGGAGGATGGCGCGAGGAATTTGAGTAAGTGAGAGTACATTTAGATCTACTTGTTTGCAAACCAGGTTCCAAAATTCTAGTTGCTGCACCAATCAGTTTAGATGGCCTTTTCTTTGAAAGATTTTTAGGACTTTTCACTGGAGAAGGAAGCTTTGTAGGATGCTTTCTTGACTTCGACAATACATTCTTGAATGGCAGTTTCTCTGCCCCAAATCTAGTTATTGGTTGCCTCTCGCATATACTTGTCTTTTGAAGTTTCTGAGGCCTTACTTCATGCTTAGTCCCACCTTTCTCCACAATCAACTCTTCCTTTTTATCGACTAATTTCTCTGCTTTTCCACAAACAATGCCAGATGCGGGCGCCTTCTTCTTCGATTTATCTCTCTGTAACGTTGGCATAGATTCCAAACCCATGAGCCTGGCAACAAGACCAGGAACACGCATTTCATTCTTTTGCTCATTATCTACAATGGCCGTCGCCCCATTAGTAATCTTCACAGTTGGGAAACCCCCATTGTTTTCGTCAGCAATCTATTCCATTCACACAATTTAAAAAGAATCAGTGCAGGATTAGCTGCTGAGCTATAACGCTAAGTGCAATAGTGCATTAGTTTAACATTATATCGATACTAACAAAAGCGACAAACCGAAACTTTAAATACTAAATAGAAAGCAAAAAGTAAAGACATGCAGCATTAACCAAGAACGCATACCAGACGAAGCTTCGGCTGCTTCTCATCCCCACCAAATTTCTTCGAAGCTTGTTTAAACCGAACTAATTAAACACCAATGCAACAGAAACAGATAACAAAAATCAATTCCAACATTATTGTAAATATTCTCAACAACTTTACGAAACAAAAACATATATCAGAAACAATAACCTGGCGGAAGTAATTTCTTGGAAAACAGCTTCTTCTTTGCGAATCTACGATTCCAATCAAAAAGTTGAAAGAAAATGCCAACACAACCTCCAGGCCTCTGCGGCTTCTTCTCCACAATGGCCAAAGATGACGCCGGTTTCTCCACTGAATCATTCATTCCTCCAACAAAACATCAAAACCGAGAAAGAAGAAAAAGTTCGAAACAAATCCCACCTCTCAGAACAACCAAAAACGTCTTCCTCACGAACTCAAATCGATTTTTCTTCACAAAAATTCAATCTTTATCCAATCAAAAGAAGTCCCAAAACTCCCATTTGGACAACACTGAATTAAAAAAAAAAAAAAAAAAAACATTTTTCAAGCTTCTTCCTTTTCAAGTGTCACAAAAGATAGACACATTTTCGACTCCCTCCCAAGAAATGGCCCCAGAAGTCGGTAAAAAAAGAACCCAAGCCAAAACAAATGCGCAACGCCATGTGCAAAGCGTGAGATGCTTTCACAAGAAAAGCCCCACTAAGAAAAAAGACCAAAAAATTTTCACATGTCGAACAAAAATTACCAAACTCGTTTCAAGAAAGAGGAACTGTAGAGACAGGGTCTGAAACTGACAGCGGATGTGCAGAGAGCGAGAAAGAGGGAGCGTGCATATACATACTAGACATATGTATTTTAAGGCTGGAATGAATGATTATGAATCATCAGGAGCTAAAAGGCATAATCATCGGAAAATAAATGCACATATATAAAGGTGAAGATAATAAGAATCTCGACAAGTACAGGAAACAATAAAGCGTGTTTCGGGAAAAAAAAAATTGAAAATGAAGGTGGACGCAGTGGAGGGATTTTGGTTCGGCAGCTGACAAAGCTGTGCTGGTGAAAACGGCTGCTCTCTGAAATCTCAGTAGTGTGTGACAGTGAGGAGTGAGGAGAGGGGGAGAGAGAGAGAGAGAGAGAGTGTGTGTGTGTGTGTGTGAGAGAGAGAGATCGGAGGATAAGACGGAATGGCACTCGGTGCGTGAGCGCCCACACGCACTGCGTACGTGTATGTATGTATTGTATAGCTTCCAAACTCAAATTGACTACTGAAGAAATCGAACTCTCGGTTTTAACAGAGTTGTAATTAAAGTTGGCTCTAAAATTGAGACAACTTTGTATACGTAGCGGCTCCAAAGTTGAGACAACTTTGCATACGCAGCGGAAATTTAGAAATAGAACAACGGATTAAAATTTTCACGAGATTATATTTTTATAATCTCATGAAATGCCTGAAGGCGAAATCTTCACTATATAGAATATGTGAATTACAAAAACACTACTAGAAAAATACTAACTAAAATATTAAGACAATTTATCTCTTCCTTCACAGAAAGTTGAGACTAAAGTTATCTTAACCAAATCTAGTAGAAAATCTGCAGAATATAAAAACTCGATCTATAATCTGAATGTATATATCTAAGACTCTGTTTCTATCACAATACAACTGATCCCTATTTATATAAAACTTAAAACTTGGTCTCTACTCCAAATAACAACTTGATCTCTTTAGTCCTAAATTTGCGCCGCAAGCCTGCTGCAACTTCCATAACTACCATTGACACAATCAACCTGGATTTAGTTAAGCATAACAGCCTCCCTTGAATATCTCAACCGAATTTCTTCCTGTACAAGAAAACAATAAAGAAAGACAAAACAAATACAAACCAAATAAATAAAATAATGGTTACAAATAAAACCTACGGTTTCAACAATCTCCCCCTTTTTGTCTTTCTTTCCAAAACAACCTCAAGCCTGCAACATAACTAAACTCCCCCTAAATAAATACACAGAACATAACAAGCATAATAAAACATAATAAAGTTGCTCCCCCTGTCATGCAAACTTCCCAAAACAAAGTGTCATCCAACACTCTTCATTCATCAAATATCAGCATCTTTATCAAAAGATCAACAAAAATAAGCATAGTGTTTAAGCACAAAACCAAAAGTAAATTGTTTTGAGAAATTGTTTTGAAATTAGCATAAACAAATCTGCAACATAAACAAGTCTGCAATCCTCCTTCCTTTACTCCTCCTCCTCCTTCTCTTGCTCTTGCTCATCGGTTTCCTCCTCTTCACTGGCTGCTACCCTTGCTGCCCTTCCTTTGCCTCTGCTACTCCCTTCTCCACCACCAGTTTCTCCCCTTTTTGGGAAGAAAGAAGACGCTGGAATACTTTTCTTTGCTTGGCAAAGATCTCAATCTGGGCAGTGTAGAGATCAATTTATTCCTGCAAAACAAATATAGGGATAGAACAAAGATGATCTGAAGATGGAGGAGCAGTCTCAGCAGCATCACTCCATGGAAGATCACAAGTTTTGGATTCAGCAAGAAAAGCCTTTTGAACAGTCTGGAGAGGAAGTCTGGCCGTGAGAATATCCTTCTTTGTAGGCTTGAAACCTTGGTCCAGGAGCATGTTGTAAATGAGAGAGGGAACTACCAATTTTTTGTTGGATTTGGACATGGCAATTTCAGCAATTGAATGAAAAATATGTTACCCTAGATTCACCTTTTCTCCCATATACACTTTATAGAGTAGACAAACATGTTCAAAAGGTATCATTGTTGTGTTAGAAGTAGGGATCCAGTTTGACATAGAGATTTTGTGAAGTGTTGAAAACAGTGAAGTTAGAACAGAAGCAAGTCTATTCGGCTTCTTGTTAGCCAACCACATCTCAGTTTGGCCACCAGTTAACACATCTGCCATCTTGGCTTCCAACTCTTCATCAACCCCCTCATCAGATTCAATAACATTAGGCATTCCCAAAAATTTGTTAATCCTAGCAGGAGTAACTATGAACACTTTCCCACGAACATAGACTTTACCATATTGTTTAGAAGCTGGATTCCCAAAATCATGTGACAAATTTGCATAGAAATACCTAACTACTTCAACAACATACGACCTAGCATAGGTTACACTCCCCAGTACTTTTCTTTTCTTCAAAAATTCATCCAAATTGTAACCAGAAAAATCTTTTAAATCCACGGCTCAATCATTCAAGATTTCTCTATTCTTAAGGAATTCCCAATTTCGCTTAGCAATATCAGAATAAAATAAAATTGAGTTTGCCTTCGATACCTCTAAATCCGAATTAGAATCAGCAACCTCCTCAGATTGAGCAACAACCCGCTTAGCTTTCTTCACAGATTTTCCACGACCTTTCGAGGGAGAAGAGAAGGAGATTTTCCTTTTGCCCTTTTTCGAAATAACAGTTTCTTCAACTTCATCATCAGCTTCAGAATCTGAAGGAGTCTGTTCACCCGAATTATTTTCTTCTTCACACTCCTCCTCTTCTTCAGCTTCACTGATGATCTCAATTGGCTCCACTAGAGTTCTCGAGGAACTACCAGTCATAAGAAAACGTTTGGACCATCTAGTTGGTGGAACCTTCTTTGATTTTGTAGATTTCTTCTTGGGCGGGGAAGGTGTTGGAGTAGTCTTTTCGGGCATCTCTTCTTTTATCTCTTCCTCAATTTCAGAAAATGGGATCTCAATTGGTCCTTCATTGTACATATTTCCTTCATCGGAAGAAAGAAAATGGTCGATTTGCTCTTTGGCAAGAACTGGAGTGTCAAGGGCTGTCATAATTACTCCGTCGGGAACAAGTATTATAGCCTGAGAGGAGTCGATTGTTGGAGAGGAGGCCGGTAATGCAAGTGGGTGAGATTGAATCTCAGAACAACTTGCAATTTCTGGAGAAATTTCCACTGGCGTATTTCCCTTAGATGGAGACAGAAACACCTTAGGTCGAAGAATTGGGGTGGAGTCCGGTGAAAGAAACCGGAAAGGATTTGGAAGAATGGGTTGTGGTAGAGAAAACGAAGGTTGTGGAGGAAAAGTAGACAAGTGCCGGAGATAGGCCGACGCCTCTGGATCGTTGAAGAGCTCCTGGATCTGTTTCAGTTTGTCGGGATTCATGACGAAAGATTGGAGAAAGAAAGAGAAGGGTTTCGGGAAGATGAAGAGTTTTCAGAAGAGAATCTAAATGAAAATGACAAGAATGAAAAATAAAGGGATATAAATATAGTTGATAGATATCCGCCTCCAAATTAATAGGAATCAATAAATTAAAGATATAGTCAAAACAGATATTAAAGATAGAGTAAGATACACTTCCAGATACATTCAACTGACTTTCAAAATTTTCCCGATTTTTTTTTTTTAATAATTATCCAACTATTGTCACCAAAAATATATTTATTAGTAAACTTTTGATACATCATAGAAAACTTATTAACAAAGAGAAACAGATGATGAATAGATGAATAACCAAAAGAATCTCATAAGAATCATTTATCTAAGATCTTTGATCTAGTTATATGATTTTATAAGAACAATCATGGTTTTGCCTAGAAATAGGCTTTTTCATCCTCGAATCTGCTCAACTTCACAGTTAACTATGATACACCAAAAGTTGTGACAATAGTTGGGCCAACAAACGGTATCACATCATACATAAGCCAAGAGATTTTCTCAAAATTGAGAATCTCTCATAGCTTAAAGCTTTTGTAAATAAATCAGCCAGTTGATTATCTGTACTAATATACTCTAACTTTAATAACTTCTTTTCAACTAAATCTCTAATAAAATGATACCTTAAATGAATGTGCTTGGATTTTGAGTGATGAACAGGGTTCTTTGCAAGGTTGATGGCACTTGTATTATCACAGAGCATCACCAAGGAATTACTTTCCAAGCCATAATCATCTAGCATTGACTTCAGCCATATTAATTGAGTAGAACAGCGCCCGGCAGCCACATATTCGGACTCAGCTGTGGACAATGAGATACAATTTTACTTTTTGTTGTGCCAAGAGATGAGATTGTTTCCTAAGTAACAGCATCCTCCACTTGTGCTTCTCCGATCATCAATTTCACCAGCCCAGTCGGCATCACTGTAGCCAACAAGATCTGTGGTTGTGTCTTTTGTGAACCAAAGTCCTAGTTCACAAGTACCAGCAACGTATCGAATGATCATTTTTACTGCTTTTAGATGCTCCTCCTTTGGGCATGACTGAAAACGAGCACATGCACATACGCTGTACATGATATCTGGCCGGCTTGCGGTCAGGTACAGTAGACTTCCGATCATCGATCTGTACAAAGTTGGGTCAACTTCAAGCCCAACTGCATCTTTCGAAAGTTTCTCAGTTGTGCTCATGGGGGTTCTCATGTGCTTTGCAGTTTCTAATCCAAACTTCTTCACGAGATTCTTTACATATTTCGTCTGAGAGACGAACACTCCATTCTCCTTTTGTTTGACTTGAAGTCTGAGAAAGTTGCTAAGTTCCCCAACCATACTCATCTCGAAAGAGGTAGACATGGCTTCCACGAATTCCTTCAAGGCTTTCTCACTAGTTGACCCAAATACTATGTCATCGACATAGATTTAAGCTATAGTTAGAAAGTTGTTTTCCCTTTTTCATGTCCCCTGTAAAAACCAAAATCAAGCAAAAATTCGGTCAAACGACTATACCAAGCTCTAAGAGCTTGCTTTAGTCCATATAATGCCTTGTGTAGCTTGTACACATGATCGGGCTTTGTTGGATCTTCGAATCCTTTGGGTTGTTCTACATACGCCTCCTCTTCTAAAACTCCATTGAGAAAAGCTGCTTTAACATCCATCTGGTGAAGAGTGATGTTGAGATAACAAGCAATAGCAAATAAAAGCCTAATAGACTCTATACGTGCAACCGGGGCAAAAGTTTCATCATAGTCTATGCCTTCTACCTGAGTATATCTTTGGGCAACTAAGCGTGCCTTATTTCTAATGATATTCTCAAATTCATCAGTTTTATTTTTGAATATCCACTTAGTTCCAATAACATTTACTCCAGAAGGTCTGGGCACAAGTGTCCAGACTTTGTTTCTCATGAACTCAAGTAACTCGGCTTGCATTGCACTAATCCAAAATTCATCCTTCAAGGCTTCAGCAACATTCTTAAGTTCAATCATGGACAAGAACACAATCGTGCCAACTTCATGTATGACACATGATAAACACACCATCCCTACCATTTCCTTGTAGTTGGCAATTGTCTTTCCTCTTGTTCGGACCCCTTCATTAACATCTCCAATGACTTGGTCTATTGGATGATCTTTGCGAATTCTTTTCGGTGGGTCCCTTCTTGCACTCCCTTGTACAGTGATATCTGATCCTTCTTGCTCATGATCAGATTCAGGTTCATCAGAAGGTGTGTCTGAAGTGGGCTCAACTTCAGGGTCAACTTGTTCTGCTTCTGTAGTACTTGTACTTCCATGTATCTCAATTACACCGTCAGTATCATCAGTAGGAGTATAAAGACTGGCTAAATCATCAAACCTCACATTTACACTCTCCATTACAGTTTTGGTCCTGAGGTTATACACACGGTAAGCATGACTGTTTAGGGAATAACCAATGAATACACCTTTGTCACTTTTAGGGTCAAACTTGTATAGATAGTCCCTATCAATCAATATGTAACAAACACAACCAAAGACATGCAGATATTTAAGGTTGGGTTTTTTACCATTAAGAATCTCATATGACGTCATGGTGGTTCCGGTTCTTAAGTTAACTCGGTTACTTACATGGCATGCAGTGTTTAAAGCTTCAGTCCAGAACCGTTTAGCCAACTTCTTTGAATGCAGCATCACAGTTGCTATCTCTTGTAGGGTTCTATTCTTTCGCTCGGCCACACCATTTTGCTGGGGTGTGTTTGGTGATGAGTACTCATGATAGATTCCTTCTTTCGTGCAGAAGTTGAGGAGTTGAATATTCTCAAACTCCCTTTCATGATCTGATCTTAGTCTCTTGATACAAGCGTGGTAAAAATTTTTAATCTTAGCATATAACTCCAAGAAGGAATCATATGTTTCACCCTTATTTCTCAAAAATTTTACCCAAGTATACCTAGATAGATCATCTACAATCACAAAGGAATACCATTTTCCTCCAAGGCTTTCAACTTCAGCTGGTCCCATAAGATCTATATGTAGAAGTTCGAAGCAGCTTTGAGTTGAGAAAGGTCTCTCAGCAGTTGTCACAACAGGGTGCAATGCTTTGACTTGTTTTCCTTTTTGACAATCTCCGCAAAGACTAGGACTTGCAATGTTCAACTTGGGAACACCTAGGATAGCATTTAGTCTTTGGAGATTCTTTATGTTACGGAAGTTGGTGTGTCCCAATTTTTGATGCCAAAGCTGCACCTCATTCACATGCGTACTTAGACAACTATTTCTGTTGGTCTCATAGATATTATTGGAAGATCATACCCCTGAGATCACATGGTTCCCATTGCTGTCCATCACAGTGCACCTCTCTTTATCAAAGATGACGCTGAAGTTGTCATCACAGAGTTGACTGATGCTTATTAGATTTGCAGTCAGTCCTTCAACATGTGATACATTGGCCAGTTTTAGGAGACCAGGACTGTCCAAGGTACCACGTCCCACAATCTTGCCATTTGATCCTCCACCAAAGGTTACTTCACTACCATTGACTCTTTGATAGTTTGATAGGTAACATCTAGAACCTGTCATGTGGCGTGAGCACCCGCTATCAAAGTACCAAGTTGTTAAGTTATCAACAGTTGATGCAGTGAAGACCACTTGGCAGATAATTGTGGAGGTAACTTTTTGTCTCCATACCAATTTCTTGGACTTATTCTATTTGCCTGCTAGAACAGGATTTGACAGTTGTTTCCTCAGATGCATCTCCTTCTGATGTTCCTGCAAAAATCTGTGACAGAATGGCTTGATGTGACCCGGAAGAAAACAGTAGTGACAAATGTACCTCCTACGTTTCCTTCTTATAGACGAGATGGAGGAAGCTTCCGTTGCTTTTACAAATGGTTTTCCATGGGTAGGCATGATTTGTGTAAAGGCGGGCTTCATACTTTTATCATAGCCTATCCCATGTGAAGTTACCTGAGTTTGAGCAAGAACCTCATCTAGCTTGGAAGTACCGGTGTTGAGTCTTTTGAAGGTCTCATTTGCATGGTTGAGTTGGATCCTCATATTGTCAATCTCAGCATCTTTCTTTGTCAGCATTACTTCCAGCTTTGCCAGTGATGCTTTCTGGATAGTGCTTTCCTCATTAAGTGATTCCACCACTTTGCACTGTTTGCTCCATTTTAAATATAACTCTTTGTAGAGTCCCTGCATCTTTACTAGTAACTCCAATGTTTCTTCTTCAGAGACTTCTTCCTCCTCATCTGCAGTAGTTATAATGGTGTTGAAACAAAAAAGAATTTTGTAATATGACTCATCATACCTTTCAGAAGTTATCTCAACTTCAGTGTGACTTGACTTATTCTCTTCAACACATACTGCAGTTAAGGCTGCGTGCTCTTTAGGTGCATCATCTGGTATCTCCTCTACATAAATCCCTGAAGTGTCTAGCTCACTGTCACTCAGAGATAGGAAATTAACTTGTTTTCCAAGTTTTCTAAAAGTGTTTGGACACTCATTTGCAAAGTGCCCATATCCTTTACACTCATAACATTGAACAGTAGAGAAGTCTTTCACTTCCTTTGGTCTGAAATGGTTTGATGCAGCACGCTTTATGATCTTTAGTTCCTTTCCAGGTGAATTCAATCTTTCATAGAGAACCAAGGATCCGGAAGAATCATTTCGAGGCTTGCGTTGTTCACCACCTCCCTTTTGCTGTTTCCCTCTGCTAGCTCGAATGAGAGTGTTAAGCCTTCTGGTAAGAAGAGCATAGTCAGGATTCCTTTCATTTATTTCTTCAAGATCTTCATCCTCTTCTTCATCATAAGCTGACGTTGACTTTGAAGTTGTCCCGACAGTTAAGGCAATTCCCTTCTTCTTATGTCCACCTTTTTCATTCAATTCCATCTCGAAGGTCTTCAAATCATTCATCAGTTTAGTAAAGTCTAGGCACCCAGTGTTCGAAGCCGTATCAATTGCAACTACCTTCATGTCAAAACGAGGTGTTAGTGTCCTCAAAACTTTTGAGACTAACCTTTTATTTGTGATCGGATCACGAAGATCAGTGCATTCGTTTTCTATTTCAAGCAGCTTGTTGCAGTAGTCTCCAACGGTTTCATCATCCTCCATTTTTATGTTTTCAAATTTCGTGGTAAGAATCCGATGCCTCGATTCTTTAATTTCGACATCACCTTCGCAATGTTGCTGAAGTATATCCCACGCTTCCTTGGCCGACTCACAATTTCTTATGAGTTTGAACATTTGAACATCTAAGGAGGATTGAATTGCGTTGAGTGCCTTATCATTGAAGGTAGCTTCTTCATTTTGTTCCCTGGTCCATTCTGATGGAGGGGTACGGTACGAATCTCCATCAGCATCCACGGTCTTAGGATGCGTCCATGTCTTTTGTACAGCATTCCATGCTCTTGCATCAATCAATTTGATGCATGATCTCATTTGAACTTTCCAGAAAGAATAGTTCATGCCATCCAGAACAGGGGGTTTGTTGAACAACGGGTTCGTGCAATCCATTGTGCTTACGAAAACAGGATCACCAGTTAGTGTGTCAAGTGTCTGCTCTGATACCAATTGAAGAAACCGAACTTTCGATTTTAACAGAGTTGTGATCAAAGTTGGCTCCAAAGTTGAGACAACTTTGCATACGCAGCGGAAATTTAGAAATAGAACAACGGATTGAAATTTTCACGAGATTATATTTCTATAATCTCATGAAATGCCTCAGGGCAAAATCTTCACTATATAGAATATGTGAATTACAAAAACACTACTAGAAAAATACTAACTAAAATATTAAGACAATTTATCTCTTCCTTCACAGAAAGTTGAAACTAAAGTTATCTTAACCAAATCTAGTAGAAAATCTGCAGAATATAAAAACTCGATCTATAATCTAAATGTATATCTCTAAGACTCTGTTCCTATCACAATACAACTGATCCCTATTTATATAAAACTTAAAACTTGGTCTCTACTCCAAATAACAACTTGATCTCTTTAGTCCTAAATTTGCGTCGCAAGCCTGCTGCAACTTCCATAACAACCATTGACACAATCAACCTAGATTTAGTTAAGCATAATAGCCTCCCTTGAATATCTCAACCGAATTTCTTCCTGTACAAGAAAACAATAAAGAAAGACAAAACAAATACAAACCAAATAAACAAAATAATGGTTACAAATAAAACCTACGGTTTCAACAGAAACTAAATAAACAACCCCTCCCCAACAACACAAGCTCTCAACTTCGAATTTCACCGCGGGAGTTTATTCTATGTGTACCCCATTAACAATGCGTGTTAGAAGTGTTGTGGGTTAAAAGTTTACATGATATTTTTGTTATTTGCATTAAAAATAATAAGTTTTTTAATTATTTTTCAATTATAATATAATAATTTAATTGTTGTAAATAAAACATCACCCTTAATGACAGTGGCGGATCCAGAATTTTAAAATTGGGGGTACGATATACAAAAATGTATAAATAAATATTCTTCAATTAAGAGTTTAAAATCTTTAATTCAAATTATTATTCTTAATTTTAAATATCTAAGTCCAAACTTCAATTCAAAATCAAATCCCTTTCATACTTGTAAAATTCAAACTATATGTACATAAACTCAAATTTTTAATTTAAACACAAATCCCTAGTTTAATTGAAATGTTAATTAGACAATAAATAAATATGTAAGCAACACTAAACATAAATAAGAATTAAGAAATTTAATTAATAATACACATACAAAAAATCAAGAATGAAAGAAAAAAAAATAACATCAATCACTCGAGAGTGCTGTGCACTTCTTAATTTAAAATCTTGATGTATTTTTGAAATTGTTATGAGTTGTATTTGAAGACTTGAATAATTGTATATGTCTAGTTCTTATATTTTTATATATGTATAAGATTTAAAGAGGAGTAAGATAAAGAGTCACAAATTAATGATTTTATTGTTAATGTTATTAAGTGGATGATTCACCACCTTTTTTTTTGCGATTACATTATTCATCACACGTCTCAATTAAAGTACTCCTATATTTTTTCATCTTTATGATTTTAATTAATAGTCTCCAATAACAATATATATATTATGTATATATACTAAAAAAAATTTAGGGGTACAAGTGTACCCCCTTGTTCCAATGTGGCTCCGCCACTTCTTAATGATCTTTATAATTACAACATGCTCAATTATTTTCACTAACCTATATAGGGTGTGATTGTCTCTTTCTTAACATTATTGCACACGTGGAGTGAACACATTTAAATTTAGTTTGAAAAGTTCGACTAAAATGGGGAGAAAAAAAAATTGAGCATGTCGTAAATACAAAACTAGCTAAAAGTTACGTTTTATTTGCAACAATTATAAAGTCATATTGTGGTTACAAGATGGCTTAAAGCTCGTAATCTTTAATGAAGAAAAAACATTTTATATGATAAGGGAACCACAACCACTATTTGAGGGTATGCTTTTGATAAATTTCACTTGTGTCCAATAGTTTACGAACCACGCATGAGACAAAAGTTATATTTTCAAATTCAAGTGTGACAACTAGATAAGATATATAACGTGTTAGTATAATTCGAATGAAGACGTTTGGCCTCCAATCATCACAAAAATTGAATTAAAAAGTTATGAAATAATTAATCATAATAATTCAGAAACTAACAATTAAATACTAAAGAATAATTATATACCCTGATTGAATCAAATGAACCATATTTAATAAATATAAAATTAAATTAAAGTATAAAAAATAAAATTGAATAAAAAATAAAAGAAAAACTCAAATTTTTTTTGTGGAGGACGGAGACAAAAAGTGTGTAATGGGAAATCTCGCGGATGAGATCTCATATGTCCTCCCATGTTATATCTATTGTGCCATAAGTATTTTTTTTTTCAATTTTTTTAAGATACCCTAATTGGGTAGGATGAACTACTAAATAAATATTTTTTAAGTTAAATTAAATCATAATAAATTGAAATTAAAAAAATAAAAAAAAAACAATTAAAAAAAGATATAGACTTGGCACAAGAATTGTGATAGGGATCTCATGTTGTCCGTACGGGTTTAAAGTTTAAACGGGTGAGTTTTTTTTTTTTTTTTTCCCTCTTCGGAAAAATTGTGAGGAATAAGAAAAAAAATTAAACAATGACCAAGAAAAGGCGAAGTCATGATTTAAAGTTTAAATGAACTGTTAAATCTAATCTTAATTTTGATGGACCCCGAACTAAATATTTTGTTATTAGACTATATAAGTTAGAACTAGTTAAATAATATATTTAATTTGAATTTAAAATTTAAAATTGAAATACGAATAAACCAAAATTTAATATACGAATGTAACCATATTTAAAATAACATGCACATGTGACCAAATTTCAAATTTCATTATTCTAAAGCAATTCGATCATTTTATTAAAATTTAAAATATAACAAGAAACTTATAGACCAAATACTTTATTTTTAGATTTTTACACTATATATATTACTTCCAAATTTAAATTTCAAACCCCAAGTCTAGTAATTAAAATTAGTTTTAATATCTAGTATTCGAAATGCACTTAAAATGCAGAAATGTTCTTCCAAAATGTTGTATATCACTATCTTCAAATTTAACAAAAAAAAAATGTGGCTAAACGGGTTTATCAGTTAACCTTATGGTTGAGCATGTAGGTTATGCTTGGTGAAACCTAGTTAAACAATTACATTCTGTCTAACTAAATACTCCCTCCATCCCATTTATATAGTCCTTATTACTATTTTGAGGCGTCCTAATTATATAGTCTCATAACTATAAATAGTATTAATTATCATGGTAATATACAAATATACCATTGTTATATATTGGAAATTAAAACTTAACCACTTAAATTTTTTAGAGTCATTAATTTTAAGTAAGGGTAATAATGGAAGTTAAGTTTTAATGTCTTATTTTCATAAATATTTTTAATCTACGTGCAAGGATAAAGTGGACTATATAAATGGGACGGGGGAGTAGACAATAATAGTAATAAATTATTTCTTACAAATTTACAATTCCCTACATATTCGTTCGCATTTCTTCATACACAATATTAAAACTTAAACCTTTTGTCTTTTTTAAGAATTTTTTTTATCTTTTACACTAAACAACAACTCTTTTGACGAAGTTAAAAATATATACGATACGGTAATTTAAGAAAGAGAGAGAGAGAGAGAGAGTGGTTTGAGCACCGTCAAGTCTACGTCTGTCTGCTATCTTGCGCTGTCGCGATGCGGCTCACTTTTGTTAGGGAGCGTATGTTTTGAATTTCCATTACAATACTACTCGCACAGGCCATAGATAGAGACATCCTACATTCCTACTTAGACCTAAACAAGACACGTGTCGCTTAAACGACGCGAGTGAACAACGCTCGAACTCCCCAGCGTGGGTTACTACTTACTTGGTTGATGACACGTCAGCTTTCATGTCCCGGCAAAATTGAAACTCACTACGCCACCCCCACGGCTAGTGCTCAATTATCATAATAAATCTAATACTATACTTTCACATATTATAATAGGTGTATTTATTATAATAGTTCTATTATATCACTTTGGGTACTATTCACGATGGTAGCATAGACCAACACTCTCACAAAATTCGTGTTCTTGAGATTCTTCAAATTTAGCTTTTTGTCTTTCAGATAATCATTATATTATTCAATTTAGAAATGCATAACGTTTATATTTTTATTTTTTTGGACAATACTAAGTAGCATAAAAGTAGAATTTAATAGAATTCCAATGTAAAACGATATTATCACTCTTTATATAATTTTAGTTAAAATTTATCCCTCATTTTCTACACAATCCTCAATATTCAACTTTGAATGCATGAATGATAAATAACACATAAAATTCATCACCTATTCTCTACATTAATTCCCAAATGCAATGAATTTGCTCTAAAAAATAAAATTAAAAATTAAACTACTTAAATTTATATTTGTACTTGAATCTCAATTTGAAAATAATTTAGAAGACTTATATACATCAAAAACACAATAGAACACTAGTTAGTTGAGTGAACACGATGATGTTGATATTATGGAGCAGTTATTTGGCTTAAGTGAAGATGATAGCCTTATGAATGATGACGAAACTAACGATAATAAAATTCTAATGTATTTTTAGTATGTTTTGGTACTTTTTTTTTAAAGAAATATTGAAATAGACATTAACAATCAAGAATTCAAAATGACTAGATTATTAACAAGCTAATTCGGAAAGTTAGATGACCAACAACTCGAAACAAAAGAAAATACGCATGTGTTTGGTACTATTGTTAATAAGATATAATTTTACAAAGGTTAATTTACCTAAAATCTTTAATGGATGTTTCATGTCAAATAATTATTTTAAACTAAGACGATGACTTAATTAAAAAAATCGTTCAATCTAGATTAACCTGATATAACTTGTAGTTAATTATGCATGATTTAATTTAATATAATAATGATAATGCTAACAACACACGCACATACACAAATCATATAATACATCCTTATATTATCTATTTATACAAATAATATTAGTTCTTAGTTGTTTAAATATCATGCTCAAATTTGTAATTGTATACTTTACTGATGATGATGATGATGACGTCAATGATTTCTTGTACATTCTAAGAAAATTTTTGATTAAACAAATAATCATAAATTATTGGGTGGGTGGGGAGATAGCAACATATATAAATGAAGGGAGAGAAATTTTAAATTTTGAATTTTTTAAAAATAAATAATCAAATTAGTTTAGTCATTTAACATAATTAATATTTTAATATTATGTTGGAACACTTTGTGCTATTTAGCATTTTTATATTTTTTTTACATGACAAGCTAACTCGGCTGCTATCCACGTGTGCATTTTGAGTATATTTCTCTATTATATAATAATCTTTAAATCATATGGAATGAGCAAATTATATTAGCAGTCGATCATGTGTGATTTGTTTTTAGATTTTAGTGAATTTCAAACTTTAGATATTTTATCACAAGCCATTCTACTGCATATGTATGCTACCTTAATGAAGTTTTGTTTGGTAAAATAATACCTTTGACATGTTCTTGACAGATTTTGGAACGGACCTTCCACAAGAAATGAAAAGACGAATTACAAATAAATCAAGGTAGAAACAAAATATAGAAAATAACTCAAATTGGACTATTTCTGTGTTTCTGGATTCGTTTCGAACAGTTTCAGGAAATGTAATGTCCAAAATCTTCTTTAACAATTCAGAATTCATCTTCAATGAATTTGAACCGCTTCAGGTTCGCCTTAGTTGAACTTGAATATCCAAACAGGAATCGTGTTCTCCGACACTGTTTCTGTTCATGGATATGTTCTGAACAGATTCTCTCCATCGATTGTAATCACGCATTACAACGCTCCAGTTCTTGATCATCTTGAACTGAGAACAAAAAACAAACAGATAAGAAAACCACAAGACAAATAGAAACAAAAATCCAAATACACGAGAACAAACCCGCCTTGTCTGGAACAAATTCAGGACTAGACTCGAAATGTCTTAGACAGAACTTGCAACAAACAACAAACTGGTTTTGTATGAACCTAAGCCAAGTCGAGGAGACCTCTTTCCGCAAGACAATTACGTCCCGGCTAGTGCTCACGGTATTGGCGCTTGTCCCCAAAGATAAAACGGCTTCGTCCTACCTGGTAGTAGCACCACAAACCGGTAAGCTCCATCGAACTAGATAATGGGAGCACTGAGAAGCAATGAGACTCGATGAATGATGCTAAATGTAGATACTTTGTCTAAGAAAACCCAACAAGCTCTCATACAACTCTCTACAACTCATAGACCACCAAATCTACTATTTCCTCTTCTTTTTTCCTATTCTCTACTCACTTCTCTTCTATCACAAAACATGCAAGAGCACCTACTTATAGGCACACATTCCACCTCATTTAGGGTTAGGGTATGGGCATTCAAACCAAGATGTAACTCCCATGAGTTACTAGTATGCATTCAAGCCCATATTTGTAACCTTCCATTTAAGATCCATTCAAATCCACATTTGAAACCTCCCATGCGTTACTACCGTTGCAGTATTAACTCTCCACCATGAGTGAGAGTCGGCTACACTCCTGAAGATCAGAGTTACATCATGTGTACACCAATGGATCGGACACTGAAGTGTTCCCGAATATGTTCCTGACAGATGACCCAACACTTGATATGAATCAACTAGAATGGACTTTGGATGAGACCCAAATCCAATCTAGTTCAAATCACAGTTCACCCCATAGCCAAGACATGAGACAACATCAGTGTCACTCTAACTGTTCCAGACCCAAGAACGAGAACGAACACTGGCATGGGCGTGCTCACATAATTGTGTACATTAGATGTTACACTCAAGTGATTACACACTTAAGTACAGGCTTAATCAGCTTCGGCTTTGATTGCATATACTCCATTTTACGTGACCAACTTATTGATTACTTTCTCACTCACTGAAAATCAGGTTTGAGAAAATAAAACACTATGAATATCTAATTTAACATAGATCAATCATACACTATTTAACTCCTCAAAAGTTAAATATTCTGGTCACTGAAAATCGGATAAAATGAGATCACACACTCACTTTATTAAACCCAATTTTCCAACAAGTTTTAGGTATGTGTGTTTAGTGATGATGTAAGGAGGGTTAATTGCACAATTTGCACATAAATTAAAAGAAAAATAATTTTGAATGAATTTATGATTTCCATACAAATTTTTAAAGTTTTCAATAATATTTTTCATTTTTTTTCTAGCATGTTCAACATTTTAAAATTTATCCAAGAATTAGAAATATGATGAGGTAAACAATAGGGAAGCATCAAACTTTTTTCCTTCAGACTACTATTCGAAGTTTGAGTGCCTACTTATTCAATCATTAATCCTATTATTTTTGGGTGATAAGGTAATTACTCATTCACACAGCTACTGTTTGATAAATTTCACTCATATATA
Source organism: Perilla frutescens (assembly GCA_026008535.1). Classification (NCBI taxonomy): domain Eukaryota; kingdom Viridiplantae; phylum Streptophyta; class Magnoliopsida; order Lamiales; family Lamiaceae; genus Perilla; species Perilla frutescens. The sequence continues at coordinate 25,643,154 of BRKX01000014.1, read as the reverse complement.
ATATGATCATACTATTTCATCTCTCATTATGAGGATCTGCAAGAGTACATTGTATATACATATAATAAATTCTGTAGGAGTTCCACTCTGATTTGGAAAAGCAAAATCCTAAATCTGTTAGTCATTTTTTACATATGTATATGTTTTCTGTTGGACTTAAGAGTAAGAAATGTACACTTCATTGGTAATATGCTTGCTACATATAGCATGTGGCAATCATGACCAGCTTTTCACAACAAAGTATTACTATTTGGATCTTGATTCAAATTATACTCCCCCGAACAGAAGAAGTTGCATGACATGATCTACTTTGAGAGGTCAATCTTATCTTATCCCGACTATAAAACACAGGTTCTGTACTCTCATAAGAGATTTGTTTCTGTGTGGTTCATTTCTGAACATAAACACTTGATCATGTAGTACAACTGACTAAACAAGACATAGTTGAAACCCAATTAGATACGAAACTTGACTATTTGTCTTTTTCTATTTTGTATAATGCAATCATAGTAAGCATGCATACTGAATTACTCTATATATATTCAACTTTCATAGAATATTGTTAGGTCATCGTTGAGGTGAAGAATCATAGAGGCAAAGTCATAAACTGTAATATCTTTCTCTTGTTGTAAATGTAATGCACAACTAAGTACCTCCTACGAGCTGACAATAAAGAGAGCTAAACCTTTATTATGAATTCAATTTAAAAGAACTTTGAAATGGAATTCATGTTAACATTAGCAGTTCCACATCTATTTTCCTTTACAATGGAAGTTTTAGAGCGTAATGTCCATTTATAGAAAGTCATTCATTTGGATGAAGAATGTGGCAAGCATGACAAGTATTTCATGACAGACTATTTATATTTTAAAATTATTACATAATAATTAATTTCATTTTGGCACAAATAAACTTATCTTTCTCGATGTAGTTACTGTAATAAATTATGAAAAATCAAAACTTGTTATCAAAATTATGAGAAAATGTGCAAATGAGGTCTTAAGATCTTTGAGATAATCTTTACAATGAGGTCTTATATGTCTAACAACCTCACAATAATGGCAGATGATCTTCCTCCTATTAGATGTGCTGTGGAGAGCAACATTGGAATTGTTTTTGTAGAAGATATTCTTGTGAGGTACATTCTGGGGAGGAACGTTCTTGATAATGTTCTGAATATTCATCTAGACATTTTTCTTCTATTCAGGTTCCTCTTTTGCTTTGACAAACTTAATCTTTCATGAGCTTAGTCCTGAGTAACCAAGACCATGGCATACTTTTGTGGTCTGTCTTGAATTAAGAATCTTATCCAGATTCTTGGTATCATTGTTGAGCATCCTTATATTTCTCATAAACATCTTCAGATCTTCATTGGCTTGTTCAAGCTCTTTCTTCTGATCACAGATGGTCTCTTGCAGAGATGCTTCTTTGTCAATCAGTTGACTATTCTCTTGGCTGATTTTCTGATTCTGTGCAATGAGTTGTTTGTTGATTTCAACAACCTCCAACCACTTGTTGAACATCTCTTGATAAGTGTTTTCAAGATCTATGTCACTGATTTCATCATCATTTGATTCTTGGTTGGTAGCAAACGGATTAACATGTGATTCTTTTTTCTTCCTGGCTGTGAAGGTTATAAGCTCATCTTTTGAATCTAATCCACTAGATCTTGTCTCTTCTTCACTCATTGATGTATTGTAGCTCTTTTTCTTCTTTAGGATGTTAGCACATTTTCTCTGAATATGTCCAAAGTCTTCACGTTCTCTACATCTTATTCATTTTCTTTGGTCTTCATCTTGATCAGAGTTGTTCCTGTTGGAAGACTTATGAGGGAATTGCTTTCTATTGTTGTTCTTGGAGAAAGATTGACTTTCAGCCCTCTTCAACATCTTTCTAAAATTCTTGATGATCAGAACCATTGAATTTACCAACTCTTCATCAGGAACATCCTTATGAACTTTTTCAGGAACCTTGTCTGAGGTTTCAGCTTTTAAGGCAATTCATTTGTCTTTCTCTATGTATTTATCTTCTTTAAGATTCATCTTAAAGGTCCTGAGAGATCCCATCAGTTCATCTAGCCTCATACTTCTGATGTCCTTAGCTTCTTCTATAGCAGCAACCTTATAGGTAAATCTCTTCGGTAAAGACCTCAAAACTTTTCTTACCAGTTTCTCATCTATCATCACTTTACCTAATGAAAAACTCTTATTAGATATACTCCTTAAGCGGGTGTTGAAGTCTCCAATATTTTCAAAATCTGTCATTCTTAAATTTTCAAATTTGGAAGCAATATTCTAAAGCCTTGATAGTCTAACAGTGCTGGTTCCTGCAAAGGTTGTATCTAGTATATCTCATGTAGCCTTAGCACAATCTCACACATTGAGATCAGGCTGAATAACTCCATATCGATAGCGGAGAATATGGCATTGAGAGCTTTGGAGTTTTCATTGAACCACCTCTTTGCGGTTCTGTCCAATCCTTCTATGGAATGAGAGTATACTTATCGTCCTTGGCAACTGTAGGCTGTGTCTATCCTTTTGTAACACTCTTCCATGCTTGATCATTGATGGATATGAGAAAAGCACACATTATTGCCTTCCAATATGCATAGTTGTTGCCTTCTAGAAGCGGTGGCCTGGCTGTGAAATCTCATTCTTTTATAAAACTCATGACTTTAAAACCAAATACTTCACACAGAGATATACTTCCAGTAATCATTTCATTTTGAACACAAAAGAACCCGCTCTGGTGCCAATTGAAATTATACACCTCGTGTAGAAGTATCTATCTACAAACATTTTCAACAAAGTTCAAGAATGTTATAAGATAATGTTCGCTATAAAGTTCACAAATGTTATAATAGACTTAATGTAAATTGTAGAAGGTAAAGCACACAATAGATTGGTAATCATGTTCGATTAAAAGATCTACATCAAGGGGACTTGTTAAGTTCGTAAGAAATAATCCACTACTCTAATGTATCGATTACTTGAGATCTTACATGCAGCTGACCTTCCATCACTCAAAACCCTTTCTATCCGAACACTCTATTTCAATGGATTGAACTATGAGATCCTTTCATAGTCTAGATTTCTACCTATCTAGTTCTCACATGTATTCTCTCTTGGGAACCCTTTGACAGTGTATGAAAAGTGTTTTAATACACACAGACTAGAATACTAATCTCTAGCCTAATAATGACAACCAAAACTATATGGCTATCTAAACAAAGTAGAGCTCTTGCAGAATGTTTCTCTTCAGTTTTTATGTTCTATTTCGGTGGTGTTTTGACATGTTTGAATCACAGACTATTTATAGATTAACAACATAGCCTTAACAAGGAAACATAAGTCTTAATCTTATTCTAAAACTGATAAGGAAACTTTCCTTATAGAAACTAAACCCTAGGACTTTCTATGTTAGAACTTCTTCCATCTTTAGAAATCTACCTTGATTTCAATCATGTGTTCTTCAAGATAGATAAGACTTCTTCTAAAGAGATCTTGAATCTCCTCTTGGTTGGTAACTTCGAACAGCTTCAATGATTTTGAAAGAACAATCTAGACAAAGGATGATCATGTAAATGTTTACAAATGTTGCAATGAACATTGTTGATCTCTGAACCTTCACATTAGGTAGCACATCAGAATGTCTTGTATGTTCATAAACTGACTTTTGGCTATTACTCAAGCTAGCTGGTAATACTAATCATGTTGAACAATCTTAGTTGTGGCACGATGAACAACGTCTTCATCTTCAGCTCAATCTAAACTTCTTGCTTAAGTTGTCTTCAGAAAGTTTAGATTACGTTTATGTGCATCTTTATGAACATTATCCAGAACAACAAACACATACTTGAAAAACTAAATACTTAGTAATGATTTTATGTCATACAAATTAATAACAATCAATCACTACAACAAGTGCAATGTAGAGCACTTGATAAATAAAGCTTATTGCATAGCATGGCACTAACAAACCTCCTTGATGGTGTATCTCTGTGTAGTGCCAAGCACAACACTAACAGAACCTGCTTGGGATTATCCATAAAGTGACTAACCAAACCAACTATAAATGAGATGCTAGGACTTGTTACAGTCAAATAGATAAGTTTTCTAACAAGCCATTTATACCTAGCTTTGTCTTCAAATGATTCTCCCTTGTCATCCCAAATACTCAGATTAATACCCATATAAGTAGTAGTTAGCTTTGTACCTAGACCAAGAAAGATTAATAGCAAGAGAGAATAAAATACGAATAGAGTTCAAACGAGCAATAGGAGAAAATGTCTCAAAGTAATCCACATCATAAGTTTGAGTGTACCCTTTAGCCACAAGATGAGCCTTATACCGATCAATAGTACCATCGGCATGGTACTTTAAGGTAAACACCCACTGATAAGAAATAATATCTACTAAAAAAGGAGCAGTCACAAGTTCCCAAGTACCACAAGAGACAAGAGCAGACATTTTCCCATCCATAGTTGTCCACCAAGTAGATTATTGACATACTTTAGTGTAAGAAATTGGAATGGACTCAAAAGAAAGTGAAATATCAAAAGAGTGAAAAGTAAGACCCAATTTATCAAAAGAAATATGATTAGACAAAAGATGTTTAGTAGTGCATGTGTATTTACCTTTGCGTAAGGTAATGGATAGATCATCGAAGGGAGGCATAGGATTATTAGAAGTTATAGATGAATGAACGGGCGAGAAACATGAGGCAGACTCTTGCTGAGTACGTGGATGTCGAGTATATACCTAAAAAGGTTGAGGAGGAGGATCAAGAGATGGAGATGGTGGAACTGGTAGATGAATAGGATCACGAGGCTGACTTAAAGTTGGGGAAAAATAAGGTTGAGACTCATAGAATGTAACATCAACACATGTGTAGTGGCATCGGGTAAGAAAGTCAAGACAACGGTATTCTTTTTTAGTGTGAGAATATCCGAGAAAAATACATTTAACAAACTAAGGTGACAACTTATCCAAACCAGGGATAAAATCATGCACAAAATAGACACACCCAAACACACAAGAAGTTATATGATAAAGTGGTTTATCAGCATGAAGGTAAGAAAAAGAAAAATCCTCATGCAAGACACTAGAAGATATCCTATTAATAAGAAAGAAAGCAGTAAAGACCGCATCTGACCATAATTATTTAGGAACATGTATACGAGAAAGAAACGTACGAGTAACATCCAAAATATGACGATGTTTGCATTCAGCAACCCCATTTTGTTGAGAAGTATGAGAATATGAAGTTTGATGAATTATCCCATATGAAGCACAAAAAGTAGAAACATAAATTTGTGTAAACTCAAGAGTATTATCAGTGCGAAGAACAAGCTAATCAGCAGAATACTGAGTTTTAATTTCTTGACATAAAGATTGGAGTACATTAGGGACTTCAGTTCTCTGTTTAAGTAAATATAACCAAGTCATTCGAGAATAATCATTAACAAAAATAAAAAAAATACTTGAAACCTGAAAAACCATAATCCATGCACTTTTGTATTTATGGTTACTACATACAAGTGTTCTTAAATATGGCAGGAACAGAGGCAAGAACAATAAATAAAAGCAGCAAAATAACGCACGAGATTTATAACCCAGTTCAGTTAACCAACCTACTCTGGGGGACTTCACCCAAACTTGAAGATTCGTCCACTACTCCTTCATAAAGATTATTAAGGAACTTATACATATATGACTCCCTCCTTATGCCGCTCGTTCTTCTTCATGAATTCTTTTACTGAACGAAAGTTGTGAGATCCCCTTACAACCATGACACTAAAGTCCCTCTAGCTACCCATGACATCAACTTACAATCTCTCCCGAGATTGCATACAAAAAGGATAAACAAAACCCCTCACGTGTTTCACTAAAAAACAACCAATGCTAGACTATCACGTTGAACAGTTTAGGGAACAACTTCTAACTATTACAAGAAATCACAAACCAACGACCCTCAAACACTCACTATAGAGAATCAAATATGTTAGAGGCAAACCACTAATTGTTGAATGAATCGGCTTTCTTATACTTCACATTTTCTTTGTTGACTTGATCGTTAATCTTCATCAAGGTAAGTGATTTAGGGTTTGTGATTCTTTCCATATTGGTGTAGATGCCTTCCATGATATTTGATGAGTAGTATTTTGGCACAATATTTTGAGGTTTAAATGAAGTGAATTGAAGAGTTTTGCATGTGTTTTAACCCAAATTGCGCTCTTAACCTTCCTACTTGAGAGTTTTGTTCCTTGTTTGAGTTTTGCGGAAACTTGTGGATGAATAAATGAATTTTTGAGTGATTCAATTCCATGGGAAGATAGAGAATCGAATTGGGAGCACGGTGCAAGTTGAATCACCTCAATCGGATAAGAAACAAGAGAGAACGAAGCAAAACTGTGAAAGGTATCGGAGCAGGGCTGTAGGCGCGACCCGACCCAGACCGGAGCACTGCGACCGCCGTTCCGTGTCCGCGGCCGAAAAACCAAGGCCTGCAATGCGACCCGGGCCAGCCTTGTGCCCGCCCGGGTCGCGCCTCCCAGCCCCGACGCGAGCCGCAGGGCGCGACCGACCCCGTGTCGCTCCTCTGTGTCACATTTCTGGGATTTTTGGTTTTTGCTTTATTTTTTTTACCCTATATTCCCACACCTTGTATATATATAGATACCTTAGCTCAAAAATGAGGGATCCAACTTCATATTTTTCCATTTTTAGAGAGAGAAAGAGTGTGTAGCTTTGGAACTTTGGGATCTTGAAGAACATGGGCTATTTTGGAGATTTTAATACAAGTTTCCGGGTTTCATTATATTTTTCATTAGATCAAGAGATTAATGTCTAATTGATGTTTGTTGATTGATTGTTCTTGATTAGATTAAATTGCAATTTAGCCCTAGAGATAAGAGAATTGAGTTTAATTGAAAGGTCTTAGTTGCTCGAGAGAGGGCTTCGACTAAATTTTATATCAATTGTTGTTTGGGGAGATTATGAAAAATCCATTGTTTAATGAACAAGTTTTCACTAATGAACAATGCCCTAGAGCCAATTTCTCTTAAGTGATTTTTATTAGGTTTTTATTCTCTTTTATTTCTCTTGTGTTGCTATATTTGTTTGTTATTGCAAACCTTATTTCTTATTTTTCGAGTTAATTCCCCAACCAAATTCCGAATGGTTTGACTAATGAAAATGTTTGATGTTATGGTACTTGTAGGCTCAAAAATGCATTTAATTCCCCATGTTCGACCCGGTCTCCTATGCTCCATATGTTCACTTGCATAATTGAGATTTGGTAAATTAAAGCTTGTGATTGATTAAATCGTTGTGAAAGAAAAATCTCATCAAGTTTTTGGCACCATTGTCGGGGAATTAATTTGTTTATTTGAGTATATGCAATATCATTTCAAGAATTGCTTACTAGATTAAACGTTTCGTTTCCTTTTACGTTCCGAACTTACCTTGTGCTTTTGTTAGGTGGTGTTTACGAACAAGGTCACATGGAGAGCCCTTGTTTGAAGTCGACCCCGAAATAGAAGCTACAAGTCGTCATCTCAATGCGGCTAGACGATGAAGGAGAATGGGGGATAACAACAACCAAGTTCCCAATCCCCCAATTCAACCTCCTAATCCCCCAATTCAAGACCCCTTACTCCTTGAGATGCAAGCACAAATAGAGGAGTTGAGGGCACAATTGAGGGCTCAGGAGGAAGCAAGAGCCCAAGAAGAGGCTCCAATCCAGAATATGTTTCACCCCGTTGTTAATGAAGGAGCAAGGAATGGACCGGCTATTCATGCTAATAATTTTGAGCTCAATCCGGGATTGATAGCAATGGTTTCCCAAAATCAATTTGGGGGTTCCGCAATTGAAGATCCTCATGAGCACGTCAACCAATTCCTTGAGATATGCCGGATGGTGAAAATGAATGGAGTATCGAAGGACGCCGTGAGACTTAGGCTATTCTACTTTTCCCTCCGTGACAGAGCTAGGGCATGGTGGTCGAACCAACCCCTATCGACGTTTGATTTTTGGAACACAATGATCTCCAAGTTTCTACAAAAGTTCTTTCCGCCGGGAAAGACACTCAAGCTCAAAGGGGGAGATCACCAAATTTAGGCAAAGGGAAGATGAGTCTATGTATGAAGCTTGGGAGTGATTCCGTGAGATGTTGAGGAAGTGTCCGGGCCATGGCTTTGGCACGGATCATCAAGTGTGCCTTTTCTACTCCGAATCAACACCCGAGGTGAGGAGAATCCTAGATACCGCCACCTGTGCATCTCTATTAGGAAAAGGACCGGAAGAAGCATTGGCTATCATTGATGAGATGGCTTCCAACGCCTACCAATGGCCGAGTGAAAGAGATGGAATTCAAATGTTGAAGATGGTGGACACTAATGCAAGCACGGATTCGATAGCCCTTCTAGCCTCCCAAATGTCGACTTTGAATTCCAAGATCGAAGCTATGGCGATGCAAAGGACCGAAGCTTTTACTCTACCTCATCTTGAGGAAGCTAATTTTGTCAACCAAAGTGATTATGAGAACAATCAAAGGCCATATAATCAAGGGTTCAAGCCACATTTCCAAGGTCAACATGGTGGACTGGACAATCAATATCAACACCGACCACCATATCCAAATCTATCCTATGGGAATCCAAAAAATGCCCTTCAACCACCACCGAGCTTTTTGGTTACAAATGGGATAATCTATGAGGAAAAGAAGCTGAAAATGGAAGAATTTCTCATGGCTTTATTGAACAAAATGGAAAAATGCATGGGGGAGTCACAAACTCGTTTTGAGAAGTTAGAAGATCAAGTGGGAGTCATAGGTAGCCAGGTGAATATACTAGATAAACAAATGAGCCAGCTTGCTACATACATAGGGAATCAACACCAACAAGGAAAATTTCCGAGTACTACAACCATCAACCGAAAGGAACAATGTAAGGCTATACACGTGTTGAGTGGGTTAAAGGAAAATTCGGAGGTCCCCCGTGTAAATCTCGATGAAAGAGAAGTTGAAGATGGATTGAAAACCAAAGAGGGTGACTTCAGAGTTGAGAAGAAATCGAAGGAGAAAATGTTAAGTAAGTTATTACCATCTTCCTTGCCTCCCATCTCTATTCCTATTCCATATCCTGAACGGTTGCAAAAGAATGAGCAAGATGAGCAATATAAGAAATTCTTGGAGGTGTTCCAGAGAATCCACATTAACCTCCCTTTTGTGAATTTATTGCAAAGAATGCCGAATTATGCAAAAGTTTTTAGGGAAATATTTTCAAAGAAGAAAAAGTGGGAAGAGTGCAAAGTACTGAGCCTCGCGGAGGAATGTAGTGAATTATTCAAAGGAAGTTGCCACCAAAGCTCAAGGATCTGGAGAGTTTCATCATTCCTTATGGTTTTGGGGAGAAATTCTTTGGGAATGCCTTGTGTGACTTGGGAGCAAGCATAAATATCATGCCACTTTCTTTCTTCAAGAAACTCAACATTGGGAAGCTCAAGTCAATGAGTATTTTCTTACAAATGGCGGATCGCACTTTCACTTATCCAAAAGGAATCTTAGAAGATGTGTTAGTAAAGGTGGATAAATTCATCTTCCCAATTGATTTCTTGGTGCTTGATATGGAAGAGGACACAAATGTGCCTCTTATCTTGGGGAGGCCATTTTTGAGCACCGGGAGAGCATTGATAGATATGGAAAAATGTGAGCTTATCCTTCGAGTGCATGAGTCAAGAACCATGTTTCCTATTTCCATGAGGAGGGAAGCTATAAAAGATGATGAGCTTAAGAGCATTGAAGAATCCAAGGTGGTCCAAGAGATAAAGCCACGAATTGAGAACATGAAAGCGATGAAAGAAGAGGAGATACCCAAGGAGTATTATAGAATCTTTGATCCGGATTTGACTTCTAAGCCTCAAAGAAAGAAAAGAAGAGTTCTAAGATGGTGTCAAGTGCCACCAAACCCGCCTTGACGGTTGTAAGTCCGTCCAAAATAAACCACTTCTTCTTTCTCAAACTTATTGGTACTTTGTTCCGAATAAGTTTGGGGGAGGGAGAAGTGTGGTTATTTTAGACTCCTTTTTGTTTGTTTTTTATTTTGCATTGCATGTAGTTTGCATTAAAATTTTGGTAAAATTTTAAAATTTTTAGTTTGTTTGCACGTTTACTTGCTTTCAATAACCAGTGGTTTTTGATTTGGTTGTTGATCTTGTGGAGACTTGTGGTTGAAAATGGTTGAAGTGTGGATTGGGTTGTTATGTTGCTTATGATGAGATGATTTTATTTGGAAAAATGACACGAAAGCATGTTATGATTTGTTGATATTTGCCTTGATAAATTAGTAAATGTATTACCTTTTGATCTTGGTTGAGCCCATGTGAGATTTTGAGCCAAAGATTGCTTTATTTTTACAATCTTTTCCTTGCCTGTGTGGTAATCATGCATACTTGAATTGTCTCTAGAACTTGCATTGTGTCTGACTCGAGATTGCAATAGTGTGCTTGATGACTCGAAAAGAATTTAAGGCCATCTTTTGTCTAGCCTACTCTACCCAAAGTTTACCATTCCAACACTAAATCCTTGTTAGCCCCTTTGAGCCATGAGACCATATTTCATTATTTTACCTTGGGTTAGGAATAATTAGTAATGGGGAATTAATGATTATGAGAAATTTGGAGTGCTTGAAATGAAAATTGCATTTTAGAGTATTTGAGACGAAAATTCCAAATAACCCTTCTTAGCTCTTACGAGAAAAAAAAGAGAGAAATGAACACCGAACACCTTGAAAAAAAAAAAGAGAAAAGTTGAAAAAAAAAAGAAAAAAATGATGTGTTCACTTTTTTTTATCATTGAAATGAAAGAGCAAGAAAGGGAAGTAATATTGTTTATCATGACAAAATTTCTAGACTTTGAGATTTTGTGAAAGCTTGGAAGGTGGAAGAGTGTCTGTGTAGTTCTACTTGGTTAGTATGGAAATTTGGATTATTGAGGATTAATTCTTAATTGAGTCACTTAGCCAAACAATCCCCACCTTACCAAAAAGCCTTCATTACAATCTTGAAAAAGCCCTTAATGATTCTTGTTTGAAAGCACACATAGGTGGTGGAGAGAATAGACACATTACATGCCTATGGTAGACTTTTCGTATGACTTGATTTTGGGTGTATACACTTATAGCCTAAACACTTGAGTGATGAGTGATCTTATATCATAGAGAGGTTACAAGTTCTTTTGGCCATGCATTGTATAATTTGTCAAGGCTTGTTGATCTTTGAATATCATGCTTGAATGTACAAAGTGTGTTTTGAATCTGTGAAGCAAATTCCATCCTTTTATCCGCATTCAATCATTTAAATCTTATTTCTCTTTTCTTCATTGTTTGGGGACAAACAATCTTTTAAGTTTGGGAGAGTTGATGATTAGTATTTTGACACAATATTTTGAGGTTTAAATGAAGTGAATTGGAGAGTTGTGCATGTGTTTTAACCCAAATTGCGCTCTTAACCTTCCTACTTGAGAGTTTTGTTCCTTGTTTGAGTTTTGCAGAAACTTGTGGATGAATAAATGAATTTTTTGAGTGATTCAATTCCATGGGAAGATAGAGAATCTAATTAGGAGCATGGTGCAAGTTGAATCACCTCAATCGGATAAGAAACAAGAGAGAACGAAGCAAAACTGTGAAAGGTATCGGAGCAGGGCTGTAGGCGCGACCCGACCCAGACCGGAGCACTGCGACCGCCGTTCCGTGTCCGCGGCCGAAAAACCAAGGCCTGCAATGCGACCCGGGCCAGCCTTGTGCCCGCCCGGGTCGCGCCTCCCAGCCCCGACGCGAGCCGCAGGGCGCGACCGATCCCATGTCGTGCCCCTGTGTCATATTTCTGGGATTTTTGGTTTTTACTTTATTTTTTTACCCTATATTCCCACACCTTATATATATAGATACCTTAGCTCAAAAATGAGGGATCCAACTTCATATTTTTCCATTTTTAGAGAGAGAAAGAGTGTGTAGCTTTGGAACTTTGGGATCTTGAAGAACAAGAGCTATTTTGGAGATTTTAATACAAGTTTTCGGGTTTCATCTTACCTTGATCTATGCTTCTATTTTGTGTTGTTTTGTTTGTTATTTTGAGTATGAATAGCTAAATTTCTTGGTATCTAGGGTGCTGTGATTTGGTGATGGGTTTGTGAATTAAACATGGGTTATTGCTTAATCTTCCCCTTCTTTCACATAAATCATGATTTGATTGCTTCTATTCTTTGATTGGCCATCTTAGGATAGAATTTAGTGTATAATTAGGTTCGATAGAATCAATTGTGCATGGGTAAATGATTTATGGTTTCAATTTTGCATTAGATCGAGAGATTAATGTCTAATTGATATTTGTTGATTGATTGTTCTTGATTAGATTAAATTACAATTTAGCCTTAGAGATAGGGGAATTGAGTTTAATTGAAAGGTCTTAGTTGGTTGAGAGAGGGCTTCGACTAAATTTTATATCAATTGTTGTTTGGGGAGATTATGCATAAATCCATTGTTTAATGAAAAAGTTTTCACTAATGAACAATGCCCTAGAGCCAATTTCTCTTAAGTGATTTTTATTAGGTTTTTATTCTCTTTTATTTCTCTTATGTTGCTATCTTTGTTTGTTATTGCGAACCTTGTTTCTTATTTTTCTAGTTAATTCCCCAACTAAATTCCGAATGGTTTGACTAGTGAAAATGTTCGATGTTATGGTACTGGTAGGCTCAAAAATGCATTTAATTCCCCATGTTTGACCCGATCTCCTATGCTCCATATGTTCACTTGCATAATTGAGATTTGGTAAATTAAAGCTTGTGATTGATTAAATCGTTGTGAAAGAAAAATCTCATCAATATTGAGGGTCTATTTCAGCACACCATCTACTCCAAAAAGGTACTCAAATGATCAGTTCTTGGCTTCCCAAATTCGTCCGCACAAGATCAGCTTAACATGGAAACTGCCATAAATAATGCTGTTCCGGGGTATGTCTGGAACATCAGAGGGAACAGTTCGCCAACTATTCTTCATGTTTGTATAGCGGAATCAATACTTAACTTCAGGAACATACCTTCGAACACATTGTCAAATATATCACACCAAAACAAACTTAGTGCAGCATAATTACATTAACAATCTCGCCCTTTAGCGTTATGGTAGACAATAATCAACGATCTACACAACTCATGAATAAACTCGCAGATCAAACATATAATCAAAAGGCGATATATAAAAAAATAACTATCTGGCACAGTTACTGGAACTCCCCCTGGAACGACGTTGGGAGTTTCACCACATCATGGACATTGTCTTGCATTATTGACTTCAAAGAAGTTCATAAACTTCGCACAACCTGTGAACACTCCCCTGTCTTCGCAGTATTCTTCTTCTTCCTTCATGACTTTCTTCACTTTACTTCTTCTCGCCCTTCGTACTTCTTCTCCCTCTTAGTGGCTACCATAAATAACAAGGCTCAAGTGGAAGGCATACCAACATCATCAGCTACAGGAGTAGCCTAGGAAACAACATCAACAGCAGGAGCAACTAGAATCAGCTAAGAAGTAGTATCAGTCACATGAACAGTCTCGGGCACAACAGCTGCAGAAGATGGTCAAATAACACTTCCAGACCATCAAACACATGAAGGACCATTGATCATTGTCCTTATTTGTGTCTTCCTTCTTTCATCTTTGTCGCCTTAGTGATTTCAATAAGTGGTAAGAAATCACAAAACCAATCCACATTTTTTGTGTCTGTAAAGTAGGAACACTTCTGGAAACAACTTTTTCTCTATATTCGGCAGAAGGTTCAAATTTTATGGGAACATCTATTGAATCTTGAACCACCAGGTCAGCCTTTGTTGTTACTTTAATCTGGGAAACATCAACTTTATCATCAAGAACATTCCCTAGAACACATTCACTCTTTTTATCATCGGAAGAGTTATAGGCATAGTTGCATTTTTCTTCAGCTTTTTCACCCAAACTTTGCGAGTTTTCTTCATGCTAAATTGGCTGAGACTTTTCTTCTTTAATTTAGCCAAGTACTTGAAATAATGCGGTCTAATATGTCCAACACAATTGCACTAATGACATATAGGGAGTAATGGTTTCTGAGAAGATCTTTGAATTGTTTTTGAACTTGTCTTGCTATCTATCTGGATCTTTCTGTGATGTGTTCTTGAGAGATAATATTTCTTCTTCTCATCCTTTGCAAATCATTTATATAACTCTTGCAATGAGGACGAATGTGTCCTGATTTTCCACAATAATGACAGATAGGAAAAAAAACCTTTTTCATTATTTCCATGAGAGATTTGATGCAAGACATTATCTCTTTCATGTTATTTCTCTTTAACTTCTGTAGTTGGGGCATGAATAAATTTTGTGCCTAAATCTTATGTTGCAAACTGTTCTTGATAGTTATATCCCAGACCAAATTTATCTCCGAAACTCTTTCGTGCAGACAAAATTTCATATAGTTGAGATGTTCCTGAATTCATCATCTTGATATTCTTCTTCAGCTGCTGAAGTTCACTGATCTGTTCCTCTACACTGTTCTTGGAAATCAAAAGCTCAGATTGAAGCTTTTTATTTTCAACAACAAGAGAATCATGTTCTTTAATCAATTGATCATTCTGTTGAATCAGAACTTCATTGATTTGAATCACCATGTTCCAACTGGAATGTAATTTAAGAAAGGACTTAACAAAAGTTTCTTTAGAGAAATCTTCATCATCGTTGTATCCATCCATGTTTAATGGATCATCATCAGAAACATGATTATTGATAGAAAACTCTTCACTATTACTACCATTAAGTAACCTGGGTTTCACAGCAAAAGCATCTTTTTCTGTAGCATCCATCTCGCCAAAATAAGCACAAAACACGGATTGACAAATCCAAGGTCACACCTGTATAACTAGTGACCCGCTCTGATACAAATTGAAAAATCATAATCCATGCACTTTTGTGTTTATGGTTACTACATGCAGGTGTTCTTGAATATGGCAGGAACAGAGGTTAGAACAATAAAGAAAAGCAGTAAAAAAACGCACGAGATTGATAACCTAGTTCGGTTAACCAACCTACTCTAGGGGGACTTCACCCAAACTTGAAGATTCGTCCACTACTCCTTCATGAAAACTATTAAGGAACTTATAAATATAGGACTCCCTTCTTATGCCGCCCGTTCTTCTTCATGAACTATTTCACTGAATGAAAGTTGTGAGATCCCCTCACAACCATGACACTAGACTCCATCTAGCTACCCATGACTTCAACTTACAATCTCTCCTGAGATTACGTATGAAAAGGATAAACAAAACCCCACACGTGCTTCACTAAAAAACACCCAATGCTAGACTATCACGTTGAACAGTTTAGAGAACAACTTCTAGCTATTACAAAAATCACAAACTAATAACTCTCAAACACTCATTATAGAGAATCAAACATGTTAGAGGTGAACCGCTGATTGTTGAATGAATCGGCCTTCTTATACTTCATGTTTTCTTTGTTGACTTGATCGCAAATCTTCATCAATAAGGTAAGTGATTTATAGTTTGTGATTATTTCCATATTGGTGTAGATGTCTTCCATGATATTGAGAGTCTATTTCAGCATGCCATATAATCCAAAAAAGCAGCCAAATGATCAGATCTTAGCTTCTCAAACTCGTCCGCACAACATCAGCTTAACATGGAAACTGTCATAAATAATACTGTTTCGAAGTATGTCTGGAACATCAGAGAGAATAGTTCACCAACTGTTCTTCATGTTTGCATAGCGGAATCAACACTTAACTTTAGGAACATACTCTTGAACACATTGTCGAACATATCACACCAAAATAAACTTAGTGCAACACAATGGCACTAACAAAACCCCCTCTAGACTCAACTCGACTAGGGCCCTAAAATCACAATGAATAAGTTCAAAAGCAAAAGAACTACATTTATCGACCCAATGAAGAAAATATGTGCGATGGTGTTTTCCCAACTTACAAGACTCACACTAAAAACTAGTAGACTCAACAAGAACTAAACTTCTAAGGTTCGCAAAAGAAAGATGACCAAGAAGATAGTGTCATTGATATGAAGACACAGTAGCAGAGAGGGCTCGAGAAGAAATAGGTGCAACTGAATCTAAATTGTATAAGCCCGCGTGCTCATGTCCTCCACCAATCATCTTTTTCGTCTGCATGTCCTGAAAAACATAATAAGAAGGATAAAAGGTGATAGAACAATTGTGAGTTTTGGTGAGATTACTAATAGATAGCGAACTTACTGAAAAAGTAGGAGCAAAGAGAATATTATCTAGAGTAAGATGAGTAGTAGGCTTGACAACACCAGTTCCGATGATCGAAGAACAGGTACCATCGGCAAGATGAACTTGAGGTAGAGAATAACAAAAAAAACTGAAAAGAGATTTGGTGCCAGTAATATGGATAGTAGCACCATAATCCAACATTTAAAACTTACCATGAGACATGAAAAATGCACTCGCAGTAGTAGAGGTAGTAGTAGAAGAGGGAAAGACTGAAGATGTATCTGCAGTAGCGGAAGAACTCGGCCCAACAGAGTTTACCCATTCTGGTTTCCTAAAATTTTCCCAATACCTCTCAGAAAAATGGTTAGAATGACCACAATGAATATAATGGCGATCATCGGATCCATGGTTGCGGCCTCGACCATGACCTCATCTACCACTACCACATCTACCATTAAAACCACGACTTTGAGCAGCCATAGTAGAATTATCAATGTGACAATGATTAATTTGGTCGGTGGAGACACAAAGAACACAAGAAAGAGCATTAGATAAGGTGGGAACATTATCACTGGATAGTAAACTATCACGAGTCGACTGGAGATCAACATCTAAACCAGATAAAAATTTCTCCACCATGAATTTCTCTCACCATTGTACACATGTTGTGGCATAACATGATAGATGATGGTAAACTAAAAGTTCATCAATAATGCCTTTAAGAGTAGAGAAGTAGTCATTGACAGATTAACCACCCTGGTTATAAGAAAATAATTTCTCATACAATTCGAACACACGATAGATGTTTTTATCATTAGAATACATCTCATTGAGAGTATCCCACATAGCTTTAGCAGCATCCAAGAACATAATGTTCTTGCTAATAGATGGCGCTAGACTATTGAGTAGCCAAGTTATTACCGAACAATCATTAGCACTCCAAGTTTCATACTTGGAGTCCACAGCAGCAAGAGGAGCTATGAGAAATAATACGGGATAGTTTTTTATGAGATCCCAACAATAAGAGAAAAGTACGAAACTGAAGAAAGTAGTTGGCACCATCCAATTTAATAGTGGTACCGATAGTAGGTTTAGATTCTTTCTTGGTGGAAAAAAGGGTAAAAAAGCAAAACCCTAGCAGCAACAGTAATGGAGCAGACGACGCGAGCCTTTTTTTACGACAAAGTGTAACTAGGGCAAGAATCTTATTGTTTTAATACCATGTAGAATAGTAGAGTAGTAAACATATGGAGAGAAAAGTATGTAGTGTATTATTCACAATATATAAGAGAGCTCTCATATATATATAGGGAGAAAAACTAGGGTTACAGAGAATTAGGTTAAATCTATTTCTAATATGACACACGTATACAAGGAAATATAATAATACAATAATATTCTATAACGGTGGTGACTGGTGAAGTTAATGAATAGTCTAAATTAAGTTGGATTATAGTCTTTTATACTTCTCGTGAATGATTAAATTATGAGTTGTTAATATTGCATTTTATTTGTGTGGCTCCACTAAGTAGTTTTTTGATGCTATGTTGATTGGTGTGCATGTTCTGACTAATGGCATTGAGGTAAAAGCTACAAATGAATGCTCTAAGCGTTCTTGAATATCATACTAAGAATGAAGAAGAAGATTATCTTGAAATCAACATAGCAGTAAAATAACTTGGATATTGGTATGTTTATTATAGAATATTTTCTTCTACAATGTTATGTTACAATTAATTATTTTATGTGGAGATACTGCAAAAATTCAAGAAGCAACACTTGAGATGACCGCACTATAGAGATATGCACTTCATTTTAACTTTGTGAGTGGTATCAATAGCAGTAAAATATAAATTGATTTACAATTTTTTTGTTGTATTGTGTATTAGTCAAATCGTTGTAGATATGCACTACTACAAAAAGACACTAAGACAACATAAGGTTTACAACGGTTTTAATAAAAAACCGTTGTAATTTAAAAATTTACAACGGTTTTGTCAAAACCGTTGACTATGTGTGCCTTTTTTTAAAAATTTACAACGCTTTAAAAATTTACGTTGTCTGATAACAACGGTTGTAATAAAACCGTTGTATCATAACAATGGTTTTATAATTAACGCTGTCTATGAGCGTATTTTTTAAACAACAGTTTAAATATAACCATTGTAATGGACTGTTGTGAATTCAAATATATTAATTAAAAAATGCGGTGAAAACCTAGTTCCCCAATTCACAAAATAGCATCTCATTTCTTCTCCCGGCGTCTCTATCTCTGAACTCCATC
This sequence comes from Perilla frutescens, assembly GCA_026008535.1. Classification (NCBI taxonomy): domain Eukaryota; kingdom Viridiplantae; phylum Streptophyta; class Magnoliopsida; order Lamiales; family Lamiaceae; genus Perilla; species Perilla frutescens. Next base: position 25,624,576 of record BRKX01000014.1, on the reverse strand, counting down.
CCTCTCAAATTTGGAAGCCACTTTCTTCTTAGAAATTTGTCAATCCCGTATCTTCGAAAAACTTTGTTATTATTTCAGTTCTTGTTTGTTAGTTCTTCAAAAAAAAATTGAGACCACGAAGTACACTGCATCTGCGCTCGTTCAGCCACTACTATGCCCAGCCTCACCGGTCACCACCACCGTCCATCCTGCCACCGTCTGCTACTACTCGCCACCAGCCTCAGTAAGTAAGCTTTCCTTTTACCTTTCTTCTTCTTCTTCTTCTTCTTGACTTAGGAATTAGGGCTTAGGGGAAAGTTAAATTATTACATCAAAATCAAGTTAGTCAACTTAGATTAGATGATGGATGTAGGCACTAGGTAGTATGCTTGTATCATTTGAATGTATGATTTTTACAAGTTATGAGCTGAGTTTTTGAAGGATATTATTGCAGAGAGGAAAATTTGAAGCTGCAGAAGAGAATTTATCAAAATTCCCAAGTATAGTTTTGATCCAAACGAATTTCCATTCAGTATTGGATTAGATCTGTTTTCATCTTTTTCCTTTTTCTAAAGGGATGAGACTTGACAGGTCAGTTTAATCATTTATTTTTACTTCCTTAGAAATTTGAATTATTCTCAGTTGTAGTGCTTGAATTTGTGCATTGAGTTTTTTTATCGTATTGTTTTCTTCTCTTAGGGGCTGTTCTTGGTTGATTTTATGAGGTTTTGAATATAGGCTTGTTTATAGTTGATGTCTTTTTATAGTTGCTGATTTTTTATGTAGGTAGTCTATTTTTGGTTGATTATTTGAGATTTGGGTCTTAATATGTGACTATTGATATTTGATAATGAATATAGGTGATGTGGAAGGAAATACGTATTCAACGATAACAACAAAATATCGAACGATAAGAGACCTACATGATGAATATAGATGGGGCCATTAGGCCTCTACAAATACACGATCCATCACCTTGTCATAATCTCTATTGAGCTATAGTTTGAAGTTTTGAAATTGGGTTATCTATAATAGTTGAATTCATGTGCAGGATGACAATATCTTGGTCAATGTTGCTGTTGCTTTAGAGAAAGAAAGATTCAGTGCTTTTCGCTTATATTTTTCTGGAAATAGGTATGCTAAACCTTACATTTTTATTTTTTTGTAAATATAAAGCTTCCTGTTATGCTAATAAAGTGTATATATTCCCTTGTAAATTAGTAGATGTGTTTTGACTTTGATAGATATAATATAGTGCAATTATAAATTCAAGATTTGAAAGTAGGTGAATTGATCTGCTATTTTCAGCACACCATGTGGTCTACCTAAAATTATAGAGCACTTATTGGATGATGGGACCTGTTAGTGACTGAATCGTAAAATATATCCTTGTCTAAAATTAGTAACTTACAGATGATATGATATCGGTTTGATCTTTTTTCTCCTTGAAGCGCCTTTCTCTGATATGTCGTCCCTATACAATGTGCTTGAGCCGTTTGATGAGTAGTCTTCCATATAGTGGCGTTTGGAGAGAAAACATGTTTGAAATATATCATTAGCTTTTATTCTAACATTCTTTTGTCATAAAAAATTAGTATACGAGGCTCTCAGCTAGATCCAGTGCTTCCGCAAAGTCTACATTTGAGGAGAAATTCCTTTCGTAGCAACCATATGCTCCAGGTTCATTTTTTTTGTATGCCTAATTCTATACAGCTAGCTTTCTTCTTTGGATACTATTTATCTGTTGATTATTTGGACTTAAATTTTACTTTGGGCTTGACATCTATAGATAATTAAGTGTATATATTCATACTTAGTTTTTGTTGATCATAATTAGTCTATATTTAACTGAAAGTGGCTGTTAATGCTGTCTGTCCCTAAATTTTTTTAGATGCGTACATTCTAATCTAAAATGGCTTCTTAATGAGTAATTCTGCATAATTTATCTTTGGTTTGCTGCAAAGAGTGAGAAATATATTTTATTTATGAAATTATGTCTTTTCTGTTAGGAGTTTTTCTTTACCCGAGTTTGTGGGTGGGGTTCAAGAAATGATCAGACCAGTTCTCATTGCTTATATCAAGGTAAGAAGTTTGTTAGATTACATGGCTGTTGAACCTGGTCATGTTTCGGTTTATGTTTTAGATGTTTCCTGAAGGTTTATGTGATTCTTTATATACCCTTGTTGTTGTGTTCTTCTTCATGCTCTTGTATGTACATGGAATTAAAAATAGATATCTAGATTTCTATTTTGGGATGCTTATAATATTTTATTGTGTTCTCATTTGTACAGTATATTGTAAGATTATTGTCTTCTCTGCCATGATGATTTTTCTAATCAGCCACCACCTTTGAGAACATCTTGCAGGTAAATATCTGATAATTTTTTAATTCTTGGTTTTAATGATCTATATTTCCAATTTTGTTGATTTTCAGTTAGGAAAAATATATTTTGAATTAGTCAAGAAAATAATGCTTTCATCATTCAATATATTCTACCTTAGTTTAACAGATAGTAAGAAAAAAATATCAAACTTCTATGTGCTTTTTTTTAATTTCGTGATACTCCCAATATGCTTTTTTTAATTTCGTGATACTCCCAATAAGCTTAATGTCTGTTCTAAGATATCTTTTCTTTAGGACAAGTTAGAAACACGCAAATACGTATTTTGGACAGATCAACTGACTTCATATTCCAGACACTTTGGAGAAATTAACACAAAGTTAAAAGTCATTTAAGAGCCGAGAAACACAAGAACATGTAATAGGGTCACTCAGGAGAGACATTTAATCACATGAGGAGCATCATCCAGTGTCATATAAGTGCAATATTTAAATCTACAAGCATACGACTGCTGCTTTTACTTCTGGCAGATCAAAATCACACAACAGAAGCAGCAGATATGCATAAAGAGATTAAAAGAATGTGCAACAGTTCCAAATTATACAATTAAACTTATAAATAGTTGGGGTGAATGCATATTGGTTTTTTTACATTCCTCGTGTCTGCTGAGTTACTTCTCTTAGACTTCTTTCCATTTTAAATTAGTTATGATGTAAAATGTTATCAATTAACTACTCTCTTTACTTCAAAGTTCCTTGTTCAGTTTATTTGCAACTTCAACATTGACTTTTTCATGCTACTTCAGCCCACATCCCAGCTCATTTGTGCTCATTTTTATACAAAAAATGGCAAATTCAGGGATTTTGAGCGTGTAAGGATTGCCACTTTGGGAGTCATAGGTGCTTGACATTGAACTTGAATTGATGTCACTTTGTGCTTGGGTGATGATGATAAGATCGAGAAGCATACGTACTATTTGTAATTGAACATTAAATGTGTTACGTCATATTTTTAATTAGATAAATTGTCTTAAGATATTATTGTACTTTGGATGATCTTGTATCGAAATATATTGTATTCTAGATGCTTCTATATCGAAATATATATTTTTTATGGTTAATTAATTTTTACATGCTTAATGTAATTATTTTATTAATTATTGATTTTACAGATTTTATATTAAAAAATTAAAAATTTGAAATACAAAGACAACACATATTTTAAAAATCCGTTGTAAAATTACAACAGAAAACTAATTACCCGTTGTGTTTTTTTTTTCAACAACACAAATTTACAACAGTTTTTTTTAAACTGTTGTCACTTTACAACGGTTTTTTGAAAATCGTTGTAAGTTTACAACGGTTTTTCGTTAAACGGTTGTAATTTTACAATGAGTTTTTTTAAAACTGTTGTAAAGTGACAATGGTTTTAAAAGAACTGTTGTCCCACTACAACGGTTTTAGATAAAACTGTTGTCAAATAACAACGGTTTTTGTCATACTGTTGTAACTTTATAACGGTTTTAAATTAACCGTTGTCTGGTTACAACGGTTATTTTTGTAAACCGTTGTCTTTTTATTCATTAAACAACACATGCTGAACAGATTTACAACGGTTGTAACAACCGTTGTTAAGTGACAATAGTTTAAAACCGTTGTCTATGTGCGTGTAAAATTTACAACGGTGACTAAGACAACGATTTTCTTTTTGGCTAGACAACGGTTAAAAACCGTTGTCTTAGGGGTTTTTGGTAGTAGTGATACTTGATATTCTTTATAAACTTTTGAAGCCTGATGTCAATGCTTTGCATCACGAATTCGATTCTAAGATTGGCAGCTTCAGTAAATGTTTTTATTTAAGGTTGGCCAGGCATTTCAGATCAACTCACTTCATTAGGTTTTGTTGCTGACTAGTTCATTTTTTTTATTCTATAATTTGTGCATATTGGCTGAAATTCTTACTCTCATATTATATATATTTTCCACTTTGCAAACGAAAGTGTGATTTTTTGTTTGTGCAATCTATAATGAAAATGTTGTGTTGTCTCAAGTTTATAACTATATTTAGCTCATTTTATAGGCTAAAAAATTGACTTTTCTTCTTTCAAGATCTTACTCTTTGAAAAAGCATAAACTAAAATTTATCTCTACCAGCATGCTTATGCCATGTAATTGTCCTCTGCTTATATGTCTGCTTAATTGCGTGCTTGATTATGTATAAGACTTTCTCCAAGAGCTTGGTAAATCGGCAAAGTGCCGTGAAAAGTTTGATTTTCTTTGCTCTAAGAGATCCGCTTCAACGCTTGGTAGTTTGAGGGAGGTGATGTTCCTCTTGTTACTTTTTTTTCATAAATACAAAATAATTTTATTTGGTTGATTTTTTATATTTTCTATTAGATTTCTTTCAATTATTTTAAAATTATTTTATACATTGATTAAGTAAATAATATTACACTAATTTAAACATATAACTAAACACAAAATACATAATTAATAAAAATAGAATTACATAAACATTTCAATAACAATACAAAACCACAAATATATTATAATAAATAATACAAAGCACAAATATATTACAATGAACAATACAAATACATAATTAATTAAAATACAAACATAATACAATAATAGTAAAATATTAAAAATACAACATAATTATTTTAGCTAATAATCCCCTAAACCACTTTCGGATTCAGATCTTGCATCGGGAATATCTGAAAAATAAATTCCAAAGTCGAAAGTATTATTTGGTAGGGAAGACTAGTTGGATTATTCATGCATTTTCGTCAGGATTTTTGCTTGTTCTTGTTCAAAGTACATAGCAGGATTAGAAATCGTATTTGTATCAAGCATTAAAATTTTATTTTCTGCTTCCCATTTTCTTACTTCAGTAGCTTGCCGTTAAGCTTCAATCATACTCAATTGTATCTCCATATCGCGGTCTTTTTTGCAGATGAAGTCTCAAATAATAGTTGAAGTTTTTGACTATTTTTTCTAATTTCTTCTACCACAATATACAAGTCTTCACTCTTTTTTTTCATTTTAGATTTTTTAAAACCCATTGGACGTTTTCATGAAGGTCACTACCAGTCTACCACTGTTGTCACTACTTAATTGTTATGACATGTAATTTATGCTTTTATTAAATGATCTATTATGAAATGTTGATTTTTATTTTAAATAAGTTAATTTTTTTACATGAACTTTTTAATTTTTGTAAAATAAAAATAAATTTTAATTATATATTAATTAAAAATAAAAAAATAATGAGCAAGAATATTAATACATATATATAATCATATTCAATTAAATAATTTGATAACAAAAACTAAATCAATAGTAAAGAGTATAAAAAAAAAGGAAATATTCCATTGTAGAGTGAAATATAGAGTGATGATGTTGGAGATGAAAATTGAAAATATGTACCTTTAACTGTACAGTAGTGTAGAGTTAACTGTATTCTAATGAAAACTATTGGAGATGGCCTAATATCATATTGCAAGGTATTTTTGTTTAGAATTAGAACTGATGGGGTGTGTGTGTGTGTGTGTGTGTTTTTTTTTGCAATATTGATATTTGAATGCTTTATGGTGGGATTCGACTTGTATCAATGTTGATTGATTTAGGACATGTCGGTGTTTGGCATTGAATCGATGCAGGTACTCGGTGTTTAGGTGATGATCATAGGAGAACCCTACATAACTTTAATGTTAATTGAACATTATATGTCATTTTTTGCTTCGTATTTAGAGATTAATTGCAATTTAGATGAATTTGTATCAACATATATTGTATTTTGGATAAATTTGTATCAAGATATTATATTTTGGATGATTAGTTAGCATGTTTAGATTTTATCAATGTATTATATTATTTATTAATGATTTACAGGTTTTATATCTCAACAAATAAAATTGTGTAATTTAAAAAAAATCACGGCACAAAATTTACATCAATTTTTTAAGAATACCGCTGTGAAATTACAACCGTTTAAAAAAACCGGCGTTATCTCAGTTAACAAACAACAGAAAAATGTCAGATAGACAACGGTTTTGAAACCGTTGTAAAATTACAACGGTTTTGAAACCGTTACCTTTCTGCGTGTAAAATCTACAACACCAAAAAATACAACGGTTTTCAAACGAACTGGACAACAGATACAAACCGTTGTCTTTATGATTTTTTGTAGTGATGAGAAATGACATTTTTCGGTATAAAACACAAACATACACACACATATACATGTGTGTCTATATATATATATACATATATATATAGGGGTTGGATCAAAAATACACATTTTCCTGGTGTAGGAACTAGAAATCCATCTTATACCGTACACCTAGATGATCTAATGGCTGAGATTAAATATCAAAGTCAAGGCAAAAAAAAGGAGGCGGGGGTATAGTTGTCCAATCCCCATAAAAAAAGCTAATGTCATCACTTTTTAAAAAAAAAAAATCCTAAAAACTTTGAACGACAATAACTCACTCGTTTCAAATCGGATTAACGCAAATAATATATCAAATTAAAGATCTTTTCATGCTCTTTAATTCAAGATCAATCATGGATATATTTGTTCAAATAAATATAGACGAAAAATACAAAATATACATTTTTACTCGTGTCCAGCACAAACATATTTTCGTTAGCTTTTAAATAATAGTTCGTCAGCATTATGATAAGTTGATAACGTATGCTAACATATTGCATTCATTGTGCTAATAAATGATTATCATAATGTTAACGTAGTACGCATACTTATATTATTATTATTATTATTATTATTATTATGACTTATAATTATTTTTTAGGATTTAATTTTTATGTTTTAGTTACTAATTGAATATTATATATTATTTATTTCATCAAATTAGAATATATTAGTTAGAGTTTTCTTCATCCATTTATGGTTTATAACTTATGCTAATGATGAATTGTCATATGCTAACATAGTTTATTCACAATGCTGATAGAATAATATCATTATGCTAATGTTTTATATTTATATTGTTATTATGATTTATTCCATCCAATTGGGATTTATAATTAATTTTTAGAATTTAATTCTATTTTTAGATCATTGAAGTTTATTATATCTGAATTATGGTTTATTTCATCCTATTAGAATTTATAGTTACACTTTAGAATTTAATTTTTTGTTAACAATATGAGAAAAATTTTCATTAGCATAAAGATAAAGCTTCGTTAGCATGATGATAATACTTCGTTAGCATGGCGATATGTTATCAAATATCCTCCGGGATTTTTATAAGAATTACCAAATTACATTAATACCCCCGCGTGAATTTTTTTTCAAATATTACAGAATTGCCACTACTCCTTTTAATCAAATCTGGACCGTAGATCTTTATTGATTGTATGGTGTGAGATGGGTTCCTAGTTCCTACACTAGGTAGGGTTTGCATTGTAACCCTCCCCTATATATATATATATATATATATATATATATATATATGGATCTTATGAGAACACTTTGTTGGTGTGGGAAATGAGAACCCATCTTACACCATCTAATTTAATAATCCAATGGTTGAGATTTAAGGTTGCAATTTCGTAAATAATAGGGCAAAAAATAAAGGAAGGAGGGCTATTTTCGTCCAAACTCATTAAAAATGATGATGTCAGCAATTAAAAAAAATCTTAAAAACTTTAACCGATCATAACTTGCTCGTTTTTAATCCAATGCACACAAAAAATATATCAAATTAAAGCTCTCTTCATGCTCTTTCATTTAAGATGTCGAAAGGCTATGTTTAGATGAAAAAATATGAAACAAAAATAAAAAAGAAAATTTTTTACCCGTGCCCAGGTTGTAAATGCTTTCGTTAGCATATAATAATTCTTCGTCAGTATTATGATAACATATGATAACGTATGCTAACGAAGCATTTGTCATATGCTAACATAATGTATTCGTTGTGCTAACAAAGAATTATCATAATGCTAGCGTAGTATAAATTTATTAGGGTTTATTAAATCTCAATTATGGTTTATTCCATCTAATTATCATTATTTTTTTAAAATTAAATTTTTTATTTATAGTTCTTAATTGATTATTATTGTTTATCCCATCCAATTATGGTTTATAACATATGTTGACAGAGTATTGTCATTTGCTAACATAGTGTATTCATAATGCTGACGAAGCAAAACCATAATGCTAACGTAGTACAAATATATTATTATTATGATTTGTTCCAACTCATTTAGGGTTTACCACATCCCATCAATGTTTATTTCATCCAATTATGATTTTTTCCATTTAATTAGGGTTTATTAAATCAAATTAGGTTTAAAATTAATTTTTAGAATATTTTTTTCGCTAGCAATATCTGAAAACTTTAATTAGCATACTTATAATGCTTCGTTAGCATGATGATAATACTTCGTTAGCATAACGAACTGTTATCAAATTCTCCGCAATTTTTATAAGAATTACCAAATTACGTTAATACCCCAGCGCGAAAAACTTTATTACAGAATTGTCACCGCCTTTTTCATTAAATCTGGACCTTTGATTTTTTATGGATGTGTAGTGTGAGATGTATTCTCATTTCTTACACAAGGGGTTGTTTTTATATAACTCCACCCCTATATATATATATATATATATATATATATATATATAGGGGTGGGATCTGGTGGGAACCCTCCCCTAGGTGAGAACAAGGAACCCATCCCATCCACCCATTTATAGATTTGGATGGCTAAGATTAAAACAAATTATTGGTGGCAAACTTGTAAGTATATTGAACTTTTTAAAAAAGGCGGTGACATATTGGTAAATAAATTGAACTTCAAAAGTGGGGGTTAATTTCTTTCCGTCAAAATACGATGATGATGTCATCATATTTGTACAAATATTGTAGAAACATTAATCAATTATAACTTGCTCATTTTTAATTGGATTTACTCAAATCATATATCAAATTAAAGCTCTTTTCATACTCTTTCATTTAAGATCCATATTGCATATATTTATTTAAAAAAAATAGATGAAAAATACAAAAATCAATTTTCAGGCATATTCTTCATACAAAAACAGTCCCAGATTTATATATTAGCACAACTTATATAATATTTTAGCACGATCTATATAACATTTTAGAATGAAACTACTCGCATAATAACATGATATATATAGAACATTTGAGCATAATCCGTAACTTATATCAGCATTTTATTCATGACTTGCTCGTTTTAATTAAATTTATGCAAATTATATATCAAAATAAAGATATTCTCATTAGATTGGGGTGAACTCATTTGGAGGCATGTTATTAAAATTCTCATTTTAGTATGTTGTGTAATACATTTTAGCATATTGTGTAATATATTTAAGCATGGTGTGTAATACATTTTAGCATGGTGTGATATTATGAATATTTTTCTAACAATTTTATATAAACATCTACACCTATACAGATACCATAAAATGAAAAACATGAGTTGATGATAAAGAAGAAAAAGAATGAGAAAGTGAAGCAACGAAGGAGATGGCTGACAACTAAGAAAGAAAATGAGAGAATATTTCCCAAAACGAGATAAAGTTTATGAGAACAAAATATGTGCTACAATTCTAAGTCATTCTATCATTTGTTTGACAGCTTAAACGTATAGAGAGTAACATACAAAGTGAAAGGAACAAAGCTGAGGAAAACCTACACTAAAAGCTCTCATGTGAAGATGTTCCAATTAATGTTGAAGCATTTGTTATGTCGAAGTGATTTATACTGTTAATAAAATTTCTACAAATACTATTAATTTCAAGACATATTTCTTATGAATATTAATTTATGTTGATAAATATTAGTTCAAGTTAAAGAATATTAATTTAAAGTGATGAATATTAGTTTCAAATATTTGTTATTAATATTTGGAAATGTCATTGTTAGCGTGAATTTTTCTTTATACGAGCATGATATTGTTGTTTTATTAGCATCATATAGTATTTCATTTTAGCATCATACAATATTTTATTTTAACATCGATCATACTTCTGTGATTTTAGCATGATGTTCTATACCCTAATAGGAACACAATAAACCCTAATCGAACTGGGTACACTTAATTTAACCACATTCTCATTTCATTTTAACTTGATATTATAAACAATAAACCATAATGCGATGTAATAAACTCTAATGGGTCATACATCCTAATGGGAATGTGACAAAAAAAATTAGCATGCTACTTCCCTCATTTTGACCTGATCTACTAAACAACAATGGAGGATCTAGAAAATCGTAATGTGAATATAATAAACCCTACTTGGAAATAATGAACCCTAATGGGAATGTTATAAACCCTAATTGAGAATAATGAACCCTAATGGGAATATCATAAAGTCTAATTGGGAATAATGAACCCTAATGGTAACAGGACATCAAATTTAGCCTTATTCTGCCCTCATTTTAACCTGATACATCCCCCATTTTAGCAAGATACTATAAAAGGGAATGAACCCTAATGAGAATGTGACATCAAGTTTAGCATGCTACATCCCTCATTTTAGCCTGATAATTTTCTAATTTTAGCATGATTTGATAAACAATAATGGAGGGATGCAATAAACCATAATGAGAACATATTTAGCCTCATACTTCTTTAATTTTAGTATCATATTCTAAACAGTAATTGAGATTGACAAACCATAATATTGATGTAATAACCACAAAGGGAATGTCACAAAATTTTTGAAAAAAATCATATATTCTTGAAATAAAATAAAATAAAATAAGTCCTAAAAATGAATATTTTATATTTTTCTTCATATTTCTTCGGATAAACAAAGCCATGTGAAATCTTGAATGAAATAGTATGAAAGAAATTATAATTTGATATATTATATGAAAAAACATTGCATTTATAAATTTTTAGCATTAAATTACTCTCATATTAGCATAGTGTATAAGAGATTTTAGCATGACGTTACATATCAGTATTGCGTTTATATGTGGATGAAGTTATTGTTGTTTAATTGAAACTTTCAATTTATTGTGAAATTTATCCAACATGTAACTTACATCAGCAGCATTTATCACATATCAGAAATAAATTTGAATGATATTATAAATATCAGTATAAGGCATGTCATTTTAGCATGGACTATGAACCATTCCAACATGATGTATATGTCATTTTAGCACGAACTATAATAATAACAGAATCATTGACGAAAAAAATAAATAAATACAGGAATCAGAATTGGACGAGATAATTAAAAAAGATAAATACATGAATCAACGACATTATATGAAAAAAAGATGAAACAAGGTAAAAATTTAATTGGGATAATTTAGAAAAAAATAGCATTTAATCCAAAAAGAATAATGACGTTTACAAACAAATCAAGAAATCCTAAAAATTTAAAATGTGCATGTGAATGTCAAAAAAAATATATATATATCAAGAATTCAAAATCGTGTCTGAACCGACAACATCAATTTTGAATTTTTGCATAAAAAAAATTTCTCATAACCACATATATATTTATAGTTATAATATTTTATTATTTTAATAAATTATTAAATTATCATAATGTTTAGATTTGTATTTCGTAAATGGTTTACAAAACAAACAAAGAGAGGGGAGGGGAAATAGATGGAAAATAGAGAGAGAAAAAGTTGGAAGAGAGAGAGAGAGAAAAGTGCACAAAGAAAAAAAATCGTGAATGTTGAAGAGTGGAGAAAATCATGTTTCAAAACATAAGAATTATTGAATTACCATAATACACTCTTTTACTTAAAGTTGTTAGTAATTACAAGTATGTCACCTTGCATTTAACCAAACTTTGACTAAATTGTGGTCATTAAGACCTATTGGAAGGTTTAGATGAGTTCCTAGTTCCCACATGGGGGAAGGGTTCTCATGTGAACCCTACTACATATACATATATATATATATATGTATATGTAGTAGGGTTCACATGAGAACCCTTCCCCCATGTGAGAACTAGGAACTAATCTCAACCACACAATGCTTTAATCTCAATGATCCAGATTTAAATAAAAAAGTGGTGGCATTATGGTAAATATGAGGAAGTCAAACTTACCCCTGGTCAAAGCTGACATCAGCATCCTTACACAAAATTTATTTAAACTTTAAACATTCATAACTTACTCATTTTTTATTAGATTAACACAAATTATATATCAAATTAAAGCTATTTTCGTGCTCTTTCATTTAAGATCCATTGTTCATATGTTTATTCGAAAATATATTTTTTCGTCCATAATAGCGTGATGTTAAACTCAGAATAGCATGACAAAATATTCACGATAATATGAAAATATACACATAATAGCATGAAAAAATATTCATAACAGCATGAAAAAATATTCATAAAACATATAAATTTTACTCATAATAGCAGTAATAGTGTTCGTTAATAGTAAGACATTAACTGTTCATACTAGCATGTATATATATTCATATTAGCATGTATATATGTTCATAGTAGCATGATAGTACTCTCATTTTAGCATAGCGAAATTTATAAGAATAGACAACAGTTTTAAAGTGTTGTCTATATGATTTTCGAAAATTATATTCAAATATTACAAATTTGCCACCCCGCCTTTGACCAAAAATTGACCGAATCTTAGCCATCTAAATCAAAGCAATGGATGGATGAGATGAGTTCCTAATTCTCACATGGGGGCTGGGTTCTCATTTGATCCGTTCCCTATATATATATATATATATATATATATAGGATTTGGCTCAAATGAGGACACATCTTTGGGTGAGAAATAGGAACTAGTTACAAGCATTAGATCTATTAAATTTAATGGTGCAGATTTAGATTAAAATTTAATATTTTTTTTAATTATATTTTTTATTAATTAGATATGGATAGATAATCCCACAAGAATAGGTATTGCCATATCAAAATTTATTTTTATTTCTTTATTTATCTCCCCCACTACCACACGTGATTTTAAGTATGTTCTGCATTTTTTTTTCTGTTTCATCTTCTCTACGGTTTTATCAGAGTTCTTCAATTTTTTTTGTGTCATTCTCTACAATTTTTCTCATCAACGAAGATGGCTTCAACAGACATAACAAACCCGACAAATTCAGGTACTCATATATTTTCCGTTTAAGATTATATTTTCTATAGATATTTTTCTTAAATATTGAATAATTTTCACCAACAATAGAGATTAGAGATGGCAGATTAGGGCATTAAAACACGAGAACACACTAAAAATGATTATCTCAAATATAAAAAAAACGTGGGTTTGTTTTTCATTTGCAAGTTTGTAGTAATTTTTGTGTCAACTTGAGAGTTTACAATCAAATTAAGGAACTGAAAAAACGATGTTGTTGCGGCTGTCAAAAAGAAAAAAAAAAGAATGAATGTATTTAAAAAATCATTGCTATTGTCAACAATCTAATGCTAAATTAATTCAAAGTATTTTAAAATTGTTGCTTTCAAACATTTATATTATTGCTTATAAAGACACAGATAATCACTTATATTGATATAACTTACTACTAGGTGTGTATCATGATCTCGATCGCTGTATGTTGGTATTGTATTTTCTAGTATTTCATTTTTTTTCTGCTACAGGCATCATTAGTCATGCACTAACAATCTAATGGTAAGTTAATTCAAAGTTTTTGTAAATTGTTGTCAACAATCATTGATTCTGTCAATGATCTAATGCTAAATTAATTCAAAGTATTTCAAAATTGTTGCTTTCAAACATTTATATTATTGCTTATAAAGACACTGATAATCACTTATATTGATATAACTTACTGCTTCTTAGTCATAAAAAATAGAGCTTGCATTCGTTTCTTTCAAAGCTAGGTATGTATCATGATCTCGATCGCTGTATGTTGGTATTGTATTTTCTAGTATTTCAATTTCTTTTTTCTGCTACAGGCATCATTACTCATGCACTAACAATCATTGTCTGTGAATGTTGTATTTTATCTGTGTTCTGTTTTGTATATTCATCCTCTTATTTATTGCATATTTATTTGTTTGCTATGTCGAGAAAATTGTGGCAATTCGAGTAAGTTGGCCAAAATAAATAAATCTGGGATTTTGTACTTTTATCTAAAATTTGATCATGTATATACAGATATCAATATCTCAAGTGATTGCGCAATTGATGTCTCACCTGGCATGATGAAATATTACACTCCACAATGTGATCATTCTGTTAAGCCACGTGTGGGTCAGAGTTTTCCTTCTCTCGATATTGGTATACACTTTTATAAACAATATGCTTTGGTGTGTGGCTTCGATATCCGTCTAGGTACAACAATGATGTCTAGAGATGGCACATGTGTGACGTGGAAATATGTTTATTGCAATAGAGAGGGGGTCAAGAATGTCACAATTCATAATGAAGGAAGCATATCAAACAAAAGATGTACGGTATCAAACCGTGTCGACTGCAAGGCTCGTGTTATTTTCAAGTTTAGTGGTCGTGATGGATATGTCATTAGCAAGCTCATTGAGCAACACACGCATACTCTAGTTCCGGATTCATACAAGCATTTTATGAAGATGAATTCTAACTTGGATGATGGCCATAAAAAATTTATACTGGCCTGTGCCAAGGCTAATGTAGGTGCAATGAGGTCATACAAGATCCTTACCAAAACTGCTGGTGCATATTCTAAAGTTGGTTGTACAAGTAGGCAGGTTAAGAATTTCTCCCGTGACTTGAAAGGATTTGTGTTGGATGTTGATGCATAAATGATCCTTGATAAAATGTTTAGGACTCGGGATTTGTGTCTTGCATTTTATTTTGAGTATCAAGTTGATGAGCAGGATCAATTAACATGCTTATTTTGGGCGGATCCCATATCAAGGAAGAATTTTTGTGCCTTTGGAGACGTCATATCCTTTGATGCAACATACAGTACTAACAAGTGAGTCATATATAAATGTTTTTTATATCATTGCTTGTTTTATATATGTTTATTGCTTTTGTAATCTAAATTCGATGCTTTGTATGTTTATATGGTTTCATAAGATGCTATTTGTTTGTCTTTACAGATATGGTATGATTTTCGCCCTTTTCACGGGTAAGGATAATCATGGTAGATGTGTTACTTTGGGAGCTTCCTTGATGAGTGGGGAGTCTATTGAGTGTTATTCCTGGGTGTTTGAACAATTTCAGAGGTGCATGGGTCACGGACCAGCTATCCTAATAACTGACCAGGATCCAGCAATTAAGGTTGCCATTGAACTTGTATTCACAAACACCAAGCATCGCTTATGCATGTGGCACATCATGATGAAGGTTCCAGAGAGGGTACCTTTTCATTTGAAGAAAGATCATATATTTATGAGAAGATTAAACAGCTTAGTTTGGTCAGTTGATATAGAGCCAAATGATTTTGACGTTGGTTGGATGCAAATGATGGTTGAATTCGGCTTGACTGAAAATTCTTGGTTCAAACACATGTTTGATATTCGTGATACTTGGATTCCGGCATACTTCAGAGATGTTTCTATGGGTGGCTTGTTCAGGACAACATCACCTTCAGAGAGTGAGAATACTGTTTTTCGTGCGCACATGAACAAAGGTTCAAACCTTCTTGAGTTTTTAATGTATTTTGATAGTGCTTTAGATTCTCAGAGGCACTCTCAATCAAAACTCAACAACGAAGATCTATCATGCTGCTATGTTTTCAAGACCATGCTTCAAATTGAAAAACATGTTGCTTCTGTATATACAAGACACATTTTCAAGGAGGTGCAACAAGATATTGAGTCTGCTTGCTATAAGTGTCGCCTCAAGAACATTACAGATGGGGAATACAATTGTTTATATGAGGTAGAAGAACGTATGAATGGGATTTTCTATGTCACCTTTGATAAAGTTGAGACAGTGGTGGTGTGCACTTGCAAGAAGTTTGTGAGGATGGGCTTACTGTGTTGCCATGCTTATTTTGTTTTAAAGGATCTCAACTTTGAAACTATTCCTGAAAAATACATTGTCAATCGCTGGACGAAATTACCATGGGCAAATACATCTCATTTGGCTAACGCTGATGTCCAAGAGTCTTGTGATGGTATTGAACAAAACAAGTTGTTTTTGCATGCCATTATTTCAGAGTGTTATAGCACTGTGGGATTACTTGAAGGCAACCGAGAGAAAGCAAAGTTGTTGCTGCAAACTATACGTAAATTTAAAGATGAACTGAAGCCAAATGCAGATAATATGTTAGCAGGGTCGGCTAAAAAGAGATTGTTTGAAGAATTTTATTGTTCGACTATGCCTGAAGAAATTTATGTGAAGCCACCAGCTCCGGTGAAAACCAAAGGTAGTGGTAGTCGTATCAAATCGAGAAAGGAAAAAATTGCTAAACAAAAGGAGAAACCACTACGAATGTGTAGTAAATGCCACAAGATGTCTCACCATGACGCTAGGAACTGTAGCAATACTCAATGATATTGTGTTCTGATTGAAAATTTTGGATATATGGTTTATACATTGCATTGCCATATGTTTCCCCGGTTATCTATCTACATTTTGTTCTTTTAGATTAATTATTATTTATCTAATCAATTATGTTAATCATAGATGCTGATAGTGTATTGTGATGCTAATCATATATGGGCAGTAACTGCGACACCTTTGCAAAATAACTCTTCTGATTTGTTTTCGTTAGTATCTTTTTTGAAGTTTGAACCACTTTCACTGAAAAAACTTTGGATACGTTGGTAGGACGTTAGAAGCCGACGCGATTTTCCAAGAAATGCTGATTTCAGGTGGTAGGCTGAAATCATGTTGTTCAATGCAATGCTCAAAAGCTGTTTGAGGAAAGGCTTGTTAGAGCTGTGTGATAAAGTTTTAAGGGCTGTTGATGATATGGGATTGGAGAGGAATCGTAAGATGTTTGAGATTTTGATCGATTACTATATTAATGCTGGGCGATTGAATGATATGTGGCTAGTGCTTGCTGAGAAGAAGATAAAGGGCTATGATCCAAATTCTTATGTGTATAGTAAGATTATTGAGATTTATAGGGATAACGGGATGTGGAAAAAAGCAATGGGGATGGATAGGAGGATATATGGTAGCGTCACTGATACATTCTCAAGAAATGGGGAATTAGGAGAAGCTTTGGAAGTTTTTGAGGATATGTTTGCTTACCATATTGTATTCTGATGTTAATTAGCATTAAAATTCAATAACATAAACAATAAGATCATAGTAATTAAGCATAGCATTAAAAAAACGTGATTTATTTTAATTTGCAGTTTGTAGTAAACTTCGTGCCAGCTTGAGCTTTTCCTCGAATGGGTGGTGGGCATCTGCTCTTGCTCTTCCTCAGCTGCACCTTTAAGGCATTTGATCGAGCAGCTGGAGAGCATGGATTTTGTAATTTTTTTATTGATTATCTTGTTACTGATTAGCATTAACATACACTATTATAAGCATTAACATACACTATTATAAGTAATAACTATCTTAGTATGAGAATGTTAACTCTATGCTTATTTACTAAATTTTGATTGCTTGCGTTATTATATTTTTAGTGCTAAATTTTGTAATTTTTTATTGCTTATCTTGTTACTGATTTGCATTAACATACACTATTATAAGCAATAACATACACTATTATAAGCAATAACTATCTTAGTATGAGAACGTTACCTCTATGCTTATTTACTAAATTTTGATTGCTTTCGTTATTATATTTTTAGTGCTAAATTTTATAATTTTTTATTGCTTATCTTGTTACTAATTAGCATTAACATACCCTATTATAAGCAATAACATTATACTAATTAAGCATATATTTCTGAAAATGTAAAAATATTTGCATTTTTTTCTTGGTTTTATGATACACTGAGAACGTTAGAACTATGCTTATTTACTATACATTGATTTCTTATGTTATTATATTTTAGTGCTAGTTTTTGTAATTATAATCAATCCCTTGCCCCTATATTAAATAATCATTTTGAAAAGTAAAATAAAATAAAATTAATAACACATCTGAAACTAATAAAATTAAAAAAATATATATTTTTTAGTTCAAAATTTTAATATTTAAAATTTGGGAAAATAACATCTAGTATATAGACAAAAGAAATGTTGTATATTTTTATAAGGATTACAACATAGTTTATCTCGCTATTTCCAAATAATTTTTTAAATAAAAATCAATTTTTTATATTTATAATTGTTATATCGATAGGAATTCACTATAATGAGCACTTAGCACTAGGCACAATGCTTAATTATTGTATTGTCATTGCTTATCATATTGTATTGTAATGCTAATTAGCATTAATCCTCAGCCACACTCTCCTTAGTATGAGAACGTTAGCTCTATGTTTATATACTAAATTTTGATTGCTTGCGTTATTATATTTTTAGTGCTAAATTTTGTAATTTTTTATTGCTTATCTTGTTACTGATTAGCATTAACATACACTATTATAAGCAATAACATTATACTAATTAAGCATATATTTCTGAAAATGTAAAAATATTTGCTAGTTTTTGTAAAAAGTATTGTTTTAGTTCAAAATTTTAATATTTAAAATTTGGGAAAATAGCATCTAGTATATAGACAAAAGCAATGTTGCATATTTTTATAAGGATTACAACAAAGTTTATTATTTTAATTTCTTCTAGTAAATCAACTAATTATACACATTAATTCACAAATGCAATTTAAATGCATCTCGTTATTTCCAAATAATTTTTTAAATAAAAATCTATTTTTTATTTATAATATATTATTTATAATTGTTATATTGATAGGAATTCACTATAATGAGCACTTGGCACTAGGCACAATGCTTAATTATTATATTGTCATTGCTTATCATATTGTATTGTAATGCTAATTAGCATTAAAGTTCAATCTCATAAGCAATAAAGTCATAGTAATTAAGCATAGGGCTTATGCTCTAACACTAAGAAGAGTGATCATGCGACCCAAATCCTATATCGATATATTAGTTTGCGCATGAGTAAAGATTCTTGTAGTAGCTAGAAAAAAAAACTTGATTTGTTTCTATTTGCAAGTTTTTAGTAATCTTTGTGCCAACTTGAGCTTTTCCTCGAATGGGTGGTGGACATCTACTCTTCCTCAGCCACACCTTTGAGGCATTTTATCAAGCAGCTGGAGAACATGGATTGAGCACTTGGCACCAGACACAATGGTTAATTTTTATATTGTGATTGCTTACGATATTGCATTGTAATGCTAATTAGCATTAAAATTCAATAACATAAGCAATAAAATCATAATAATTAAGCATAGGACTCGAGGAAGAATTACCTTTTCTGTTTGCATCTAGTATATCAGCATAATGCAGATGCTCATGTGGCATGGGTGTGAACCTGATGGAGTCAAAAGCATCATGAAACTGCAATCAATGTTAAAAATATCAGAAACAAGTCATCAAGCCATGAGACCATCGTGTGAGAGGGCAGCTTTAAGCATCACAATACAATATTGATTTATTAGTTTGAGCATGAGTAAATATGCATGTAGCAGCTAGAAAAAAATTTGATTTGCTTACCATATTGTATTGTGATGATAATTACCATTAAAATTCAATAACATAAGCAATAAGATCATAGTAATGAAGCATAGTATTAAAAAATGTGATTTGTTTTAATTTGCAGTTTTTAGTAATCTTTGTGACAGCTTGAGCTTTTCCTCAAATGGGTGGTGGGCATCTGCTCTTCCTTAGCCGCACCTTTGAGGCATTTGATCGAGCGGCTCGAGAGCATTCAAAACCAGAAAATACAACAACAACTAACAGCGAGATCATGCACACATGGTTGCGAAAGAGAGTATTCAAAACTATAAAATACACGAATGCATACTTGAGTAAGAACAAGTTCATTATTTCATTATATATACTTTTATAAACAATAATATAAATTTTTAGAAGCAGCAACTACAAAATTTAACAAACTAATCACAAAATCCAATGGTAATTGAATAAACTATGAAAAAATCCAATGATCAACTGTTCAATAACATATCAAATTCGATACTATGAAAAATCTAATGATAATTGAATAAAATATGAAAAATCCAATGATAAATGAATAAAGTGTGAAAAAATCAAATGATAATTGAATAAACTATATTAAAAAAAACTGAACTCGCTATCAAATTTTTTCCTTGAATAAATCATTCACACTAACTGGACGCTTTGCAATCACACTTGAGTAAACACGTCGGGCACTTTTTATAATATCATCTTTGTGAATGTTGTTCTCTGCTGTGAGTATGGCAGCACAATATTTCAACCGCATGCATCTCATTTGTGCACCGTTCATTCTCTTTATTCCACAGTTCCAACCTTCAACGCCTCCTCCCATATATGTCTCCATATGGCGCATTGCATACACACCACAGTCACGTGTGTTTTTTGCATCCCTCCATGGCATTTTTAGCCTAGTGATACATGCTCTATTGATTCCGACAGACTTTTCATTAATACCAGCATCATGCAAGTATTTGCTGAATACGTCTTGCTGCAAACAAGTCATGAAAACTTCACATTAAAAAATGAATCACTATTTAATAAGAAACAAATCGTTCAGAAAATTAAAGTCCAATAACAAAATAACCAAACACTAATTCTGACTAATTCAACATTAAATTATGTCTAGCACAGGAAATAATGCTCACCAAAAAGAATGGTGTGTTACCATACTTGAATCTGATGTCGACACTATCTTGTGCATCAGAATTGTCAATGATGCAAGCTTCAAAGTATACAACATCAAAGCAGACCACATAATAATGCTTATCTTTAAGGATTGGGAAAAAGAACTGAGATAAAATTATTACAAAAATACATCAATACACAACATATAATGTATATCAGCAAAAGCATCACACTAATCTTATTACCATATCAATTTTATCCAATGAATGAATCACCGAATTCGATATTTCCTCTTCGAGCTTCTTAGAAAAATTCTCTTTACATCTGTCAGTGGCCCATTCTTTTGGTGGATTCGCAATCGGTATGCACTACAAAATCAAGAATCAATGATGTAAAAAGCTTTCGAAGTTATTTTTTTAACACTAAATAATTCAAACTTTATTACTTACACATGGGTTTGTGGTTGTAAAAAATCTACATGGAGACGTTTTTGCCCTCAGATCTTTCTTAAAGTTTAAGACGATGCTCCACACATCAACCATTGAAGAACTTATCCATACCTCAGCACGAAGGGTTCTCATTTCCTTCCTCCTTAAGTTAGTTTTGTTGTCTGAAAAGACAACCTCCTCACTGCAAACAAGGGTTTATATTATTAATATTAGTCATTTTCATGCATAAAAGAGTAAAATAATCACAAATTTTAATCTCTGTCAATCACTTCTTACTTGTCTTGATGTTTCTTGTAAACCAACCAGAAAAACAATTCTTTCTCTCGTTTATCCACCTTCTCTGATGCATTTATGGCTCTTTCCATATATGGTGACGTCAATGCTTCATTCACTTTGTTATTATTTGCATTCCTCTTAAACATTTGATGTTTTGATGCGGCAACAACAACCTTCGCACAAAACAGTAGTAACTATTCTCATAACGCAATCATTAAAAGCAAACTACACCTGCAATATTTTCTCTTATTGAGACCAATTAACTACCATTGTATAAGTGTACAAGCGATAATATATGCCTTAATAAGCTATTACTCATGCTTATTCAAGCAATACCTCGAATGTTGTTTATATTTATACCTTTAATAAAAACCTCGCATTATGCAAACACAATTGATCGAATTTTTTTAAAACAAACTACCTATAAAAGAAACGTATGCAAGTGATTTTGTTTTATGAGTATAAACCACGAAGTTATGTCGTTATAAGCGATTATTTAGACCTTCATAAGCAATAACAATATGAATGCACCTTTAAATCAAATATAATCCATCACTTTAAAAATAAAATTAAAATCACTATACCACATTCATTCAAAAATAAATGTATCATCAAACCAAGCAAAAATGTAGAGAGAACTATTTTTTTTTGAATTCACACAATGTAAAAAATATAAAATTATATATACATATATACATACCTTTTGCCTTTTATGGCTTTCCATTTTTTTACCCTGTGTAAAATTGACAAAATTAGCATTAATCAAATAGATTTATAACAATGCAACTTGAAACTTAACCTTATCATTCGCGACTTCAATATTTTCATCAGGTTTCCTCTTCAATAATTCTTCAGAAAGCTGTCAATTGTGTATAGTAAGACAATAATGTTTGTTATATGATCCATTCATATATATAATTATTAAATGACAATACAATTAACTTACGTGCTCATCTTCATTCTCACCAACATATCTAACATTTTCCTAACCAAACTCTTGTGTTAATCCAAGGCTGAAGCTTGGAATATCATCATCTCTGCTGTTAAACTCTGCCCTTTTGAGGATTGTATTTTCGATCCCTTCAATAATTGAAATGCATTCAGGATTTCTCCAGAAATCATCCTCATTTCGTGCTTCTTGAGTTACCGATATTGATTCTGTTGATCCAAACTTATTTCCAACTAGATGTTGAGCACCGTCTACCATTGACTTAAACCGTGCGCTATCACTTACTTCTTTTGGTGCTCTATCTAGCAAAGTGATGAGCTTCACGATTGTGTCAGCCAATAGTTTGGACTTTGTTTTGTATTCTTCTGTAAACTCATCGAGAACGTCTTTTGCATTGTTAGGCCGTCTATTTAGATGTGCAACATTGTGTGCTGGATTAACTTCTTGTTCTTCTTGTAATGTCCCAACTTCAAATCGTGGGCAGATACGTCCAGCTCCAAACCTTCCAGATTTGATTTCATTCTGTTGGCGTTTCCTCATGATCGTGTAAGTCCATCCTTTAATTGATGGAAAATCTCTTGCAACGTCCCTTTGATTTTGATGTACTACTCTATCCACATACATGGCCTGTAATTGATGCATTTATAATCAGTTAGTAAACGTATAAAATATTACACGACGGAAAAATAAGCATCCAATGCCAGTAGGCATTTTAATGTATCTTTGCAAGTAATACGAGAACCTTAAATAAGCAACAACATCTCACCGTTATAAATAGTGTAGGTCCCCAAAGTAATTACTCTTGTTTTTATCCCATATCACTTTATGTTCGATAAGTGATCTCACCACATATTCACACCAATCAAGATCAGCAATAGTATCTAGCTTGTCCATATAATTCATTAGGTGAGGTGATATGTATCCATTGACTGCATTCTCCACCAAGGATGCTGTAACAAGCACCAAGAAATTCATCTTAAACATATCACCACCATCGTTGTCGTTCATCATCTTAACTCTCACGTCATTCATTACTATACGACCCCGACCCCTTTCCTTATCAAACTGATTATACCAAGTTTCTTCCTTAGAGCATACATCCGATCGTCTTCTAGTCTGGATTAATGTGCCACCTTTCGGGAATCCAAAAACAGAATAGACGTCATCAGGATCGACGCTTATGCTTCTTCCGTTATCCATTACAAGCTCCGAGCTACTTGCATCAAAATGATCTAGTACCCAATACGCTAATTGTGCTGGCACTTTATGAGTGGTCAAGTGCAAGATTTGCGCAAAACCCATAGTCCGCACCGCATCCTTCTGCTTCTCGTTCATATATCTCATAGCATCCACTAATTCACCAGGACAAGCCCTACTCTTCAGCTGTGGAAATACATCAACATTATTGCTGCCCCCAGTTCTTTTATTTACTCTCCCCATTTTATTAGCATTGCTTTCATTTTTTCCCCGTGGTTTTCGAGCAGATGGCCGATTTGCAGCTGCAATTAAAATATATTACAATATCATGAGCAGTAAACATATACATACACAACAACAGGTTACAATTAAATTAAGCAACTAACTGGAAAATGATGATATTGCGCCTGACAAAAAAAAAGCAACAATCAATTTAAAAAATCATTTGCTACAACCAACAATCTAATGCTAAGTTAATTCAAACTTTTTTTAAGTTGCTGCTTCCCAACGTTTATATTATTGCTTACAAAAGCACAAATAATCATTTAGATTGGATAAATTACATTTTATAGAGATAAATGCTTGAAAGGCAGGATGACAGTACAAATGTACAATCTCTCTGAATCTACTAGTTTATTCCAAGGTGGAAAGGCTAAATATGAATTTTCTCCTCTGTATTCAGATTGTTTTGGTGATTGATTTGACAAATTCTAGCATACACTATAATCTCAATGATTGGAGGAAAGAAGGTATTAAGCATGTCAAGGTATGTCATCTCCACTCTCAGCTTCGTGGGATAAATTATTTACAGTTCAAATTACTCCTTGACTTGTGAGTCTTCAACTCCTAATTCGTTGTTTTCTATCTAGATTGTTGCTTCCCAAAGTTTATATTATTGCTTACAAAAGCACAAGTAATCACTTAGACTGATACAACACATAAGACTAAGATATAATCAACAATGGTTAATACAAAAAACGAGCAGCAACACAAAACCAAACACCATAAATAGTGTTTTGTTGTTAATACCTTGTTTAATCCTCACCATTACCGCTGCTTTATTTTGTGGATTGCCGACGATGTGCACAATAAGCAAAAAGCAGTCGATTCTATAGCTTGAATAACAGTTACACAACACCAGATTAGACTTCGGTTAAAGAAGCTAGGTTTTTTTTGTTGCTCTATTAATTGGAATGTGGAACTGATTTTATGGAAGAATATAATCAAGTAGATTGTCAACATATCTTCTCCTAATATTTAATGCCTTTTTTCGTTTAAAGATATGCACAAATTAAATCAAAATCCTAATCTTCAAAATATAATAATAAATAATAGCTAATTTTAGATTCTATTAATAAAATCTACACCATTCATAGTCATAAGATAGAGGGCTATGATTAGTTCCTAGTTCTCACATGGATACCAGTCCCCATTATAATCTATCCCTATATATATATATATATATATATATATATATATATATATATATATATTTGGAGTTGTGCGACTCGGGTAGAATTGTACGCAGGTCAGACGGGTCTAATACGAGAATTTGTCTTTTGTTTTAACAAAATCCTCGATAGATATTTTCATGAGACATTTCTTTTTTTGTTTGACTGATTTTCCGATTATTGTGTTGATTCATACAAATACTCACATATAGGAACCGTGAGAAAGCATTATAATTAAGTGCATTATGTTCATGAAGTTTAGAGCATGTAATTAATCATACCTTCAATTTTGTTCCGTATACAAATGCTTAATTAATCTAATAATAACAAACCGTTAGCTCCGTCTAAATTAATTTGTGCTTGGATGAGATGTTTGGAGTCCAATTTAATTCCCAATTCCTCCCACTATAATAATAATAATGATAATGAATGACAATAATAACGATGATGATAGTTAACACATGAGTATAACTTATTATGGCAATTTGCCAATAATTTCTAATTAATATTATTTTGGTATAACCTTTAATCAAATAGCTACAACTATGCAGTATGATGCAGTTTGATGCTGTTATATTTCATTGCGCTATATATTGAATAGTACGGTCATCGTTTTTATTTTAATTCACACGACTTGTGGTATGGAAAAGATTCAAACCCGTGATCTTTGATTTCCAAACAACCTCACTCCACCACTGGAACGAATGATATAGTCATCATTTTCAATTCATTTGTCAATATTATTTTGTACTACTGGACAAGTGATAATTAATGATACATGATTTTGCAAAAAAGGACCGTTAACCATTTTTTTATTTAAAAAAAAATAATGCTCCCTTCATTTCTATATTTTAGATGAATGTACACAAATTAATAAATTAATTAAATTACCTAATACATCTCTGTGTGAACACATTAAATAAGTTAAATATAGATATTTGAATACATTAAATGAGGATAAATGTGTGAAAAATGTGAATTTTTTTTGTCTCGAATTTGTAGAATGACAATTTGTTTTAAAATAAAATTAAAATGGTAGAATAACACTTATTAAGAAACGGAATGAGTATTATGTAAAGTTTGGATATCTATCATCAATATCAATAACTCAAAAATAACATAAAGTATAATAGATCTATCCCCGAAATTCAAATATACAAACAAAACTAATAAATATATTATTATAAATTTATTTCAAAATCATTAATCCAAATAACAATGGAACTAGGTTGGTCCTCACTCCTCATCACAGTGAAACAAGATGGATCACAAGGTCCAATAATTAATATAGTGGAGCTGAGAGACCAAGGTACATCATGGACCACATAAGACTTAATCTCTCTCTCCCTCTCTCTCTCTCTCATATATATATATATATATATATATATATATATATAGGGGAGGGGTTATATAAAAACACTCACTAGTGTGAGAAATGAGACTACATCTAACACCATACATCCATGAAAAATCAAAGGCTCAAATTTGATGAAAAAGACGGTGGCAATTCTGTAATATTTGAAAAGTTTTTCTCGCGGGGGTATTAACGTAATTTGGTAATTCTTATAAAAATCGTAGAGAATTTAATAACAGATTGTCATGCTAACGAAGCATTATAGTGATGTTAATTAAAGTTTTCAAATATTGTTAGTGAAAAATATATTCTAAAAATTAATTATTAACCTAATTTGATCTAATAAATCCTAATTAAATGGAAAAAATCATAATTGGATGAAATAAACCTAATTAGATGAAATAAACATTGACTCGAGTTGAAACAAATCATAATAATGATATATTTATACTACGTTAACATTATGATTTTGCTTCATCAACACTGTGAATACGCTATGTTAGCATATGACAATACTCTGTCAACATACGTTATAAACCATAATTAGATGGGATAAACCATGATAATAAATTAGAAACTATAAATGAAAAATTAAATTAAAAAATCACAATTAGATGGAATAAACCATAATTGAGATTGAATAAATCTTAATAAATTTGTACTACGCTGACATTATGATAATTCTTTGTTAGCATAACGAATATATTATGTTAGCATATGACAAATGCTTCGTTAGCCTACGTTATCATATGTTATCATAATGCTGACAAAAAATTATTATATGCCAACGAAAGCATTTACAATCTGAGCACGAGTAAAAAAATACTTTTTTTTTTATTTTTCATTCATATTTTTTCATCTAAACATAGTCTTTCGACATCTTAAATGAAAGAGAACAAAGAGGGCTTTAATTTGATATATTTTTTGTGTGCATTGGATTAAAAACGAGCAAGTTATGGTTGTTTAAAGTTTTTAAGATTTTTTTTTAATTGCTGACATCATCGTTTTTAATGTTGGACGAAAATATCCCCCCTTCCTTTATTTTTTGCCCTATTATTTACGAAATTGCCACCTTAAATCTCAACCATTAGACCATTAAATTGGATGGTGTAAGATGAGGTCTCAGTTCTCATACCAGGAAAGTGGTCTCATTTGATCCATATCCTATATATATATATATATATATATATATATATATATATAGTATGGTTCACATGAGAACCAATCCCCATGTGGGAACTAGGAACTAATCTTAACCGCACAATGCTTTGATCTCAATGATCCTGATTTAAATAAAAAAGCGGTGGCATAATGGTAAATATGAGGAAGTCAAACTTACCTCTGGTCAAAGCTGACATCAGCATCCTTACACAAAATTTATTTTAACTTTAGACATCCATAACTTGCTCATTTTTCATTAGATTAACGCAAATTATATATCAAATTAAAGTTCTTTCCGTACTCTTTCTTTTAAGATCCATTGTTCATATGTTTATTCGAAAATATATTTTTTCGTCCATAATAGCATGATGTTAAATTTAGAATAGCATGACAAAATATTCATAATAGCATGGAAGTATACACATAATAGCATGAAAAAATATTCATAACAACATGAAAAAATATTCATATAACACATAAATTTTACTCATAATAGCAGTAATAGTGTTCGTTAATAGTAGGACATTATCTGTTCATACTAGCATGCATATATATTCATATTAGCATGTATATATGTTCATAATAGCATGATAGTGCTCTCATTTTAGCATAGCGAAATTTATAAGAATAGACAACGATTTTAAAGTATTGTCTATATACTTTTCGAAAATTATGCTCAAATATTACAAATTTGCCACCGTCTTTGACCAAAAATTGATCAAATCTTAGCCATCTAAATTAAAGCAATAAATGGATGAGATGAGTTCCTAGTTCTCACATGGAAATGAGTTCTCATTTGATCCACTCCATATATATATATATAACACTCTTGTGAGATGCTTTGCGTTAGATGTGGCGGATCACCCCGAAATTAGGCCCAAACTCAAGAAAAAAAAAATGTCGTAAAAGTATAACTTCTAATAATGAAAAGTGTTACTTCTAACATTGAAAAATATTCATCTGATACTTGGCTTATGTGAGTTTATTCCATCTCAAAATGGTTCATTACATCCCATTTAGTGTTTCTTTCATCTCAATTATAGTTAATTATATCTCATAATTCTGTATTTTTCATCCATAATTTTCATCTAAACATGCTCTTTCGATATTTTAAAGGGGTATTATCAGATTTTAGTCCGACCTTTCAAATAATTCACAAAAATGTCCTGAACTTTTATAAATAACAATTTAATACCCGACCTTTTGAATTTATAACAAATCTAAACTTGAATTAATTTTCGAGCTTTTAATCCCCAACGTATATCTTTTTACATATAGTCTGGAGTGAAATATAATTTTATTTGATCAATTGACGCGGCACAAGTATTTTCCACGCTAGTAAAAAAATTCGGAAAAAAATATACAATGGCAACTAAAAGCTCAAAAATTAATTTCAGGCTAGATTTGTTATATATTCAAAAGATCAGGTATTAAATTGTTATTTATAAAAAGTCAGGACATTTTTGTGAATTACTTGAAAGGTCGAGCTAAAATCTGATAATACCCCTATTTTGAATGAAAGAGTATGAAAATATCTTTAATTTAATTTATTTTTGAGTAAATCAAATTAAAAATGAAAAAGTTATTGTTTGACGTTTTAGCTTAGTTTTGATTACGTCAGCGATATGATGCCGTGATATTTTTTTAATAAAAATACAGATTTGGGCTTGTGAATATATGTAACCATTTGACTCCTAGTCCAATGGTATCAGTGTATCACTTACCTTTTTACACGAGTCAATTTGGAAAGCCGATCATCAACTCATGCTCCAACTCAAGAGAAAAATGTACAAATTAAAGTTATAAATTATCTATAAAGATTATTACGTATTAAATTAAGAATTTCAACATGAAACTTGAACACAAAATGGGATGATTGTTATGTTCTAAGTTAGATGTAAGTGAAAATGTGACATATGCCCGTTATTAATTAATTGTTGACAGAGCACGTTTTATCGTCATCTTACCACTGGATCATATTCTATGGGCGGTCCGAGTGCTAAAATAACATCAAGAATTTGAATTAAAACTTTATAATTTTATGCATCCGACCCGGCCTCTGCTAGACTTATACCATCCCAATTTTAACATTGGAGTTTTCAATTTTGGTCCATACCATTGGTAACAGAAAGTAGAAAGGTCATGAATCATAACTGCAACTTTGTCAAATCTGAATCTGCTTCTCTGAATTGAGGACCATTTTTCGTTACTAAAGTATCAAAAGATGTAGGCGCAACGATGATCATCGAACTAAATATTTTGAGGAAAATCAATGTAAGGACAAACTGAAAAATTTCTGTTGGAATTGAATACAAACCAAGCTGTCTTTGAAACACTGAGACTGAGAGATCTTTTGTTTGTGTTTTCGTTTTCATTTTCTCATATTTTTAGGTGGAGTTTGAAATATTATATATGATGCAATTTTTTATATATTTTTTTTTTGAGAGAAATTATATTGCAATTTTAATACATAATGGTCAACAAATTCTAAATATTTGAAAGGTTCATTTGAATCGTGGAGAAAACATGAAGACTATATTTGAGTTTTGAACCGAAAATATTTGAAGGATTTATTTGAACGTACTTTCGGATAAATATTAATAGGGCGAATTTGACCATTTTCCAGGGGGCAATTTATAAGATTAAGAGGTGATTATTAATTAATTAATTCATTCATTCATTAAATGGAAGAACGTGAAGCATATTCATGAAAGGTTATGGGTCAAATTGTTATTTATGTCATTTTGAAAATGAGAATGCATTGGAAAGGGTGTATCTTTTAATTTCTTTCTAATTGCTGAAAATGAAAATGGGCGTCGTTTGGTATGATAATTTATCAAAATAAATAAATAATAAAATACAAATATTTATGACTGCGAGTTTTATTACTACTGCTAGTTTGTAGAGTTGTAGAAATTAAGAAAATTGGATCAAAAATGCTTTCCCCCCTATAGCTACAGATTTTAAAGTAAAATCACGAAATTTTTAGTTCGAAACTTTTCATCTTCAAATTTAGTATTATTCTTCGCGGGAGCTTTGAATATATATGATTTGATCACACAAATCAACATATACTATAATTTTAGCCACTAAAAATGCTATAATTTCACAACATATATATCTAGTCCAAAGGGAAAACAGGGCATGTGACATAATCTTGACAAAATCTATTACATAGAGCACTAAAAGAAGTCTAGATGATAGAAAAATTTATACAACTAAAATGATAAGACGTAGAAAAAAAAAGTATTAATTGGAATGTGGTCGACGCATTAATGAAGGGTCAAAATAGAGTTTTGAGTGGTGGCATAGAGAGACAATCACATAAAGAAATGACCCACCTAAAGAAAACATGACAATTCTTGAAGGAAATGAAACTTCATAGTGATGGGTATCATTAATTATGATTTCATAATGTGATTAACTTACTATAAATAGACTAGTTGTGACACCCACAACTCCTAAACATACTTTTCCTTGTACCAAATAAAGTTGAACCAACTTTTCTGACTCTCTCCACCACACAACCCTTTCCAGATTATCAATCATCACAAAAAATTCTCATTTGCTATCCTAACCCAGATTCTACGTGGATGAGATTAACTAATTTAAAATGGCAAGAATACACACATATAAATGATTACCTTCATTATATTGTATCAATGCAGTATATATCTGCAGTCTCTTTCATTAAGATCGAGCATATATACCTGGTATAGTGGATCACAAGTCCCAATATAATAAAACTAGCCAAAGCTACTAAAATATAAATTATTGAACCCTAATTGATCCTAATTAACATGACAACATTGAATTATGAGTGTCAAACGATCAATTATGAACTCAAATCAATGCTACGCTTAAATAATTTTAGTAGTACTATACGAGCAAAATCCGAAATAGGTAATTCTATACATATCATGTTATATAGGAACGAAATACGTATGGACGCACCGATAGACATGCATGTTACATGTAGGAGAACATACACTAAAATATGCAGAGCTAGCATTTATCAATGAAGGAGAACATATACTAGAATATATATTCCTAAATGAATCTCTGACAGAATCAGGAGAAAGCAAAAGTAAATAATATAGAAACAAGATTTCAGAGATGTGAAGAATGTGCAAGCACTTCGCTAATGCTAACCATGAAATAGACAAAACTAAATTAAATAAAATAAACAAGAGGAAGAAAATGACAACTCTAAAGACTTGTTAATTAATTACCTGTAATTCGGCAAACCTTTTCTTTAACCATATGTCTTGTTTTGCGCTGAATAATTTATGGTATACAAAGTCGGCCCATAAATTACCAATTTTCACCCTTTTTTATTTTATTTTTATTTTTCACACTGGCATCGCATTAATTACAATCTTAACTAATTACGGTCCAAAACAGCACTGTTATTAAATATTAAATCAAGAAATTAAATGATGGAAAAACCAACCAACATTTAAATAATCATCAATACTTCTTCTTGCTCCGGTCCTTGCCGACGCCGGAAAATATGGAGCCGAGGCCGAAGAGAGTAGCCGGAGGCACGTTCAACACCGGATTGAACTTAATCCCACTGCCGTAAGAGAAATGGACGTTCTTCTTCAACGGCGGCCGTGACGATGAGTAACCGGACTGCGGTTGCTGCTTCTGCGAAGTGTTTGATGAATTGCATTTCACAAAATTCTGCTTCTGGTTGCTGGAAATCGACGAGCGCTTACCGCTAGCAGTCGATCCAGTCGAATTACTCCTCGAGAGAAGCGGCAGCGGGCAGAGAGTTCGGCCGTAGCCGCTGCCGCAGTTCAAGCTGGAGCTGCGCTTAAACCGCCAGAACGACTTCTGCTTCTCTTCTGATTCAGAGCTCGGGTTCTTGGCGGGCTTATGAGGTGACGGCGGCGGAAGAGAAGCTGAGGGCGGTGGCGAGGGTGATGGCTCGTCCACTCTTCGCGGGGGGGCTAACCGTTTCTTGATTTCGATGGGGAGGATCTTGCCGTCGAAGAAGAGCTCGTCGGCGGAGGATGATTCTTGGTCGAAGCTCTCGCGGAAAACGCAGAAGTCGAAATCGATGGAGGAGGAGGTACTGGAACGAATGTACTGTTCCACGGGAACAACGTCGGATTGAGGGAGATCGTGGGAGAAGGAGATGCGGGGGCTGATGCCGGAGCTCGGGCTGTCGGGAAAAACTTCGATCGCCATTTTTTCTTGAAGTTTTTAAGTTTAATTAGTGAATATAAAAATAAACTGTGTTTTGGTAGGGATATATGATATGAAGTGGGAGAAATATTTAGCAGTTAGGGTTATTCAAAGTGAAATAAAAAGCATTAAAACGCCTCAAAAAACGGTCAAAAGACTGGAAATTTATACATGTGAAGAATCAAGTCTAATGAAAGTAGTGAAATTTTTTGGAGTGCCGACCGTCAAACTGGACTCTTTCTGTTTGCATGGAACGTACTTTGATTATTTCTTTGGACAATGAAAGGAATGTGAGAATTATAGTATATATATATTCAATCAAATGAAGTAGAGTGGGGTTCAAAATTCGAAATTTTTACAATTTTTGAAGGTTGAGATCAAGATATATAATATAATATATAAATAAATAAAATATGGATCGGAGAGAGCTGAGTGCCCTTTTGGGAAAAACCAAACTAGCTACTTGATGTTTCTAACAAATTAATTTTTTTAATCCCTTAATTATGACGACGTGGGGAGATGAAATGTGAAATTTGTGTGCGAGATCGATCATATACAAATGAAAAGAGATTACATAGGGATGGTTGCATTTAATTTAATTAATTAAATGGTCGATCGAAACCCTTAATTTAATTTGTTAATTGTAACCTAGCTAGCTCGGTTTTATATAGTATACTATATTATAAAATACGAGATAAAATAGTATTTAATAGAAGTGATGATCGGGTGGGGTATGGAGGAAGACATGTTTTGGCTTAGTGCAGAAATGGGGCATAATACATAATTACATACACACCACTGAAACAAAATCAAAACACAATTTTGTGGCAGCATTTGTCACACATCTGGCAAGAAGCCCACTCCCAGAATGAAATTAACTTTATACGCTCGTAATTCTGATGTGTGCTTTAGACCTTTAGTCGGCCAGCACTCACTAAAATACAAAATAATTAAATAGTACGTCTCATTCATCTCTAGTTAATAATCCCATTTTCCACAATCTCAGAATAACTAAATGATTACTTGTCTCAAATCCCAGCTTTTAAGGTACGAATCATGGACGGATAGAATTAATGTAGATGATATATCATATATATAATCTTGTTATGTCTCTAATATTAAGTACAAGACAATATAGTGTCCTATAATAATTGGTGCTTGAGGTATATATATATACTTGCCAATGAAGTAAGGACGGGCTATTCAACTTCAATTTATAGCTACATTAATTAATTATATATAGTCCCATGTTAAATAACTCATTCATATTACGTCAAATTAATTAACGAAGTAACATTATTTAATTAATTTTCTTTCTCACGGTCATCTTGATTTTCTTACAACATGTGCATATAATATATAATTTTATTACAAAGCGAACGAAATAAAAAGGTACTATAATATACCGTATAAGAAATACTGTAACAGAAGAAATAAGGTAATTAATGCGGGAATCATTTAAAAGGAAAAAAAAGAGTTTCCAAACGTGAAAGTAAAGGTCCATATGAAGAGTGAAAATGAAGAATTAATTGAGCTAGTTGCAGAGTATAATTGCATTCGATAATTCATGCCCAAGGCATAAAGAAAATGTATGTAAAGTGAGAATTGAAGTGTGGAGTAGATAGGAAACAACCTCAAATTTAAGGCAGAAAATCAATTGGCCACAGCCAAAGTGGAGCTATCTATATTTGAATTGACAAGTATATATATATTGAGAGGGGCCATACTCATTGAGAGTGATATTCTATTTATATATGTCCCATAAACATTATAATTCACAAATTGAATTCATGTACAATGCATCATCATACAATTCTATATACTCACTAGTTTATAAGTCCTTGATCAGGAAAAGTGCGTGTTTTTTATTTATTTATTTATTGTGATCATAATTAAGCACTAAAAAACCATATATAGTAAATAGGTTTTCTGATAGTCAATTGTCATACGATCAAGATAATCTTTGGGGCCAAAGAGATCTCTACTGTTATTAGCTTATCTCTTATGGTTAGATAAGATAAGTGGTCAGTGAATTAACCCTAGAATTGAATTAATTAAGAAGGATATCCACATGCAGTGAAGTAGCAGTTATTCCAAAAATCAATCATGCTACTATATATTCATTACGATGGCCTATGAAAAAGAAAAGAAAAAAGAAAAAAATTAATTAGAAAAATGTGGTAGCCTAGGGATAAAGGATCCAAATTAAGGGAACAAGTCCACCGCATTCCCACATTCACCTCATGAAGCTCTAGTCTAGTATCCTTTATTTTATAGTATTTAATTAAATTTAGAGCTGAGGCACCATGATTTTGTGGTGACCTAAAGAAGAAGGGTCCATGAAGTTAGAGGATACTAATAATTCTACATATATCGAACTTTTTCTTTTTCCCTTCCTTTTGGGGATCCCATTTTAGATGTCCACCACATGCCCATGTGACCAAACACTTAAAAGAGTGACTCATGACATCAATATTGTTACATCTTCCACTTCCATGTCCCTATCTCCTTTGCCCTTTTTCATTCTTCTTATCTTCAATATTTTCCCACACTAATTAATTTCATTGTGTCCGTAAAATTAAAGTTTGTGCGTGATTTGCGCGCGTGTGTGTGTGTAAGGGATGGTTTAAATGCATACATACCCCTAATGCGTAAATTAGGAATAAATCTCATACTGATGACAATTTCATAACTTATTTTCGATAATGTAATGTTAAAATTCAACGTACATATACTTATATTCAATGAATATATGCTTAAATCAATATTCACGATACTATTTAATTTCAAAATTTGAAAAATGACGGTGATTCTTTTGTAAATTAAAAAATGACGATGATAATTTTATAATATATGTTAAAAAATACAATACTAAAATTCAATATACAGATGATCAAATTCAATTTACAGATGCTCAAACATATAAATTGTAAAACCAGCATGCATATATGTATCTCTTATATATAAAAATGAAAGATCTTGTCAGTCCATCCAATTAAATCAAATGGTCAAGATTGATCTCTAATTTATAGACTAGAGTAGTATTTATATTTGATCTATTTCCTATATACATACATACATACAGCTAGCTTATTCTCATGTGTATTGTAAGGAATTCAAAACGTACGAGAGTTACAATTTCTACTCCGAATTTATCATCTAATATCTTCAAATAGAAACTTTAAAAAATTAGAATCTACCACTAAAAGAAAACTGAACGTAGACAACCCCACTTTTTCTTTTTCTTTTTCTTTGTAATACCGTTGTCTATTGATGTTACACAATAAGTTTTTCAAAAATTGTTGTCTATATTTGTAAATTTGTTTCTTAAGACAATAGTTTTATAAAAAATGTAGTCTATGTGCATTTTTTATTTTCTTTTGACTACGGTCGCCTTCAAACTATTGTCTTTGTGCATGTATAAAGTTCTTAAGACTACAGTCCTCCCATAAGTATTGTCGTAAAAAATTAATTAAAATGAAAATTATAAAAAAAAAGGAAAATGGGGATTATGAGATTAGAACTAATTCAAATTGAATAACTTTTTTCACCATCTACACTATTCAATTTTAACATTAATTTTAATGAAATATATAAATATATATAATGTCAACTCAGTATTCCACACATATATAATATATTTTAGATATATAGTAGTGTTTGAGGTATAGATCACCTCATTTCATATTTCCAATATTCAGTTCCCCAATTCATACAGACGTCGTCATCGATCGGCATAAAATTTGTCTACTTCGTCGACTTCATCTCCTTTGTTTTGGGTGAAGGAAGTGACTACTAGTC
The DNA here is from genome assembly GCA_026008535.1 of Perilla frutescens. NCBI lineage: Eukaryota > Viridiplantae > Streptophyta > Magnoliopsida > Lamiales > Lamiaceae > Perilla > Perilla frutescens. Next base: position 25,587,770 of record BRKX01000014.1, on the reverse strand, counting down.
TACTAGCTTAGAACCTATCGATGGAACTCTGAGTAATAGTGTATTCAATTTGTAATACAACACGCATATGTATTAACTATTAAGTTAGACATCATTACCTTAATGGTACGCTGAAAGAAATAACTAAATGCAAAAATATATAATTTTAAAGATAGAATGATTCATTCTCTCTTCTTATAAATAAAAACGATACGACAATTTATTGCGTTAATTATTTGAATCAAATTTAAAAGATTTATAAGTATTTGATCGATATTTCAACACCCATACCTATTCCGGTAGTACCCAAACACCCTCAAATCATGCTACATCAACTCTTTTTAAAAATAAGTATTGAGATGACATGATTTGAGTGGTGTTGGGTACTGCGCGAATGAGTATGTTATTTTAGATTTTAAGTTTTTAATGAATAGTATGTAGACATCTTATAGTTTTTAGATCGTTTCCAAAAATTTAGAGTTCTATATATGCCTCAATATTTTAATTTTTTTATGTTATTTGTTACAAATTAAAATAAGTTGATAACTATTAATTTGCATATTAACAAAATCTACTAATTAATTGTAAATTTGGCCAAGTGACTTCCACAATGAATATCATTTTATTTTATTCCGAAAGAACTTGATGGTTAATATATTTCAAATTTTTTTAAGAGGAACATATCTCAATTTTTTGATAAAATTAAATTAAAACCTAAACATACGATATAAATATATCTAAAACTTATGTTTACGATCTACCATATTTTTAAATTTGTTATCTATTTTACATTTGCAAATAATAGTTTATGATATTTAGTGCTCCAATTCCTCCAGCTTACTTTGGAACTTATTATTTGCTTGTGCATAGATTTAAAAGGAATTGAGGACATTTGTCTATATCCCACCAAATATTTGTGGTGGCATCATGAGGAACTGAAACACTAGGATCAGCAATTGTAGGAGATGTGGGAGGAGGATCAACCATAGGAGTAAGTGCATTAGTGGTGGCATCACTGTATATGATCAACTCGAGTACTATCTACATATGTAAGATTTGGTGTATGAAACGTTATTTATTAATAAATAATTGACCGCAAGTGCACGGTGTTATTGCAATATGTAGTGAGCAAGAGTATCGCATCCACAAAGACTGAAGCTTAAATAAACCACCAAACTAAAACACAGATATTATATCAATATCTAGACTCTGAAATTAAAGTAAAAAAGAGGTAATTAAATGCGAAACAAAATAATAACATAAAACCCGATAAAACAAAAGAAAAATAACTTAGCAATTAATAAAAATGGGGAATTCCAGGGAAAATGCGCAAACAACGGACTTCAAATTGATTGATTGATTATTTTAACCTTTTTTTTAATTCATTAAAGGTGGAAAATCACTAATTTGTTATCAGGCTGTTCATAGAACACATGCCGTAACATAATTATTGGTCTCGGGTGAGTCACAATCAGTTTAAAGGAGGGAGGGTGAATAAACTGATCCAAAAATTTTATGCTCAAATACGGAATATAATCAGGGCCCTTTGACTCGCTATAAACTAATTGTCGATGCACATATCAGTTTGTCGATTTTCAGTTGACTTAATGTGTGTGGTTTGTGTGAGCTTTGTGTACAGTTTCAAGAGTAAGCAATTAAGATAAAGCAATACATCACACAATCGATTTATAGAGGTTCGAAGTCTCAAACTTCTACGTCCTCTCTTCCTTCCGCAAAAGGGAAAATCCACTATATAACTTGAGTTCACTGTACAAATTATGCAATGAATGATAAGTTTGCTGTGAGTTACTTTACAAAGTTATCTCAGCGGGGTCAACGGCTCACACTTGCAGTCCTCAACAGCTAGCTATTGCGGGACATTTTCTTTAGCAGTGGCTCACACTTAGCTGGAGAGTTAGGTGCTATTGTCGTCTTTTTAAGGTTTTAGATCTCTTTCGATCTTCAAGATGTTTAATCTTGAATAGGGGTATCAACTGATGTTGCTCCTAGAGTTGATTTGTAGTAGTTAATCATTGTGTAGCGTGAATTGAGAAGACTTCTTTAGCTGGACTTTCAACAGCTAACTGGATGCTAATAGCTTGTGAGGATCTTCTTCTCAGTTGTGACTTTCACAGCTGGGAACAATGCTTTGAACTTGAGCTGAAAGGGGGAGAAAGAAAGCTCAGTTGTGAATGCTTACGAAAGTTTAGATAATAGAGATTTATTTCTTGAGAAGTGGGAGTGAAAGTATTTGAAAATTTGATTCACTCGTCTTTTATAGATAAGTGATCTTGTGATCGTTGGGTTCCATTGATCGATGGTCTGTTGGTTCATTAATGGTATGTTGATTTTCATAGTCGTTAATGTTGTTGATGTAACCGTTACTCTGCCAATCGATCTTTGTTGGGCATTAACTCCTTTGATTCTTCAGTTAGAGATCTTGGTTTAGATTCTTGCTGATCAGTTTGGCTAATGCTTCAGTTTGGCTACTTTCTTCATTTCAACTGATCACAAACCGTTGACTAGTTTATCTTGAGGGTCAGTTCAACTGGTTTCATCTTCAGTTTGGTCAGCGGTTGGCTCGTCTTGAGCTTCAATTTGGCTAACTTCACTTCTGGTCATCAGTTGAGTGTTTTCAGTTGTCAATTTGAGTTTCCAGTCGTCATTTTGACTATCTTGACATCTGTTTCACCAGTCAGGTTGACTTTGCTCTTCAGTTCAGCTAACCTAGCTGTCAGTTTGGTAGTCACAAGTTTGACTCCTGTTGACCTTAACCCTCAGTTGGGTTATTTTCTGACTGGTTGACATATTCTCTCAGCTGAGTTGACCATGCTCCAATTCGGTTGACCTTTCCTTCAGCTGAACCTTTTTCTAAACCTCAGTTTGGTTAGCTTTGGTTTCCAGCTTGGATCTCTTTCAGTTTTTCAGGAAATGTTTGACACGTTTTGACATCTCATCAAAACTACATCTAGGGTTTCACTTGATAGTTTTTCTTAACAGAAATAACAAGCATGCACTTCACCGGGTCGATTATTCGCACATGCTATTACTCACAATCAAGTTCTTTGGACTTAAATTCCTATGTAACACTTGTTCACTTGGTCGGTTCTTCCAAGCATAACATAAATTGATTAACCTATTTTATCCTACTAATTAATCAGTCATGGTTGAGAATCTTCCAATTAATTATCTTGCATGCACATGTTGTGGCTATCAACATATATATGAAAAATCTAAACTAGATAATCAAATGTCAAATAATGAACTGAAAACATAATTCAATAAATTAACACATTCAATCCATAGTATTTGCAAACCTTAGAATCCCTAAAGTGATTTAGTTAGACATAATTAAAATGAAATAAAATGGAGTTTGCAACATCATAAAATAAATGTAGATGGCACTGATTATCCTCTATAGCATCCAATCATCTTCTATGATAAGTTCTCTCTCCAAAACTGTTGAAATTCTCATCTCTAATGGTTAACAGCTCTCTCCAAGTATAGATGGTGTTGTCAGTCTCTTCCGGTAAGGTATACCAAAATAAAAGTATGGTAAAGATATGCATTATGTGTCATACCTAACTTAAGGTATACCGAACTAAGATATACCGGAGGTAAAGATACGACAACAGTATGATTTTTGTCATACCGTAAATTAAGGTAAGGTATAATGTATGATAAAAAAAAGTAAGGTATGTCGTACCTTGACACCCCTACTTTTAACTTCCAACTAAATCTTCAACCTCCGGGCATTAAAATGTGTTCCTTAAAAATAAGAATTGTTTTGACGGAGTCAAAACCCTGAAAGTGTGAAACTTGTCTCTTTATCCCTTTAGATTAAATCAATAAAAAATGTGGGAATAATAAAGAGATAAGATCTAAGAATACATCAAATCAATTACAACTGATTAATTAGAAAATCTAAAAAATGATAAGATTAAACTTAAGATGCATCGATCGGTATTACAATCGATGTGATGGAGATCAGTGCAATACTTTCTACAACATTAACTAACAATGTTACAGACGAAGTGTCAAACATTCTTTTTCTTGAGCCATTATATTTGGCAGTGATTTAATTTCTCTTTTTTCTAAATCTTACTTTATAAATTATCACTTTAACCTTCATTTCCTTAAATAAAATTTACTTTAATAATTGTTATTAAATTATTATTAATTAAATTACGTCTACATCAACCTATTAATTTCAAGTTCCAAATCTTTTCAATTTTTGTTTGAACAATAAACATAATTGAAGCAATTAGGCTAAAATAAAAATTAAATTAATCATAATTCTATTAAATTCCTTTTAGTTTTACTTGGTTAAAAAAATCTTTAAAATTCTCGATCTTTCTATCTGCGATTCTTTAGAAATTTTTCAAATAAAAATTATATATATATATATATATATATATATATATATATTAACATCGTGTGTATATATATAGGGAGATTTAAATATACATTTATTAGAAATAGATTATGCCTACCAAAATTAAAGCATTTGTATATATTATTAATTAAATTTTATGGATTAATTATAGATGATAGGATAAATTTAAAAGATAATGGAGCTTAGATTATGTAGTTTGTGACGTAATTCATCAATAATTTAATTACAATTTCAAAGTAAAATTTATTTAATTTCTCTAAAGATAATTTACTCAAACAATGAATATTAAAAATGATAATTTAAATGAAGTAAGATTTAGGAAATGAGAAATTAAATCACTACCAAATATAATGGCTCAAGAAATTGATTTTCCATGTGCCACATCAACAGTGGGTACGTTAACTCGTGTCCACGGTGAGTAGCTAAGCGGAACTCATATATATATATATATATATGTGTGTGTGTGTGTGTGTGTGTGTGTGTGTCTATATAAATCTATCTTATCATCTTGAATGCAACTAGCATTACCTGCCGTGCAATGCACGGATAAAATGTAAAAATATTTATATGCATAAAAAATTATGCGTATAATTATGTATGCATAAAAAATAACAATATAAATTTTTAGATACTTTTTTATATGGATTATTTGTAACATAAGTATATAACATGTATATACTAAAGAAAAATTAATTTACAATATATTAGTAAAATTTTAAATATAAAAAACATATAAAATAGAATTATAAAATATAATATATAAACTATTACTTATATACATTTGCTTGTTAAGAAAAATAATACATACACTTTTATATTTGTTAATATATCTAAAATATGAATACACAATACATTAATGTTTACAAATTTACATAAATCTCAATAAAGTAAAGCACATAAAATTTTGAAATTGGTTTGACAAAAAATAGTATTTCAGCAATAAAATAATAGTAAAATGAAATGCTAGTGTCTTGAGTCTTCCCATGCCACTTATTTTTCTTCGAGAAAATGCTCCTTTTTTCTTGTTAGTCACGGTTCTTCCATTAATATTTGAACCTCAGTTTTTTTTAATTATCTCATCGCTGCTATATATTCTCCAAGAGAATTTAGTTTATTCTCCATTTTGTGTCATCATTCATCGTCTCTTGAAACCAGCTGGATCTTTAGCTTTGGACCTAGTTTTTTTTTATCTTCATTATACAACTTTTTTTTATTAAAATATATATGTTGAATGAAATTTAAAATAACATTTAATATTTAAACAAACCAGAAAACCAGAAATGACTTTATTTGAAAGTAAAAATGTAAAAATATTATACCTTATATAATCCAACCATAACTGTAGGTCTACAAACTTTGACCAATCTTTAACAACATGTATGGAGACAATCGTGCTTCATAAATTTGCACGAAAGAAAAAGGACCATTAAATCTTCACAAATCCGCAAGCAAAAACAGATCACTATGCAAATTTGATGTTTTGAATATACCATATTCAAGAGCAAAAAAAGATGTATGTATTTCTCTCAAATGAATACATGTGAATTGAACAAAGACTTTGGAAATCGCTGCCCAAGAATCATTTCCCTAGAGCTAGTTTAAATAGTAGCAAAAACATAACGACCGAAATTATTTATGGTCAATTGATAGGAAAATAAGTAACAAATATTTTTAGCAATGATTTAAAACTTTAAATCTAGTTAATATTATTGGTGCGTGATTATGGTAAGGATAAAGATCTATGTATGAATTAGCCGAATTTATGGATGTAATTTTGGAGTATAATTAACATACTCATGGATATAGTCTTTATATCTTTATACAATATATATTACCTTAATATTATGTTCTATAGATAGTTACATTATTTATGTATAATTTAAATCAATTAATAGATTGAGGAACGTATGGTGCATGGGTTGGAAATAATTACTTAATTACATTTAAAATTGGCTAATTTAGCTGCATCCAATGTTCTTCACATATGGTGATGGATTGATTCGATTATTGATTGATTTAGAAGATACTATAACATTAAAGATTGTATAATAATAATATGGGTAGGTAGGGTAATTTAGGCGGGAAAACTAAATTACGATTTTACCCCACACTATTCTACTTTTAGATATAGTAGGATGTTACCTGCATTGCAACAATCAAACACCTTAAGGTGTGTTTGGTTGAAGTGATTAGGGTAGTTTA